>NC_069445.1:39352069-39394044 GCF_026875155.1 Cherax quadricarinatus | reverse complement strand
AGAGTAGAAATGACTGGGGTTTTGGGGCAGGGAGGATGGGATTGATTGCTTTAGGGTTTATGGTGAAGGCGCTATATGTGAAACAGGGTAAAATTCGGGCGGGCAGGAAAAAGGGGGTTTCTTGGGGGTGGGGGAGGTATGGGGGTTATCCGTAAAGGGTTGGGGGGGCGGGGCCTTAGGGGAAAGTTTTAAAGATTGTTGCGGTTTATGTTAAAGGTATCCCCCCAATGTTAAAAAACTAAAGGGTAAAAAAGGTTATTTGGGGTGGGGGGCCCGTCGTCGGGAATTAATGCAAGGGATGGCAGTGTATCCCCCATTAGGGATTGGAGAGTGATATGGGGGAAATTTAGAAAATTTAAGAATCCCGGCAAGAGCGAGGGAATTGTTATAAAATTTCTTATGGGGACTTTAGCTTGGGAAAGGGTGCTAAGACAAATGGGTTTTGTGGAGAGGCTTTCATGCGGTTTTTGTGGGGAAGTTGAAAACGGCTTTTCATTTTGTAAAATTTTTGTTCTGTTTGGGGAAGGTGGAAAGATTGGGGGTTGATGGGGGTTTTTTTTTTTTGGGGGGGGGGGAAAAAATTCACCCCTTAGGGTTTTAAATTTTTAGATATGGAAGGGGTCCCCAAAGGGGTGGGAAGGGCTATCAGATTATAATATTTTGATTATTTGTATGTTTTTTGGGGGGATGAGGGAGGTGGAGGGGAACATTAGGATAAAAGGGGTTGGGTGGCGGTTCCTTTTTTATAGGAAAAGCTGTGGAACAAAAAAATTTATGGGGGGGAAGGTGGGTAATTATTTCCCCCCCCGGGGGGGATATCGTGGACTTAGGGTTGGGAATTTTATTTGGGTTTGAGTATGGGTGAGGGGAAAGGGGGTTTGGGTCTCTTCAGGGGGTGCCCCCTTTTGGGTGTGATTGGAACCCTGGTGGGGTAGGGGTTGTTTGGGTTTGCCGGTGGTTGATGTGGGTAAAGTTTATTTTTTAGGGAGCCTTTGGGGGGCCCCGGGGTATGTGGGCCCCTTATGAATTTTTTAAAACCCCACAGAGTCAAAAGTTTTTATGTGATTTTCGGTTTTTTCCCTTATTTATAAAAAACCCATTTTTTATAGGAGGGTTTTATTTTTATGTTTAATGTGAGGTTATTTTCTTATATTTTTTTAAATCTAAGATAGTTTTACCCTTGTCAACACCTCTTTTTTTTTTTTGGGATTTAAATGGGTAAAATTATGAAATATGTACGAAAATATATAAGTATTTGAGGGGGGTTTATATATCCCCCCTTTATATATGGAAGGCCCTATTATATATTGAGCGTTAATCGGAAACATTAATTTTGGTATGGTGGGGGTGTTTGGGGAACAATGTCTTTATTTTTAGTTCTATCATAGATTGTAATTTAGTTTATTTCCCAGGCAAGTCATTTAGCGTTTTATTTTATGTAGGGATTTTTTTGTTCTTATGAATATTTGCACATAAAAGTATGTGTATATGCATGCGTATAGGGATACATATAGGGTTTGCAGGCTTTTTCCACATGTCTTATAATGACCGGGATTTTTTAGTTTGGAAGTCGCTGGTTGGGTTATTTTAGTAGAAATTTTATCAATGACCATTCATTTTTTTAAAATTTTATTAAAAAAACGCAATACATAGTTATACATGTGGGAAAATTTTAGAATGAAAGTATCCATTAAAATTTAAAAAAAGGGAAAAACCCCCACTTTCCCCCACCGTACACAAAAACTTACCCCAAAAATAAACAAAAGGACACCCCACAGCTTCATATACAGGTGGGTTTTTTACACCCAAAAAATTGGGCACCCATAAACACAATATGCAATATCCCCCAAAGTTTTGCACAGGTATTGCATTTTACATAAAACTGTATGTACGAAGCTTTCTCTTTTATCCAAAAATTTTTACACACTTACTTTTTTGTTGTATTTTAAAACCTTCTTATCAAAATACAAATTTCATAACACCTCAAAAATTTTCGAAAAAAAATTTTAAAGGGGTTAGAAAATAAATTTTTCCACACCTCCCCACAGAAAAATTTAAAACACATTAAATAAACAAATGTTTCCCGTCCCCCTAAATTCCTTTACACTAATTGTCCCCCCTCACGTCCATCCACTACATTCTTTCCCCAAAAAGGCGAAATTACAAAATTCACGTATTTTTTGTAATTTTTTTCAAATATTTTTTTCCAGTGTTGAGAAAAACAAATTACTTTTTACCATATAATAAAAATTACTTTGTCATTTTTAAACTTTTAACTAAAAACGAAAATATATTCATTTTCTTTCAGAGCGCAGAATTACTTGCCTCCCCACCCAAACCCTTTTCTTAACACATTGTACTTAAAACCCCCCCCTTTTATTACCCCACTCGTCAAAAATATTCATTAAAACCTTCACCGAATACCAATATAAAACCCATACTGATTTCATGAAATTCTCTTTTAACATACTGCTTTATACACTTGATTTTATGATAAAAACCCACACACATTGCTTTTACTCATTTTGGGCGTAATTTGGTACACAGACATATTTTCACCCCCGATTTTTTTCTTTTATAAACCCCCTTTTCCTGAAAATAATTACAAATATCCAAAATTTAAAACTTTTTCCATAACTACATCGTATACCTTTTCTGAGTATAACCTTTTATTTAACTTTTCACTTGCACACAAAATTTTTGGTCATTCCCCATGTCCAAAAAAATTTAACAACTTTTCCCTTAAAAACCCACCAAAAACTTATTTAAAAACACACTCCAAAACTAGGCGGGCCATTTCACCCCTTTATCAGGGAACCCCTTTCATACTTTCCAAATTTGAGAAGACCCCGGGTGCAACCCCTGAAAACCCAAAAACCACACCCCCCCCCCTTTTTTTTTTTTTTTTTCCCCCCATCCCCCAAACCCAAACCTTGACATTCTTCTTCGTTATCCTTCAAAAAATTTTTTTCCCATCTATTTCCCAATATCCCCTATTACGAAAAGGGGGTTTTTGTACATTGTTGCACCCAATCCCTTCTTTCGCCCAAACCCCAACCCCCCCCCCCCATTACCCCAGGGCCCCATGTTACAAAAAACCCCCGGCACGACTCCCCCACCCCCCCCACATCTAAACTAAATCCCCTTAATTCCGATACCCCTCCCCCACCCCCCCTCCTCAAAATTCCACCCATCCACTCCCGTATACACTCCATATTTTTACAAAAATAATACATGAAAAGCTGTTTCCCTATCCCCAAAAACACCCTTTAAATACGTCCTCCACCATAAACCCCTCTCTCCCGAAGCACCACACCGGGACGGCAGTATTCCATAAAGGGAAACGAACATTACCTTTTCCACTTTTTGGTTGATGCGCACCAACCGCAACCTTCCCCAAATGTCCCCCCATGCTTACTTGGGGGTATATCCCCTTCAACATTTGCAATCCCCCCTCCCCTCAGCACGGCCCCAGAACCCTACCTTTTCCCTTTGGGGATCTCTAACTTTACAAAAAAGCTCGCGCCATTCCTCCCCACTTCTCATCTCTAAACCCTCCCCACCACCTTCAGGCCCCCTTTCTATAATGTTCCCACCCCTTTCCCCCACAGGGACCTTCCACTCGGAAAAAAACCCCCCTCTTCAAATATTTTACATTTAAACCCCTTAATCTTTATCTTTTTAAACCCAATCCACCTTTGGGCCCGGGGTAGTTTAACAAAAATTCTCCCAAACCAAAACCACCCAAAACCCCCATTTATTTTCAAAAAAAACCCTTTTTTAGCTTTTCTAGTTATGTCCGGTCCGGCCAACGGATTTTCCGCTGCCACATCCCCAGCCATATAATAACACCCTTCACCACTATTACACGTTGAGGGATCGTAAAATTGCAAGGGTCTCAAAACATTTAAACTACCCACCAACCTATCCCGCCCCCCCGGGAATTTTAAGCATCTGTGCCCCCCTTTTTCCCCCATAAAATTTACCCCCAACCCCCTTTTTTGTCTATCCCCCACCCCCCAAACGCCAGCTTTTTTTCCCATCGCCCCCCTCCCCCCCAAATTCCCTAAGCCCAAAAAATTTTCCTTTTTCCCCACATTCATTTTTAAAAACCTTTTAACACCTTCAAAACCCAATTTACATCCTCCCCCTCATGTAAACTTTCTCCCTGCTCATTAAAATTTGTTGTCATCCACCCTACCTATTATTCCCCTCCCACCTTCTCCCCACCAAGTTTCCACCCCCAAACTTTGCCCCTGCCCCCATAAAAAGGGTCCCGTATACAAGCAAACAAAAAGGTTTAGACAGAGGAAAAACCCTGCCTTTTGCCCCTACCCATTTAAACCCACTCACCCCAAATTTTCCCATTCACCCGCACAGTACACCCACCCCATTTACAAAAAACCCCTTTAATCCAACGTACCATCTCTTCCCAATCCCTGCCTCCGGAAGATATGCCACGTGTTTTTCGTTCTTCGCAAAACTTTCGCAGGGCCCGCCCCAAACCAAGGGGTTTAAGGGCAAACCCCCCCCCCTTTCATTTTCCCCCCCCATACTTTCCCAAATCTTTTATTATTTCCCTTTTCCCCCTTTCTTTGTCCTTCCAGGACCCCCCTACTGACCCTCTTGCAAAAAAACCCCTTTAACACACTTCAAACCCGTTCCCCAAAATTTTTTGGGAAAATCTTATTAATCAGCACATAACAAACGAAACGCCCTGTAGTTCTGCCCTGTTTGTTGGGCCTTCCCCTTTTGAAATTTAATACTACTACTGCAGAAAGCTGCAAAATCGCCCCTCCTCCCCTCACTTTTTTATCACATTCATTTGGGTTTTACTAAAAAAAATCCTTCAAAAACACTCAATGCTTCAAAATAGAAATTTTAAAAGGTAAAAACCCCCTATACCCGGCGCTTTACCCCTGCCCCTATTCTCCAAAGCTCTCCCTACCTCCCCCCATTCAATATCCCCCTCCCAATGCCATTCGATCTTCCTTTAGCACACAAAATACATTTTCCCCCCCTCCCCCCTCTCTCAAATCCTCACCGTTTTACTCCCAACTCCGCAAATATTTTCCAAACCAAAATCCCTTTAAAAACCCCTTTTACCTCAGTTTGGGTTTCAACTCCTGACCCCTTTGTTTTACCCCCTAAGTTCTCGTTTTTAACCAGTTATCAAATTTTAAATTTTCCAAAACCCGCGTTTTCCCCTGCCCCCCTTTAAAAACAGGCTGACGGCTTGTCCCCCAAATCGCCCCTCTTAACCCACCCTTTCACCCCCGCCCCATCAAATCTTCATTGTGGGATATCCCCTTTCTGCCCCCTTTAAAGCTTCAATTTTCCCCCCCATTGGATACACAACTGTCACCGCACCCCTTTGATAACAAAAACCCGCAAACCCCCCCTCTGAAAAAACCTTGGGGTTTAAAACCCATAAAGTTTCCCTTTTCCTCATTCTTTCCCTTCGACATTTATTGGGCCCGTTTCCCCGTCTTCGAAACCCCCCCCCACCACCCCAAAATCGCTTGCACTTTTACCCCCACCCCCAAAAAGTCCTCCCAAACTTTCAAAATTTCCCCCCCCCACCCCCTCCCCAGTAGTGTACTTTTAGCTTCCCTTTCCCCCAAATATCTCTTAGGCCAAACCGGGCCAAAAATTTAAAAAACAGCATAATCGCCATGATCTGAAAAAAAACGGCATTCACCGTCTGCAAACCCCCATCCCCTAAATCCCCTTGTCAAAATTCAAACCTTTCTATCGTGCGCATTTTCCTTTTTATGAAATGTGTGCTCTATTTTCGCAAACCCCTCCATCAAAAATTTATCCCTCAATCCCACCTTTTCATTGATCCCCCAAAAAATGCCCAAAAAACACCCTGCCCCCCTCGGGTTTCCCCATTTTCCTGCGCAAACCCCACGTCCAGTCGCCACCAAAAATTGTCATGCGGGGATGGGGCCGGGGGAAAAAAAAATACCCAAAACGTTTTTCACAAAATTTTTCTTTACCCTTACATCATTTCCCCAGCCCGGCCCCATCCCCACAAACGAAAGCCATTTCCCCCCCCTCTCCACCCCCCATCTATTCTTTAAAACCCGGGCCCCCCCCCCCCTTTTAAACCTAAAAACAAAAACGGGCTCGTTTTCGGGTCAGGGGTTCCCACCCCCCTTCAAATTTGCTCCGATACATCACAAACACTCTGTTTTTCCCTCCCTCCAATTCCTTTTCCCCGCTTGAAATTATGTTTTCCCGCACAAAAAAAAATTTATAGCATAACGTCTTAAAAAAACCCTTTACCCAGCGCTTCTCACTCGCACACAACCCTTAATATTCACTTCATGCACCCGGAAAAACCCCTTATGTGATTTTTTTTTTTTAAAACCCCTGGCCCCCTTTTCCCCTTTTATGACACGCTTTCAGTGTGTCTGCTTCGTCCCCTTTTCCTCACTGCCCCCCTGGGGGCTTCCCCTGAAACCAAAACCTGACCTGGGGTTTCCCTTTAGTGCTCCCACGCACCACATCAAAACCCCCGGGCCCCCTTTTTTCCCGGTCTCCCGTGCCGGGGTTTAAAACATCATTTCCCAGTCGGAATATGTCGCCCCCCCTTCCCTTTTTGGGTTTACCCCACTCTGCATCCTTTCTAATCATTGGATTTCCCCCCCTGTGAATTCAGCAGTCACCTCCCCAAACACTTCCCCACTCCCGGCGAGTCATTTGCCATGTTCGCCAAAACTTCCAAGTTGCTCATCTTCAATCTGAACAGTACTCCTCACCCCTACTCAAGTGTTTCCCCAGGAACCCGCTTCTTAAAGGATTTTTTTCCCGCCGTTCACCAGTAAAGGGCCCCCCTCTACCCGCCCCGTCACCAATCTTTCACAGTCTTCCTTTTTCCAAGGCAGATGCCCCACTTCCCATAACTGTGACGTGAAGGGCGGGGACCCACCGTGGCAGCTTTACGCTCCACTTCCTACTCCCGGGGAAATCCCCTTCTATTTTACAGGGGGACTCATCAGCATGACCCCCCTCTGGCTCTGGCTCTTTTTACCATCTCACTACCTGGGGCCCTTTTTCCCCCTGCCCTCTTTCCCCACTTTGGGGCCCCCTTTTGGGCCCCCCCCCCCCCCCCCCCCCCCCCCCCCCCCCCCCCCCCCGGGGGTCCCCCCCCCTTACATTTCCTAAGGTTTTTCCGTTTACCGGTTAAAGGGAAACGGGATTGGCATGCCTCAACTCCATCTTTATCGTGAACGTACCATCCGGCAAGCCGGGATACGCCCCCCTCCCTCCCTTTACCCGCCATAGCCCGGTGTCCCGGTCCATAAATGTTCAAAAACTTTCGAGTCAGTCTCGTTTCCCCCTCAAATGGCACATTTCGGGCTTTCACCCTTTTGTTTAAAGCTTAGACACGTTTGATTAGGCCCAAAAACATTCGTGAATTAAATCCCGCTCCCGTCCTGGTACTTGTCAAAACCAAACCGTTCTTTCACTCCCGGGTGATCTCGCTTGACGAAAAAACGATAGGAACCCCTTTTGTGCCACACCTTTCGTTTTGAACCGCAAAAAAACCTTTGGTGTCAGGATAATTTGGGTTTTTAAAAACACTTTTGCAGACTGTGGCGTTTTTTCGCACCAGCAAACAATTCAAGGGACACCCTTTTGCCCAAAAACCCCTTTTCACAGACTTCGCCAGTTGTGAAAATTTGTCTCCTCCAATGGCCCGCAGAGGGCAGTGTCACACGTCCCCACTCTGCCAGGTCAAAACGGCGAAATGAAGGGCCATTTAATTTTCTCATTACTCTATAATTTGTTCATGTTGGGAGCCAAAATATAAACGTAAGAACCATTTACAGAATTTTATTACCTTTTTAACCCTTTTGGGGGCTCATTCCTTTTTACCTTGTTCGCTAAACAAAAAATTTGGGGGCCCAGTCCCTGGACCATTCGTACCTCTGTAATCTGTAAATACCCTTTTTTGGTTGTTTATTTGGAAGGACCTCTTACCCCGGAGGGTTTATTTTTTTGTAAAATTTTGGGTTCATTACCTTTGTAAATTGTGAGTTCATTACCTTTGTAAATTGTGAGTTCGTTGCCTCTGTGACTTGCTCAGCTATCAAAACTTTGGAGTCCAGTCCCTGGACCAATTATGTACCTCTGTAATCTCTTGACTACCGCCCACAGGATGGGTATGGGGTGCATAATAAACATATTAAACTAAACTAACTTCATTAGGGAAATTAATGTATGTTATTTAGAATGGGGACTGTACATACGAAGGGGGTAGAAGTGTCAGCTGTGTCGGCACTGGCAATAATGAGTATTGTAAAGGAGGGTTTGAAGATTATGTGGATTAATAATATATAAATAACAAAGTGGAAAAAATAATGCAGATTGTAGGTTTGGGTTTTCCTTGGTTATAATAATAATGATGAATATTGTTATGTTATCTTGTGTAATCTTACTTAACATAGTTACATTGGATGTAATGTATATGGGATGAGGGACAGTTGTGGCAACACAACGTTAATCGTCTGTGTTCATTTAGACAATGAGATTTATAATTTTGAGTAAGAACTGATACTGTGTTCTTTTATCTATTTAATGTATTGTGTTGTTTTAAATAAAAATATAAAAAAAAAAAAATCTCATAATCAGTTGCATGTATATATAAAGTTACGAAAATTTATGTTTGATCACTGCTGTGATCAATACGTGTGCGAATGATGTGGGTGTATTTATAGATGAGTTTTCATGGGGGGGGCGGTTCCCCCTCCAACAGTTTTGTGTGTATGTGACATATATTATCATTTTGCATAATGTGTGTCAGTGCATGGTGTGTATGTAGTTTGCATGTTTCAAAATTTTTCTCTTGCACTTGTGATATAATTCTTCGTAATCTTGTTCAGATCCTGTATTATTGTGGTATTTAATATTTTATACTATCTTGTAATTTATGATGTTTTAAATAAAATATAAAAAAAAAAAAAAAAAAAAAAAAACTAGTGTCTCTGCGTTGTTGTGGGCGTTTTTTTGTATGTGCACAGACGTAACACCTCTTCTGAGCCTTTTTCTTGAAAGCAGTAGCAGGCAGTTTTACCAGGAAGTGATCACCATGCTTCAGACGAGAAGGTAGTTGTTGATAATTTGGTGGGCGATCAATTGCAGGTGCTGTTCCTTGGTACTTGAATACTATTTGTCTGATGACAAACAGAATTCACCGTACTTTGGTTTTGTTTCTGGCCCTCATCTTATACATTTATAAGATTGAGATGGAAATGTCTAGAAGAGGAAAAAGAGTTTGATGTACCATTATAATCTTGCGAACCAATCAGCGAACACAATCAGCAAACCCCAATCGCTTGTCACATTTGCCCACTGAACGATTTTAAAGGGTTTTGGTAATCAATCGCAGCGCAGGTTTTAGAATGGGTTCATTGCTCTCTCTATGCTGCCTCCACTGTTGCCATTTCATTGGGGGAAATTTTTTTTTTTTTTTTTTTTTATAATTAAATAATTAACAAAGCTTTACAGTATGGAGCATCGCAGACAATATAATTATCAATTTTTTAACATGCAATGTGCAGAAATGTCATGAGGATAGGTGAATATCCCATATAAAAATTTCTTATTAAAATTTAAACTATTAAAGTAATACAAAATAAAAAATCCTCTTACCCCTTTCCCGATGCTAATTTCATTTACAACCAATAATTACATCCCGCAAAAATGAAGCGTATAACCCCACCCTATTTCCCCAGTCACCAAAATGTACGGTTTTCCCTTTTTTGAAAACTTATAAATAACCTACTAAATTTAAAATTAAGAATATATTATATTGCAAACAATAACAATTTCAGTGTAAAAAAACCCCAGCTGCTGTCCTAATTTATTTAAATACATATAATAAAAATTAGAAAAAATTTATTTTACAATGGGAGTAAAACCCTTCTTTTTTTGCTGTCCATGCAGCATTCTCGACTTGTCTTTATACGCTATACGATACCTTCAGCAGAAGGCATTAAATTTAAACAATATTAAAAACCTAAGGAGCATGAACTCAGCACTCCCATGACACCCCAATTACACACAATCTTTTTCCTCTTGCACTTACATCCCCGCACATGCCACCAAACCAACATCTTTGTTTGGCAAACCCTTTTTGGTCCCCCCTTTTTTATAGAATGTTTTTCAAAAAATCAAAACCCCACTTCCCCCCCCTCACAACTTGCAACCCCCCAATTTTGGACTGTAACCCTCATAAATCTCCCCCCCATCTTCCCTTAATTTTTCCCGTTTCCTATTCATTGTCCTAAAAAAACCCTCGCAAAAAATCGTTTCCTTGTCCCCCCATTTCCACCCCTCTATTCTCCACAATATGTACACAAAAATCCACCTATATAAGCCTCCCGTGCCACATTTCCCCCACCCCCCCTATATCAAGACTCAGCGCTCCAACACGACCCCCATTTCCCCCTACCTCCTGCCACTTTCCCCACCCTTCCCCTCACACTCCCCAAATAATGCAAAGTATACCCGTGATAGGCTGTTTCCAACCCCACAAACCCCACCCAACCTCCCCTACACCGTCTATTTCAGGATGATCCAGTGGGAGAATCCGTGTAAAAATTTAAACTGATCTCTCCCCCCTGGGCCTAGCTTTTTTTACCGAAAGACCCTAAGCCCCCCCATGCATACATCGGGAACACCCCCTCAACTGGGGCCGTCTCCTTACCCTCAATTTCGATAAAAATCCCTCATTTTTTAAATTTGTCTGGCTCGCGTGCCCAAAAAAGTCCCCTCAACAAAATTCCATCCCTCCATTCCCCACCCAATCATTCCCCTAAAAATTCATGTACCTTTTGCATGCATGTCCCCTCTGCCCCCCTATCTTTTCACTCCCACCTGACGAAAATGCTTTCCCCCTCCTTCCGGTAACAAACCAAAAACCCCCCTTCCTCCCCGGAAAAGTCCCCCCTCCCTCTTATCCTTTCAACCCGGCCCCCATAAAAAACCTAAAACACTTCAAAGGATACGAGAATTCAGCCCTCAGCAAGGGAAAAAAACTGTGCAAATTCCATATTTTCTGTACAGAAATACTTAATAAAATCCCCCTTGCAACAATTCAAGTGAAAAGGCCTAAAATCCCAACCGATTTTCACGCGTTCCCCATTCTCAACGTTTTTGCCTCCCTACCCCCCGTTGGGTCGCTCTATATGAAATGCCCATTTTAAATAACTCCCCTTCCTGCCTTTCCCCACATCCGCCCCCAATTAAAAACTCGCCCTTCCACCCCCCTACCCCCATGATCTTTGTTTTTCAATTTCCCTTTCATCCCTGTACCCCCCCAAAACATGCCAAACCCCCCCCCCAAACTCTTCAATTTGCCCCTTCGGACTAGGAGTGTGTGTCACCACGAACCTACCCATGATCCCTAATCAAGCCCCCCTCGACCCCTCCCCACCACCCCTTTGTCTCAACCAACCCTAAAAAAGGGATCTTGCACACGCAAATAATAACGTGATGCGGGCCCCGCCTTTAAAAGCCCCTATCCATGTTCACCACACTTCCCCCCCCGTCCAAGATCTGAATTCTCGCCCCTTTTCCCCTTTATACAACGTTTCAACCACCCCACAATCTCATCCCCAAAAACCTTTTTTGCTTAGGTTGTCTTAAACCCCCCCTTTAACCCGATCAAAGCACCTGCCCAAACAATCGCCACCATACCCCCTCTTCTGGTCCCCCCAAAACTCTACAAACCCCTTTTGAAATTCCCTGCCCTGACATCGCCGTCTGGCAAACCCCCGTTGCCTTTTTAAAATAAGTCCCATACATTTTTTCTATTCCCCCCAAAATTTTTGCGAAAAATTTTTAGTCCGCACCATGGAGTAATCGCCTGTAATCCTTTAAATGTATCTGCCCCACCCCGGGACAAGCCTATGACCCCCGCTTTGCTTTTGCCCCAAATTTCCCCAACTTTCATTTTTTGACAGCGTTACTAAAAAAAACCCCCTTTAAAAGATCCCAATTTTTTTAAGTAAAAATTCATTTGGGATCCATCAAACCCGGGGCTTTGCCCCTGCACATGTCTACAAGCGCTCTCCATATCTCCCCCCCTTCAATCTCACCCCCCAAAGCTTCCCTGTCCTTTTTTCCCCCGAGCTACGGGCTCTAAAACAAAACCCCCCTCAAGATTCTCCCTATTAATCCTTTACTTTTCAATAATCCCAACCCCGCATCCCGAAATACTCATCCCCCTCCGTTGTTTTTAACACCCGCCCCTCCCTAAAACCCCCTTTTCCTCGTGTGCACTTCCAAATTGCTATTGTGGTCGTGTCTCCTTGCGTTTCTCCCAAACACATGCCCATGGGTTGTCCCCCAAAGCACTTCCTCACCCGCCCGACCCCCACCCCATGAAAACTCTCCTCCCGCACCCTCTTATCCCGCTCTTTTAAAACATCTATTGCCTGTTTGGAAAACCCCCCCCCCACCCCATTTTTGAGAGGGGTGGTTGGGCAAAGATGTAGTAATGACTGCGGTAAGGCAGGGAGGACTGGGATTGATGCATTAGGGTCTAGGTTGAAGGCGCTATATGTGTAGCAGAGGTTATATACGTGACAGCGGGGAAAGGGGTTTCGGATGGGGATGTGATGGGGGATTTCCGCATATGGTGGGTGGCTGGGACTTAGTGGAGTGTGATAGATATGTTGCGGTTTATGTTAAAGGTATGCAAATGTTTAATAAACTCAAGGTAAAACAGTTAGTGGGTGTGGGTCGTTCGTCAGGAATTAATGCAAGGGGATGCAAGTTTATCCCACATATGATTGCGAAGATGTTATGGGTGGATTTAGTATAATTAAGAATACCGGCAAGGGGGGAAGCGACTGGAATTTATTCTAGATTTCTTATGGGGACGTTTTCGCATCGAATAGAGGTGCTAAGATGAACGGGTTTTGTGAGTGACGGCGTCATGCGTTTTTTGTGGGGAAGTTGAAACGGCTTTTCATGTGTATATTTTTGTTCTGCATTGGAGGTGGTAAGATTGTGGTTTTGATGAGGGTTTTTTCTTTTTTTTTGGGGGGGGGGGACAGATATCACCCCTTAGGGCTTTAATGTTAGTATGGGAAGGGGTACCAAAAGAGGTGGGAAGGGCTATCAGTTAGTAATACGTGATTACTTGTATGTTTCTTGGGGGAATGGAGGGAGAGAGGGGAAGGGGCAACATTAGGATAAAAGCGTTGGCAGCGAGTTTTTATTAGGACAGCTTGTAGGAACAAACAATTATTATGGGGGGAAGGTGGGTAATTAGTTTTCAGGAGGGTTATCGGGGACCTTACTGTTGAACGTCTACTACGTTTGGGTATGGGGTGAGGGGCTCAAGGGGTTGGTCTCTTGTGGGTGCGTCCTTGGAGTGATTGGAAGCCTGGTGAGAGTTGATTGGTTTGCAAGGTGGTTGATGTGGTAAAGTTTATTTGTAGGTGGGGGGGAGCCGTTGGGGGATCCGGAGTTATGTAGACATTATGAATTTGTAAAATTCACAGAGGTCAAAAGTTGTATTGTGATTTTCGATTTTTTCTCTTATTGTCATAAGAAACCTTTTGATTAGGAGGTTCATATTTATATAATATTGTGAGGTTATGTTTTTATATATTTTCAATCTGATGATAGATTTATCCTTGTCCATCCGTCTCTTTTTATCGTATTGAATGGGTACTTCATTGCACTATGTACGGAAATTATATAAGTATTGATTGGGTTTTTATATACCCTTATTTTGTCTGGAAGGTCCTATTATATATTGAGTGTTAATTTTTTAATATTTTTATTATATTAAAAAAAAATATAAACCGGTAACATTATCTTTGTGTATGTGTAGGTTGTGTTTGTGGGAAACAATGTCTCTTAGTTTTAGTTCTATCATTGATGTATTATTTTTTAGGTTTATTGCAGACAAGTCATTTAGCGATTTATTTCTATGTATGGATTCAGTTTGTTCTTATGATTAAGTGGCACATCACGTATGTTGTATATGCATGCGGATATGTATACTTATGTATATATATTATTGAAGGACTCGTTCCTACATGTCTTATAATGACCCTGACTGTTTTTGTTTGGGAAGTTGGTTGGATGGTTATTTTAGTAGCAAAATTGTCTATCTATGACCATTCATTAGGGAAATTAATGTATGTTATTTAGTATGGGGATGGTAAGTGTGTGAAGGAGATGGACGGGGCATCCTCCGGGCAAATTGCTGAACATCAGGTTGTGGTCGTTGATGTTCTAGGAACAAACAGTTCTGAGCTGAGATGGGATACTGGCCGCAGTTCTCGTAAGAGAGTGGCGGTTGATACTGATTCTCAAGATGTTTGAGCAACAGGACATCGGTAGTGGTAACAAAGCATGGCGTGATGCGACTCGTAGAGACAAGAGCAAATCTACATGTGTTCAGCATGTCAAGGAGAAGACACAGGGTGGGGGGCGGTGGGGGGAAGAAGTGAGAGATACACACATAAGGGAACCAGATGTCATGGTATCATGGGTAAACTCCAATGAAACGTTTCAAGTGTTTTACTTTAAAATATAAATGGGTTACGCGTCTTGTTGAAAAACGTAAGTAATTGGACGGTTTTGTTAAAAATTTATGTACCGATGTTGTAGTCTTACAAGAACACAATTATAAATCTTTAGGTGAATGTGATTCTGAATATATTTCTGTACATGGGCTGTTCTATGACTGAAAGGGGTGTAGCAGTCGTTAGTTAAAGAGGGCTAGCCGTTTTCGTTGCAAACATTTGAAGTGGGAGATGAGGGTGGAGGGTTTTGTTGGGTTGTTGGGGTGTGGGGTGGGGTACGGGTGGCTTCCTGGGGATGTACGGACCGGCGGAAGGTGACATGCGTTGTAAAAAATGCGTTTTTTTTTAGGGGACGTGTTGGTGTACCATTTAAGACTCTCTGCACAGTCGTCCGATTTTTGGGGGTGCACCGGTGATGGAATTGCCATTGATCGTCGCAAGGATGTGAACCGGGAGAGGAGAGGTTTTTTTTTCAGGATATTTAGGGGGACCTTTTGCGGAGTGTTATTTACAGATGTGGGGGGGGGATCGAAGGTGGGTGGGGTCATGGCATACGTTCGTTAGAAGGGAGTATGCGGCAAGACTGGAGGATAGCATATACGTTTCTAGAGGTGTCAGCGTCAGGAGTGTCCGTGTGCTAAATGTGAGCTTTTCCGATCACAGAGAGAGGTGTTATGGCGGTTGTTGAATTGGGTAGGAATTACCGGGCGGTGGTTACAGAGGTTTTGGAAGTTGAATGTGGGTTTATTGCACAAAAGAGGTGTGAGGGAAGATTTTGTGAGTGATTGGAGAGGTTGGTGGGACTGAATGGCAGGAGGATTGATATAGTCGAATGGTTGGTTACTCGTCGGTTAAGGTTGAGAGGTGGCGTCCAAGGTGAGGATTTTTTTCAGCAGCAAAGGAAAAGAAGACAAGTGAAATGCAGGTATGGGCTCTGAACTATCTGAAAAAATCAACTGCAAGCATGTTATACAAAGGGTGGGGGAGTGTATCGGTGGTTGAAATTGAAAATTTAAAACGCTTAGAGACTTTCTCAATCGTTATTTTTTGATGACTGGACGCGGATAGCAAGTGGAATTGATGACGGGTTTTATGGGGCGTGACCGTCCTTCGTTTTTTTTATTTTTTTTTTTTTTTAAGGCGTTTGTCTGCGAGAGCAGGGCAGACGCCGTATAGGCGACCGAATTAATGGGGATTGAGGTTCAGGGAGTCATTGGAAACTTTAGAAGGGGGCAGGTCCTCGGGTCAACGGAAGGATCATGAATACCTTTGTAGACGCACCACAGGTATGAATTGCCAATACCAAAAAAATGCCGGGATTTTAAGGTGGGCGCCTGGGGGAGAAATGGTGTGAATATGGTTCGTTGTAGATGATAAGTAAAGAGATGATTGTGGATGTTTGAATGAGAAGAAGGCTGGATGTCCTGTGCTTTAGTGAAACAAAGCTGAAGGGGGTGGATGAGTTCAATGGAGAGGAATAAATGGGATAGGTAGGGGTTTCATATGAGTTAGAGCTAAAGAAGGACAGGGTAGCAATTAATGGTGAAGGATAAGCTATGCAGGGAAAAGAGGACTTTATATGTATTAATTCAAGGATTATGTGGAGTAAAATAAAGATTGGATGTGAAAAGTTGGGTTATAATAAGCGTTGTAGCACCTGAGAAGAGAGAAGTGTAAGAGGAGAGAGAGAGATTTTGGGAATGTTGAGTGAAGGCGTGGGGAGAGTTTTGGACTCATGGTGTGAGAGTAATGGTTGGTTGGGGATTTCAATGCTAAAAGTGGTCGGTAAAATGTTATGGAGGGAGAGTAGGTAGGTAAATTTGGGGTGCAGGGGTAATGTAAATGGGGAGCCTTAATTGAGTATGTGTAGAAAGAAATTTGGTAATAAGTAGATACATATTTTATGAAAAAAGAGGATAAATAATATACAAGGTATGATGTTAGCACGTAATGAAAGTAGTTTATTAGATTATGTATTGGTGGATATAAGGGTTGATGGGTAGGCTCCAGGATGTACATGTTTATAGTGGGGCCACTGATAAATTCGGATCATTATTTAGTTGAGCTACTGTTAGGAGTAAGAGGTAGATGGAAAAGAGGAGGTGGCATACCAACAAGTAAGAGGGAGGTGAAAGTGTATAAAATAAGGGGAGGAGGTAGTTCAGGGCAGACGATTAAGCGACTATTAGCGAAAGGTGGGATGTGCAAGATGAGTAATGGGGGGTTGAAGAGGGTTGGAATTGTTTTTTTTAAAAATGCAGTATTAGAATGTGGGTGTGGCAGAAGTTTGTGAGTTATTAGGAGGGTGGGTTGCTGGAGGAAAGAGGAGTGATTGGTGGAATGATGGGAAGTAAAGGGTTGTGAAAAAGAGAAAAAGGTTGCTTTGAGAGTCGTTTTTACAAAGCAGAAGTTGTTATAAGAAGAGCAGATTATATGGAGAGTAAAGAAAGGTAAAGAGAGTGGTGAAGAGTGAAAGGGAGAGAAGATGATAGAGTGGGAGAGGCACTGTCAAGAAATTTTAATGAAAATAAGAAAATTTGGAGTGAGTTAAACAAGTTAAGTAAAGCCAAAGGGAAAATATGGATTTGTCAGTTAAAAAACAGAGTAGGGGAGTTAGTAATGGGGAGATGGAGGTATTAGGTAGATGGCGGGAATTATTTTGAGGAACTTTTAAATGTTAGGAAGAAACAGAGCAGTAATTTCATGCACTGGTCAGGGAGGTATACCATCTCTTAGGAGTGAAGAAGAGCAGAGTGTGAGTGTGGGGGAGGTACGTGAGGCATTACGTAAATGGAAAGGGGGTAAAGCAGCTGGTACTGATGGGGATCATGACGGAAATGTTAAAGCAGGGGGGGATATAGTGTAGGGTGGTTGGTATTTTGTTAATAAATGTATGAAAGAGGGGAAGGGTTTTAACCCTTAGGGGGGGGATTGGCGTGAGAGATGTATAGTCTTTATATAAAGGGAAATGGGACAAAAGAGAATGTAAAAATATAGAGGAATAAGCTTATCTTGTTACACTATCCTTTAAATTACTTAACAACAATCCTCATAATAGTAAATACTCATAATCTATTTCATTACTTCTTAAACTCATATTTTACTTTTATATAATCACCTATAAACCAATTCACAATATCCCTACAAACTCACCCTTACTTTCCTAAAAACAATCAAAATTCAACTCCCCTTCACATACTCTATTCATTTTCCATACCCCCCCCACCCCCCAACCCCCCCCCCCCCCCCCCCCCCACCCCCCCCCCCCCCCACCCCCAAAACCCACAAAACAAAACCACCCACCCCCCCACACAACAAAAAAAAAAAACCAACCCACCCCCCCCCCCCCAAACCCCACCCAACAACAAAAAACCCCAAAAACCAAAAAAAAACAAACCCCAAAACCCCACCCCCCCAAACCCCACTACCCCACCCCCAAAAAAAAACACCTAATTTTAAACCTACAACCACCCCCCATCCACCTCTGCAGATGTTGCAAGTATATGGAATAGGGGAGTTATAAATGATGTAAAGAGTTTTTATGAAGATAGTGCAGGCTTCGGTAGGGTGTGTAGAAGAGGGGAGAAATATTTCACGGTAAAAGTAAGTCGTAGACAGGGAGTTAATGTCACCATGGTTGTTTAATATATTTATAGATGGGCGTTGTTAGGAAGTAAAATGCTTGGGTTGTTTGGGAGAGGGGTGGATTAAATTATGGGGAATCAAATTCAAAAATGGGAATTGACACAGTTACTTTTTTGTGATGATACTGTGCTTATGGGAGATTCTAAAGAAAAATTTGCAAAGGTTAGTGGATGAGTTTGGGGAATGTGTGTAAAGGTAGAAAGTTTGAAAGTGCGAAAATAGAAAATGAGTAAGGTTGATGAGGGTGTCAAATGATTTAGATAAAGAAAATTGGATATCGATTTGGGGAGGAGGAGAGGTGGGTGGAAGAAGTGAATGTTTTCAGGATATCGGAGTTGACGTGTTCGGCGGCATGATTTATGAAGGATGAGGTTTATCATAGAATTGATGAGGGGGATAAAAAGGGAGAGTGTGTGCGTTTGAGGTATATGTGGAATCAAAAAAACGGTATATATGGAGGCCAAAGAAGGGGAATGTAGAAAGTATAGTAGTACCAACATCTTATATGGGTGTGAGCTTGGGTGGTAAATGCAGCAGGAGGGGGGAGACGGGTGGATGTCAGGGGAAGGTTGGTCCTGTTTAAGGGCAATGTTGTGGTGTAAAATATTATGCAGAAAAAATTCGGGAGTGTGGAAATAGGAGAAGGTGTGGAGTTAATAAAAAGTATTAGGTCAGAGGGCAGAAGAGGGGTTGTTGAGGTGGTTCTATGGTCATTTAGAGAGAATGGATCAAAGTAGAATGACATGGAAGCATTTAATCTATAGGGGAAGGTAGGCGGGGTTGGGGGTCGTCCTCGAAAGGGTTGGAGAGAGGGTGGGTGTTAAAGGAGGTTTTGTGGGTAAGGGGCTTGGATTCAGCAAGCTGTGCGTGGAGCGTGTTAGATAGGACGTGAATGGAGACGAATGGTTACTTGGGACCTGACGATCTGTTGGAGTGTGAGCAGGGTAAATATTTAGTGAAGGGATTCAGGGAAAACGGTTAATTTTCTATAGTCGGACTTGAGTCCTGGAAAATGGAAGTACTCTGCCTGCACTTTAAAAGGAGGGGTTTGGGATATTGGCGTTTTTTGGAGGGATTTGTTGTGTATCTTTATATGTGTATGCTCTAGACTGTTTGTATTCTGAAGCACCTCCTGCAAAAAACAGTGATAATGTGCGAGTGTGGTGAAAGTGTTGAATGATGATGGAAAGTATTTCTTTTTGGGGATTTTCTTTCTTTTTTGGGTCACCCTGCCTCGGTGGGAGACGGCCGATATTGCCCCCCAAAAAAAAAAAAACAAAAATGTACGTTGTAATCTAGAGAACATGGACAGGTTGGATTTGAATGGACCTATAAGTGAAGAAGAGATTAGTTAGCTGTGGCGGGTATGAGTGTAGGGAAGTCGCCGGGGATTGAACCGAATCCCTGTGTTTTTACAAGGACAAATTGGGTGATTGTATTCGCGATTTTTTGGTGATATTATTTAATGCATGAAAAGTAGTTGGCATTATGGGACGAGCAACAAAGAACAGGGGTGGTGTTCTAGTTTCCCGAAAAAAAAATCTGGGAATTTATACATAATTATTAGGGCAATTTCATTATGTGTGTGCCAGACTATAAAAATTTTTGCGAAATTTATTAGGAAATAGGATTTAAAACGCGGTTTTGGAGAGAGAGTTCGGGACGTGGGACAATATGGTGTTGCCGGACGGATCTATGAGTGTGGGACAAGGCATTTTTCGCAGGTTCATTGAGGGAAAGCGGAAGGGGTAATAAGGGTTGGATATTAGCTTTAGATTGGCATGCATGCATAACGATTGCGTGGAGAGGAGAGATACATTATGATGTTTATGCAGTGGCAAGGTTTCGGAAGGAAAATTGTTAGTTGGGCACAGGTTTTGTACGAGCAGGCTTCGTTTAGGGTGCAGGTAAACGGTTAGGTTGGGGGAAAAGTTGTAGGATGCATAGGGGATTACGGCAGGGGTGTCCTATATTCCACAAATTCTTTTTGCCGTTTGTTCAGGATCCGTTTTTTTTTTTTAGAGCCGTGAGGGGGGAATTGTACGACAGGTGACAAGCAAGGTTGGGTGGGGGTACATATCGGGAATTATAGGTTTACCCGTGAGACGACACTACGGTTTTATTTCGTTGGAGCCAATGTTTTAGGAAAGTGAGCGAATTGGTGGAATGTTTCGGGGGATAAGCAACCGGATTGTCGGTTAATAAGGAAAAAATCAATGTTATGGAGGTGGGGAGATTGTGCGGAGTGTTGGTTATTTAGGCCAGAGGGAAGGCTGGCCTTTAGTAAATCAAATTATAGGTGTGTGGGATTGTGCTTAGGATAAATACAGGATGCGAGGAAGGTGATTCAGTGAGCTGTTGAGAGGGTTTTAGGTCGTTTAACAGTTTGAGGGATGGAGGCAATTGTGGTGAATGTGATTTTTGTTCAGTAAGTTGTGGCATGTGGCATGTATTTTATCCGTTAATCCATATGATGAAAACGGTATTATGTTAACGAGTTGTATATAGATATATTTGGGGTTCAGGTTTTTTGTGATGGTTAACGAAGGGATGGTGGTGTCGCTCCCGGTTGGCCGGGGTGGCACGGGGCTAATGAATTGCATAATAGGTGTTAGGCATGTATGTCAAGCTTAGCTACTTGAGGAGAGGGTAGAATGGCGGCACGGGTTTGACCTGGTTAAGGACGGGAATTGGTACATTGGTTGGGACCGGGAAGAACGGATGTAAAGAGATGTGAGGACATGTTGAGGATGTTAATTTATGTAAAAGATCATCGCAAGTCACGATCGGCAAATTGGCACTGGTAGAGGGCAGGGATTGGTTGTGCTAAGGTGGAGGGAATTCTATCCACTGTATGTTGGAAGGACATATGGGGTCGTTTAAAAGACATTAAGGCTTACGAGGCCAAGGTCAGGGAGATATGTTTAAATTTGTACATAATATACTGCGTTCCGGGGGGAAGTTTTGGCGAACATAGGCGCGTGCAGGAGGGGGGGCTTTGTTGTGTGTGTGGAGATCCTGATACGGTCTTTCATAGCAGTTTATTTCTGAGAGATTGGATAACACTTTATAGGTTGTGGTTTCGGTAAGGTGTAGAATGGTGGGTGGGAGTGGGGTTTAGTGTATTAAGAGCTTTAAGTTTAGTTGTGGGGGCGGTGGACGAAACACGGAACAGAATGTACAATCGGATATTTAGGGACGGACTTTGTATTTTTCGTCATGGGTATATATGGCATTTATCTGTGAGGGAGAGAATCAGGTGCACTGGTAGCGTATTTTATGGTACACAAACAGAGAAATAAAGACATTAGGGAAATAGATGGTTTTTCTTATTTTCAAAAAGGATTATTGCAGATTCAAGGTCAGGATTATGGGGTTATTACCTTATTTATTTTTATTTATTTATTTATTATAAAATTGGTGCACACATACAGAGCTTACAAAAAAATACAGGATAAGAGCAGTATGCCTAAGCACTTATACTATGCATAGCATTACGGCTGGCTTAAAAATTAACTTAAGATTAACTACGCAATTGATGAAGTCAGTGATATAAACATTAATGTAAACAGTTTACTATATATGCACAAAGTGGTATTACAAAGACAGGTCATATTGAAAGGATTCTGTTAGGTAGGTATTTAAATAATAATAAGTTAGATTAGGGTTTATTGTTTAACCATTATGTGATATAATTGTGAGAAACATTTAAGATATACAAATTTTATAAGGTTCAGTTATTCAGTATTTATTGGTTTTTGGGTGAGTAAGTGATCTCTGAGTAGAGACTTGAAAACTTTATAAACAGGTAGTGGTTTCTTTTATATTTTAAGGTAATGTAATTCCTGATTTTAGGGCCTTTTATGTGCATTTGTGTTTTTGCCCCCAATTTTTTTTTTTTTTTTTTTTTTTTTATTGTGAGATGACTACGAGGAACATCAAAGAGTGATCTGGGTCTTGTGTTATGGTCATGGTGGTTCTGTTGAGGTTGGCAAAGGATGATGTTTTGGGGGAGGTTAATATCAGAGTTTTGTTAAAGTGTTCCTATGTATGTAATAGGTGCAGTATTAAGTATGGAGTTTGTATGGTGAGTAGGTTTAGGGTATTGAATATTGGTGGAGTGTGCTGCCTGTAGTGAGAATTTGTTATCATTCTAACTGCAGCCTTCTTGTTGGGTAATTAGTGGTCTGAGATGGTTAACTGTTGTTGATGACCCATGCACAAATTCATAGGTGAGAGAGGGGTAAATAGGAGAGTGATATAGGGCCAGGAAGGGTGACTGTGGAAACATAGTACGTATCTTCGATAGTAGGCCTACAGTCTTTGGATATTTCTTTGAAATTTGTTGTATATGTGTATGAAATTTGAGTATATTATAAGGTGGGATCCAAGCATTTTCCCCTCATGTTAGCTTTGTGATAGGTGATCCGTTTATCATTATGTTGAGAAGGACATCTGTAGCTCTGTTACCAAACTGAATGAAGTAGTTTTTGTCAAAGTTTAGTTATGATTGTTAGTCTATTCCAGGTAGATATTTTCTGTAATTCGGTAATTTACAGTATTGGCTAGTGATGACTGGCTCGGGTGAAGAGAAGAAGACGTATGTAGTGTCATCTGCACATAGTGTGGGTTTGAGGTAATTGCGGATGCATTTGGCAAAGGTCATTTTCTTGTGTATAGGAGAAAGAGAAGAGGGCAAGTGACACTTCCCTGTGGGCACCAACTGTAATTGCGTTGCGCAGAGAGTTTGTTCCATTTGCGTACACATATTGGCTTCTGTTGCTGAGGTATGACTTGAGGTATTTGACGGGAGTGCCCTCTTATACATAGTGTGACAATTTTACGTGGAGCAAGTCATGGTCAACTGTCTTCAAAAGCTTTACGTAGTCAATGAAGATCCCCAGGTGGGACTTCTTTTTTTCTATTGCAGTGTTATATGTCTTGCATGTGTTATAGCATCTATTAGTATTTTTATTAGGCTGAATCCAAATTGGCACGGGGTTGAGTATGTTTTGGGAGATAAGGGTAGGAGTAGATTCGTTTATGAATTAGTTTTCAAAAGATTTTTGAGAGAGGGTGTAAGTTGGATATGGGCCTTATAGTTATTTTTCAACTCTGTTTGGTTTCCACACTTTGTGGATCGGGGTGACCCTTGCTATTTTGAGTACTGTAGGGAAGGTGGAGGATTCAATGGATTTGTTAAAGTGTGTTGCAATGATTGGGAGATAGCACTTGTGACACTATTTTATATAAAAGGGTGGTAAGATAATTAAATCTCCTGCCTTGTTTTTTAGTGCATCTGATAATAATGGGAGACTTCGTATGGGTTAGTCGGAGTAGGAACAGTGTGTGCGGGTAGTTGCGGTGAGGTAGTTTAATATGGTGGGGTATCTGGCTTGGGATTTTATGGGCAAGGTTTTGTCCTATAGGGTGAGAAGAAATCATTGAGTCATGTTTGCTTGTTTCGATGGTGGGAGTTGGGGTTCATCTGATTTGCTAATTTTATTTCGCTTTTTCGTGATATCTTTTTTTGTTCCCAGAATGTCAGTATAGTGTTTTCCTGACGTCTTTTTTATATCACCTCGTAAGTTGGATATCTGTTTATCATAATACCAATTTTTTTGCCCTTCTTATCAGGGCCCTGGTTAGGATTGACGAGTAACGTTTTGTTTGGTCTCTGGTTATGGTGACCCATTCTGTACTGTTTTTCATTATTGCTGTTTTGTATTTATGGATTTGAGAATGCTGGAGTGTTTAGCCAGGACTGTTCAGTCTTTTGCTGTCATTTGTTTAGTTTTTTTAGGGCAGTGCTTGTATAGAGATATTGGGTCTTTTTTAGAAAATTCTAATTACTTCGTCAATATCTGTTATAGGATTTCTAGCTCAGTGTGCAATCAATGTTTGCTAATGCTGTTGCGAGTATTAATGGCTGCCTCATTGTGAAGTCTGAAGGTGACTTAGTAAGTGTATTGGGAGTTTACCAAGAGTTGTATGAGGGGGAAGTAGGGTAGTGGTCTGTGGTATTATCTGTTAATTATGCCTGATTTTATAAGGGGATATGGTGTTGGTTCAGAGTGGTCAAGTAGGGAAAAACACTAGTCTCTGTAAATCTTGTAGGTTTTTGTTTACTGTTGGTAGTAACTACAGGTACTCATGTGTTTGTGAATTCCAGTCACGTGTGGGGGTCTGGTCTTGAAGGAGATTTATATTGAAAGACACCTGAGAGCTAGAGTAGTATGTGATCTTTGTTCATGCGTGCATCAGTTATATACTTCCTAGAATTTTGACTAAATTGCTAATGTTGACTGTGGAACTCTGTAGTGTTTATCCAATGTGAGAGGTTTTTTGTTAGGATTTGGATTTTGATTTAGCTATTATATATTCCCCATGTTCATCCCTTGTGCAAGTATTAGTGATACATTCTAGTTGGGTCTGAGTAGTATATGCTGTGCCACCCTTGTTGGTCTGGCCTACAGTTGTGTATGGCTGTGTAACAGGAAAAGGCATAGACATCTGTACTACTCAGGCTTTAGCCAGGTTTCAGTTAAGGTGAATGTGACTATTGGCATGTTAGGATTTATTAATTGCTATGAGGTCATCGTAATGCTTGCCTTAAAGGTTCTGATATTGTAGTTGTGTAAAGATAGGTATGTTGGTGTTACCGGCACTGAGAAGTGCCTTTGATTGTTCTGCAGTGTAGTAATTACAGTAACTGTTTGATTCATTTTCAAGTCATTAAATAAGAGGTTGTATCAGGATCTGCTTGTAATCATAAGATTTGTAGTGAATATTTAGTTAGAATTAGTATAAAACAAAGTAAATAGTCTTAAGCGAAAAATAGCACTGATTATTTACAAATGTTAAAATAATGAGACTAAGGGACTAATACAATATTAGTGATGATCTATTAATAGTTGCTTGGGAATTTGATAGGAGGTGTACTATTAAAGGTTAATTTTTAACAGTTATAAATTATAGTTTTAAATTATAATAAAAAGGGATAATATAGGTTGTGAATAAATGAGCTTTGGAATACTTAATGGCAAGGATTGATGCAGCTTATTTACTTTAGCACTGAGAATAGCACCTTGATTATTTTAACAGTTGTGGGATATATTAAACTAGGACTAGTTATATAAAGCTATAAATAAAGGAGAAAATATAAAAGGGACTAAAAATTATAAATGGTATGCAAAGTTAAATGGACAGATGGAGGGAATTATTATTATAAACTTATAATAGAAAAATTACAATTCTGTAATGGTACTTGCAATTGCACTAGAGTCTGGTGGGTTGTTGGACAAGATTCAAGGTTATAACTATAGATTTAAATTGACAAAATAAAATTCACAAGAAAGTTCCAAAAGAAATAATAGTAAAAAATTCACCAATGGTAATGTCTTGGTTAATAATATGATAGTAAGATTGGTAGTACAGCGTACCCAGGTACACAGGTTCAAAAGGATATTACAAGGTTGGGGGTTGAATATAAAAACTTGAAAATTTGGCAACCAAAATGTTATGGGGAAGTATTAAATAATGTTTAATTGTACAAAAGTTATAAAATTGACTGGTAGTAAATATGGTGTTTAATAAAATTTTAGTAAGTAATAATGATACAAAAAAAGTGAAAATTAGTAATGTTTATTTCATCAATATTGCACCTGGTAGTTATACTGAGGTTATATGGCAACGTACAAGGTAATTAAGAGTAATCTAGGATGTAAATGTGGTATTTAGAAACAGGTAAAGGTAATTAGTCAAGTTAATGGTTATTAAATGTCAAATTGTTAAGAGTAATTGAATTTTTTAAAATGATTTTATTAAAAAAAAAATATTTTTTAGTATGTAATATCAATTGATATGTATTTAAAAAAAATATGAGGTTAGTTATTACTGGACAGAGAAAGTATCAATTCAGTGGCCTCTAGAATATGTGTGAGTGAAAAGGTGGCATACGATTGGTATGGGTGCGGTTTAATGTTATAAATGATAGGTATGATCCGTTAGTTTGGATGATGTTTTTATTCAAACAACATTATATACTATTGCTTGGAAACTAATTTTTGTTCTTAAATTGGACGTGATTAAGAGAGGGGGTCTCTTGCATGAAGCAAAACTCATGAACGCATGACAGTTGTTATGTAAAAGCACTTGAGAGACAATCTTATATATATTAGGTTTTTCATTTTATTTTTTTCCTTGTATCAGACATGTGGATGTTACCTGGTTAACGTTCTGTTGGGGTCTCCTGGGATATATGTTTTGGACTGTGATCAGATATGAGGGTAACAATTTTGTATTACGTGTACATAATCCTCTGCTTGTGTGTGTGTATATGTGATAAGTACTGTGGTGTGTGTATGTTGCTTTAATGTTACTTGTTTGGCAATTCAGAATTATTCTCATGCTATTAAGTGGTTCCCTTGTGTTAGGTTCTGAATAATTTTTGTATCTTTGCAGTTGTCAAGTCAATTGTGAGTACCAGTTTCATTACTAATCGTCGTTTTTGGAAATAAATTTGTTATATATGCACTTGTTTATGTATTATGTCTTTACAAAGGTGTTTTTGACATAAAATCAAACAATAAGGCATATTATTGATGAATAGTTTCTCTTTGTTATAATGTATATAAGAGGGTTTTAATTAAGGTAACGAAGAATTGTTATATTCTATGTGTTACCTTGGGATAGGTACATAATGAATAGGGGATGGACGAATATTTATAACCTTTTAGTGTATTATTGACAATTGGTAATTATACTTACTATGAATGTAATGATAGGTAATCCTATGATTATTTAATGTATGGTATATTTTTTATATATAAAAAAAAAAAAAAAATGTTTATGGCTTATTTTTTGTTATAATGTTATACGTATTGTTGGTATGCTTTTATATGATATTCATCTTGTATGGTTTAGGGAAATCTAGTTGGCTTACGGTAGGTAAAATAATGGATATGTGCTGCAGCATACTTATATAAGGTGTATTATGTTCATGTATTAGGTTTTGTATACCTGTTTAATGAAGGAGGATTTTTATTTATTTAAATATGTTGTTATATGCCGTTTTAAATAAAATAAAAAAAAAATATTTTTAGTTTATTTGCAGGACAAGTCATTTAGCGATTTATTTATCTATGTATGTATTCAGTTTGTTTTATGAATAAGTGGCAAATACACGTTATGTGTGTATATGCTGCGTTATGTATAATATATATATATATGATTGATGGACTCGTTCCTACATGTCTTTTAATGACCCTGACTGTTTTGTTGGGAAGTTGGCTGTTGGGTTATTTAGTTGAAATTGTTATCTTGACATTCAGTAGGGGGAAATTAATGTTATGTTATTTAGAATGGGGACTGTACATATGGTGGGGGGGGGTAGAAGGTTGGGTAGAAGTGTCAGCTGTGTCTTGCACTGGCCAATAATGAGTATTGTAAAGGAGGGTTTGAAGGTTATGTATATATTGTGGGTTATGTATGTGTTCGTGGGTTATGAAATGTTGTAATATGTGGCCATGAATCTATGGTGTTCTAAATGTATCGGGGATTGTGTTTTAGAGGTTTATAATATCATTGTTTGGTTTTTATTTTACTTTTATACTTACCTTGAATTGTTCTGTTTAATTTTAATATTAACAAAAAAAAAAAAGATCTGTAAAGTCTTATGTTAATATTAAAAAAAGATTTTTATATATTTTGATTTTTTTCATACAAGCAAACCAAAAATAATAAACACCAGGTTTCAATTTCAAGTCATGTAGTTTTTGATAGTTATTTAATATAATTCGCTGACTGACCACGGTGGATTAGAGTCGGTTGTGCTTTGCACCCCTCTGCTGTTTCAGGCGAGAGAGCTAAATCAGTTCGTCAACAGCCATTGAGTAAGTGAGGACGTGTGCTGCTCATTTTCCAACATGAGCGTGCATAGCAACAGGCGCATCAACACTGTTCGTTGAGTTGAACCATGGGCTGTCACGGGAGCCACGATGGATTTGTTACTTACCGGCGATTATCGTGATACTTACGGTTATCGCAAATGAGAGTTATGTGGTGTTGCACCTTAATGGAGACGACACGGTTTCGTTAAAATGACGTCAGCAAATGGTCTACAATGCGGTGGTGATAAGTATCAAGAGGACAAGTATAGCCCGCTCAATTCAGCTGTATCAGTACGGTTTCATGATGTATCACGATACTACACATGGGTTAAAAATCAAGGAATGTGCCTTTGAACGCGAACTGATTTTGTTTTAATAAACGATGGAATACGTATTTATGGTACGATTCCTTGCCTCTGCAGGTCGGTGGGCCGCAGAGGACCCTTATGCTGGAAAGTTTGGGAGGGAACATATACAGTTCAAAATGACCTACGTCATCCAAATACCGTCCTATATTATGTTGCACAGCATTTCGAACTCAAGTATATGTAACATATGCGGAGGCAACGTCTCGTACGTGTCGGTGTGTGGGTCGTTTTGACCACATAGCGGCCACAGTGTGGTAAGCGTCTTGGGATCTCCTAATATCACAACAGCAACAATCGGAAAAGAGGTGAGGACTTGAGGGAGAACAGTCTTATGGCTTCATCCGTCTTACAACGGTCATCTTGGAGTGAAGAGGTAGAAAAAGCGAGGAGACTGTTTGGATTTTTGAGAGGGGTGGTTGGGCAAAGATGTAGTAATGACTGCGGTAAGGCAGGGAGGACTGGGATTGATGCATTAGGGTCTAGGTTGAAGGCGCTATATGTGTAGCAGAGGTTATATACGTGACAGCGGGGAAAGGGGTTTCGGATGGGGATGTGATGGGGGATTTCCGCATATGGTGGGTGGCTGGGACTTAGTGGAGTGTGATAGATATGTTGCGGTTTATGTTAAAGGTATGCAAATGTTTAATAAACTCAAGGTAAAACAGTTAGTGGGTGTGGGTCGTTCGTCAGGAATTAATGCAAGGGGATGCAAGTTTATCCCACATATGATTGCGAAGATGTTATGGGTGGATTTAGTATAATTAAGAATACCGGCAAGGGGGGAAGCGACTGGAATTTATTCTAGATTTCTTATGGGGACGTTTTCGCATCGAATAGAGGTGCTAAGATGAACGGGTTTTGTGAGTGACGGCGTCATGCGTTTTTTGTGGGGAAGTTGAAACGGCTTTTCATGTGTATATTTTTGTTCTGCATTGGAGGTGGTAAGATTGTGGTTTTGATGAGGGTTTTTTCTTTTTTTTTGGGGGGGGGGGACAGATATCACCCCTTAGGGCTTTAATGTTAGTATGGGAAGGGGTACCAAAAGAGGTGGGAAGGGCTATCAGTTAGTAATACGTGATTACTTGTATGTTTCTTGGGGGAATGGAGGGAGAGAGGGGAAGGGGCAACATTAGGATAAAAGCGTTGGCAGCGAGTTTTTATTAGGACAGCTTGTAGGAACAAACAATTATTATGGGGGGAAGGTGGGTAATTAGTTTTCAGGAGGGTTATCGGGGACCTTACTGTTGAACGTCTACTACGTTTGGGTATGGGGTGAGGGGCTCAAGGGGTTGGTCTCTTGTGGGTGCGTCCTTGGAGTGATTGGAAGCCTGGTGAGAGTTGATTGGTTTGCAAGGTGGTTGATGTGGTAAAGTTTATTTGTAGGTGGGGGGGAGCCGTTGGGGGATCCGGAGTTATGTAGACATTATGAATTTGTAAAATTCACAGAGGTCAAAAGTTGTATTGTGATTTTCGATTTTTTCTCTTATTGTCATAAGAAACCTTTTGATTAGGAGGTTCATATTTATATAATATTGTGAGGTTATGTTTTTATATATTTTCAATCTGATGATAGATTTATCCTTGTCCATCCGTCTCTTTTTATCGTATTGAATGGGTACTTCATTGCACTATGTACGGAAATTATATAAGTATTGATTGGGTTTTTATATACCCTTATTTTGTCTGGAAGGTCCTATTATATATTGAGTGTTAATTTTTTAATATTTTTATTATATTAAAAAAAAATATAAACCGGTAACATTATCTTTGTGTATGTGTAGGTTGTGTTTGTGGGAAACAATGTCTCTTAGTTTTAGTTCTATCATTGATGTATTATTTTTTAGGTTTATTGCAGACAAGTCATTTAGCGATTTATTTCTATGTATGGATTCAGTTTGTTCTTATGATTAAGTGGCACATCACGTATGTTGTATATGCATGCGGATATGTATACTTATGTATATATATTATTGAAGGACTCGTTCCTACATGTCTTATAATGACCCTGACTGTTTTTGTTTGGGAAGTTGGTTGGATGGTTATTTTAGTAGCAAAATTGTCTATCTATGACCATTCATTAGGGAAATTAATGTATGTTATTTAGTATGGGGATGGTAAGTGTGTGAAGGAGATGGACGGGGCATCCTCCGGGCAAATTGCTGAACATCAGGTTGTGGTCGTTGATGTTCTAGGAACAAACAGTTCTGAGCTGAGATGGGATACTGGCCGCAGTTCTCGTAAGAGAGTGGCGGTTGATACTGATTCTCAAGATGTTTGAGCAACAGGACATCGGTAGTGGTAACAAAGCATGGCGTGATGCGACTCGTAGAGACAAGAGCAAATCTACATGTGTTCAGCATGTCAAGGAGAAGACACAGGGTGGGGGGCGGTGGGGGGAAGAAGTGAGAGATACACACATAAGGGAACCAGATGTCATGGTATCATGGGTAAACTCCAATGAAACGTTTCAAGTGTTTTACTTTAAAATATAAATGGGTTACGCGTCTTGTTGAAAAACGTAAGTAATTGGACGGTTTTGTTAAAAATTTATGTACCGATGTTGTAGTCTTACAAGAACACAATTATAAATCTTTAGGTGAATGTGATTCTGAATATATTTCTGTACATGGGCTGTTCTATGACTGAAAGGGGTGTAGCAGTCGTTAGTTAAAGAGGGCTAGCCGTTTTCGTTGCAAACATTTGAAGTGGGAGATGAGGGTGGAGGGTTTTGTTGGGTTGTTGGGGTGTGGGGTGGGGTACGGGTGGCTTCCTGGGGATGTACGGACCGGCGGAAGGTGACATGCGTTGTAAAAAATGCGTTTTTTTTTAGGGGACGTGTTGGTGTACCATTTAAGACTCTCTGCACAGTCGTCCGATTTTTGGGGGTGCACCGGTGATGGAATTGCCATTGATCGTCGCAAGGATGTGAACCGGGAGAGGAGAGGTTTTTTTTTCAGGATATTTAGGGGGACCTTTTGCGGAGTGTTATTTACAGATGTGGGGGGGGGATCGAAGGTGGGTGGGGTCATGGCATACGTTCGTTAGAAGGGAGTATGCGGCAAGACTGGAGGATAGCATATACGTTTCTAGAGGTGTCAGCGTCAGGAGTGTCCGTGTGCTAAATGTGAGCTTTTCCGATCACAGAGAGAGGTGTTATGGCGGTTGTTGAATTGGGTAGGAATTACCGGGCGGTGGTTACAGAGGTTTTGGAAGTTGAATGTGGGTTTATTGCACAAAAGAGGTGTGAGGGAAGATTTTGTGAGTGATTGGAGAGGTTGGTGGGACTGAATGGCAGGAGGATTGATATAGTCGAATGGTTGGTTACTCGTCGGTTAAGGTTGAGAGGTGGCGTCCAAGGTGAGGATTTTTTTCAGCAGCAAAGGAAAAGAAGACAAGTGAAATGCAGGTATGGGCTCTGAACTATCTGAAAAAATCAACTGCAAGCATGTTATACAAAGGGTGGGGGAGTGTATCGGTGGTTGAAATTGAAAATTTAAAACGCTTAGAGACTTTCTCAATCGTTATTTTTTGATGACTGGACGCGGATAGCAAGTGGAATTGATGACGGGTTTTATGGGGCGTGACCGTCCTTCGTTTTTTTTATTTTTTTTTTTTTTTAAGGCGTTTGTCTGCGAGAGCAGGGCAGACGCCGTATAGGCGACCGAATTAATGGGGATTGAGGTTCAGGGAGTCATTGGAAACTTTAGAAGGGGGCAGGTCCTCGGGTCAACGGAAGGATCATGAATACCTTTGTAGACGCACCACAGGTATGAATTGCCAATACCAAAAAAATGCCGGGATTTTAAGGTGGGCGCCTGGGGGAGAAATGGTGTGAATATGGTTCGTTGTAGATGATAAGTAAAGAGATGATTGTGGATGTTTGAATGAGAAGAAGGCTGGATGTCCTGTGCTTTAGTGAAACAAAGCTGAAGGGGGTGGATGAGTTCAATGGAGAGGAATAAATGGGATAGGTAGGGGTTTCATATGAGTTAGAGCTAAAGAAGGACAGGGTAGCAATTAATGGTGAAGGATAAGCTATGCAGGGAAAAGAGGACTTTATATGTATTAATTCAAGGATTATGTGGAGTAAAATAAAGATTGGATGTGAAAAGTTGGGTTATAATAAGCGTTGTAGCACCTGAGAAGAGAGAAGTGTAAGAGGAGAGAGAGAGATTTTGGGAATGTTGAGTGAAGGCGTGGGGAGAGTTTTGGACTCATGGTGTGAGAGTAATGGTTGGTTGGGGATTTCAATGCTAAAAGTGGTCGGTAAAATGTTATGGAGGGAGAGTAGGTAGGTAAATTTGGGGTGCAGGGGTAATGTAAATGGGGAGCCTTAATTGAGTATGTGTAGAAAGAAATTTGGTAATAAGTAGATACATATTTTATGAAAAAAGAGGATAAATAATATACAAGGTATGATGTTAGCACGTAATGAAAGTAGTTTATTAGATTATGTATTGGTGGATATAAGGGTTGATGGGTAGGCTCCAGGATGTACATGTTTATAGTGGGGCCACTGATAAATTCGGATCATTATTTAGTTGAGCTACTGTTAGGAGTAAGAGGTAGATGGAAAAGAGGAGGTGGCATACCAACAAGTAAGAGGGAGGTGAAAGTGTATAAAATAAGGGGAGGAGGTAGTTCAGGGCAGACGATTAAGCGACTATTAGCGAAAGGTGGGATGTGCAAGATGAGTAATGGGGGGTTGAAGAGGGTTGGAATTGTTTTTTTTAAAAATGCAGTATTAGAATGTGGGTGTGGCAGAAGTTTGTGAGTTATTAGGAGGGTGGGTTGCTGGAGGAAAGAGGAGTGATTGGTGGAATGATGGGAAGTAAAGGGTTGTGAAAAAGAGAAAAAGGTTGCTTTGAGAGTCGTTTTTACAAAGCAGAAGTTGTTATAAGAAGAGCAGATTATATGGAGAGTAAAGAAAGGTAAAGAGAGTGGTGAAGAGTGAAAGGGAGAGAAGATGATAGAGTGGGAGAGGCACTGTCAAGAAATTTTAATGAAAATAAGAAAATTTGGAGTGAGTTAAACAAGTTAAGTAAAGCCAAAGGGAAAATATGGATTTGTCAGTTAAAAAACAGAGTAGGGGAGTTAGTAATGGGGAGATGGAGGTATTAGGTAGATGGCGGGAATTATTTTGAGGAACTTTTAAATGTTAGGAAGAAACAGAGCAGTAATTTCATGCACTGGTCAGGGAGGTATACCATCTCTTAGGAGTGAAGAAGAGCAGAGTGTGAGTGTGGGGGAGGTACGTGAGGCATTACGTAAATGGAAAGGGGGTAAAGCAGCTGGTACTGATGGGGATCATGACGGAAATGTTAAAGCAGGGGGGGATATAGTGTAGGGTGGTTGGTATTTTGTTAATAAATGTATGAAAGAGGGGAAGGGTTTTAACCCTTAGGGGGGGGATTGGCGTGAGAGATGTATAGTCTTTATATAAAGGGAAATGGGACAAAAGAGAATGTAAAAATATAGAGGAATAAGCTTATCTTGTTACACTATCCTTTAAATTACTTAACAACAATCCTCATAATAGTAAATACTCATAATCTATTTCATTACTTCTTAAACTCATATTTTACTTTTATATAATCACCTATAAACCAATTCACAATATCCCTACAAACTCACCCTTACTTTCCTAAAAACAATCAAAATTCAACTCCCCTTCACATACTCTATTCATTTTCCATACCCCCCCCACCCCCCAACCCCCCCCCCCCCCCCCCCCCCACCCCCCCCCCCCCCCACCCCCAAAACCCACAAAACAAAACCACCCACCCCCCCACACAACAAAAAAAAAAAACCAACCCACCCCCCCCCCCCCAAACCCCACCCAACAACAAAAAACCCCAAAAACCAAAAAAAAACAAACCCCAAAACCCCACCCCCCCAAACCCCACTACCCCACCCCCAAAAAAAAACACCTAATTTTAAACCTACAACCACCCCCCATCCACCTCTGCAGATGTTGCAAGTATATGGAATAGGGGAGTTATAAATGATGTAAAGAGTTTTTATGAAGATAGTGCAGGCTTCGGTAGGGTGTGTAGAAGAGGGGAGAAATATTTCACGGTAAAAGTAAGTCGTAGACAGGGAGTTAATGTCACCATGGTTGTTTAATATATTTATAGATGGGCGTTGTTAGGAAGTAAAATGCTTGGGTTGTTTGGGAGAGGGGTGGATTAAATTATGGGGAATCAAATTCAAAAATGGGAATTGACACAGTTACTTTTTTGTGATGATACTGTGCTTATGGGAGATTCTAAAGAAAAATTTGCAAAGGTTAGTGGATGAGTTTGGGGAATGTGTGTAAAGGTAGAAAGTTTGAAAGTGCGAAAATAGAAAATGAGTAAGGTTGATGAGGGTGTCAAATGATTTAGATAAAGAAAATTGGATATCGATTTGGGGAGGAGGAGAGGTGGGTGGAAGAAGTGAATGTTTTCAGGATATCGGAGTTGACGTGTTCGGCGGCATGATTTATGAAGGATGAGGTTTATCATAGAATTGATGAGGGGGATAAAAAGGGAGAGTGTGTGCGTTTGAGGTATATGTGGAATCAAAAAAACGGTATATATGGAGGCCAAAGAAGGGGAATGTAGAAAGTATAGTAGTACCAACATCTTATATGGGTGTGAGCTTGGGTGGTAAATGCAGCAGGAGGGGGGAGACGGGTGGATGTCAGGGGAAGGTTGGTCCTGTTTAAGGGCAATGTTGTGGTGTAAAATATTATGCAGAAAAAATTCGGGAGTGTGGAAATAGGAGAAGGTGTGGAGTTAATAAAAAGTATTAGGTCAGAGGGCAGAAGAGGGGTTGTTGAGGTGGTTCTATGGTCATTTAGAGAGAATGGATCAAAGTAGAATGACATGGAAGCATTTAATCTATAGGGGAAGGTAGGCGGGGTTGGGGGTCGTCCTCGAAAGGGTTGGAGAGAGGGTGGGTGTTAAAGGAGGTTTTGTGGGTAAGGGGCTTGGATTCAGCAAGCTGTGCGTGGAGCGTGTTAGATAGGACGTGAATGGAGACGAATGGTTACTTGGGACCTGACGATCTGTTGGAGTGTGAGCAGGGTAAATATTTAGTGAAGGGATTCAGGGAAAACGGTTAATTTTCTATAGTCGGACTTGAGTCCTGGAAAATGGAAGTACTCTGCCTGCACTTTAAAAGGAGGGGTTTGGGATATTGGCGTTTTTTGGAGGGATTTGTTGTGTATCTTTATATGTGTATGCTCTAGACTGTTTGTATTCTGAAGCACCTCCTGCAAAAAACAGTGATAATGTGCGAGTGTGGTGAAAGTGTTGAATGATGATGGAAAGTATTTCTTTTTGGGGATTTTCTTTCTTTTTTGGGTCACCCTGCCTCGGTGGGAGACGGCCGATATTGCCCCCCAAAAAAAAAAAAACAAAAATGTACGTTGTAATCTAGAGAACATGGACAGGTTGGATTTGAATGGACCTATAAGTGAAGAAGAGATTAGTTAGCTGTGGCGGGTATGAGTGTAGGGAAGTCGCCGGGGATTGAACCGAATCCCTGTGTTTTTACAAGGACAAATTGGGTGATTGTATTCGCGATTTTTTGGTGATATTATTTAATGCATGAAAAGTAGTTGGCATTATGGGACGAGCAACAAAGAACAGGGGTGGTGTTCTAGTTTCCCGAAAAAAAAATCTGGGAATTTATACATAATTATTAGGGCAATTTCATTATGTGTGTGCCAGACTATAAAAATTTTTGCGAAATTTATTAGGAAATAGGATTTAAAACGCGGTTTTGGAGAGAGAGTTCGGGACGTGGGACAATATGGTGTTGCCGGACGGATCTATGAGTGTGGGACAAGGCATTTTTCGCAGGTTCATTGAGGGAAAGCGGAAGGGGTAATAAGGGTTGGATATTAGCTTTAGATTGGCATGCATGCATAACGATTGCGTGGAGAGGAGAGATACATTATGATGTTTATGCAGTGGCAAGGTTTCGGAAGGAAAATTGTTAGTTGGGCACAGGTTTTGTACGAGCAGGCTTCGTTTAGGGTGCAGGTAAACGGTTAGGTTGGGGGAAAAGTTGTAGGATGCATAGGGGATTACGGCAGGGGTGTCCTATATTCCACAAATTCTTTTTGCCGTTTGTTCAGGATCCGTTTTTTTTTTTTAGAGCCGTGAGGGGGGAATTGTACGACAGGTGACAAGCAAGGTTGGGTGGGGGTACATATCGGGAATTATAGGTTTACCCGTGAGACGACACTACGGTTTTATTTCGTTGGAGCCAATGTTTTAGGAAAGTGAGCGAATTGGTGGAATGTTTCGGGGGATAAGCAACCGGATTGTCGGTTAATAAGGAAAAAATCAATGTTATGGAGGTGGGGAGATTGTGCGGAGTGTTGGTTATTTAGGCCAGAGGGAAGGCTGGCCTTTAGTAAATCAAATTATAGGTGTGTGGGATTGTGCTTAGGATAAATACAGGATGCGAGGAAGGTGATTCAGTGAGCTGTTGAGAGGGTTTTAGGTCGTTTAACAGTTTGAGGGATGGAGGCAATTGTGGTGAATGTGATTTTTGTTCAGTAAGTTGTGGCATGTGGCATGTATTTTATCCGTTAATCCATATGATGAAAACGGTATTATGTTAACGAGTTGTATATAGATATATTTGGGGTTCAGGTTTTTTGTGATGGTTAACGAAGGGATGGTGGTGTCGCTCCCGGTTGGCCGGGGTGGCACGGGGCTAATGAATTGCATAATAGGTGTTAGGCATGTATGTCAAGCTTAGCTACTTGAGGAGAGGGTAGAATGGCGGCACGGGTTTGACCTGGTTAAGGACGGGAATTGGTACATTGGTTGGGACCGGGAAGAACGGATGTAAAGAGATGTGAGGACATGTTGAGGATGTTAATTTATGTAAAAGATCATCGCAAGTCACGATCGGCAAATTGGCACTGGTAGAGGGCAGGGATTGGTTGTGCTAAGGTGGAGGGAATTCTATCCACTGTATGTTGGAAGGACATATGGGGTCGTTTAAAAGACATTAAGGCTTACGAGGCCAAGGTCAGGGAGATATGTTTAAATTTGTACATAATATACTGCGTTCCGGGGGGAAGTTTTGGCGAACATAGGCGCGTGCAGGAGGGGGGGCTTTGTTGTGTGTGTGGAGATCCTGATACGGTCTTTCATAGCAGTTTATTTCTGAGAGATTGGATAACACTTTATAGGTTGTGGTTTCGGTAAGGTGTAGAATGGTGGGTGGGAGTGGGGTTTAGTGTATTAAGAGCTTTAAGTTTAGTTGTGGGGGCGGTGGACGAAACACGGAACAGAATGTACAATCGGATATTTAGGGACGGACTTTGTATTTTTCGTCATGGGTATATATGGCATTTATCTGTGAGGGAGAGAATCAGGTGCACTGGTAGCGTATTTTATGGTACACAAACAGAGAAATAAAGACATTAGGGAAATAGATGGTTTTTCTTATTTTCAAAAAGGATTATTGCAGATTCAAGGTCAGGATTATGGGGTTATTACCTTATTTATTTTTATTTATTTATTTATTATAAAATTGGTGCACACATACAGAGCTTACAAAAAAATACAGGATAAGAGCAGTATGCCTAAGCACTTATACTATGCATAGCATTACGGCTGGCTTAAAAATTAACTTAAGATTAACTACGCAATTGATGAAGTCAGTGATATAAACATTAATGTAAACAGTTTACTATATATGCACAAAGTGGTATTACAAAGACAGGTCATATTGAAAGGATTCTGTTAGGTAGGTATTTAAATAATAATAAGTTAGATTAGGGTTTATTGTTTAACCATTATGTGATATAATTGTGAGAAACATTTAAGATATACAAATTTTATAAGGTTCAGTTATTCAGTATTTATTGGTTTTTGGGTGAGTAAGTGATCTCTGAGTAGAGACTTGAAAACTTTATAAACAGGTAGTGGTTTCTTTTATATTTTAAGGTAATGTAATTCCTGATTTTAGGGCCTTTTATGTGCATTTGTGTTTTTGCCCCCAATTTTTTTTTTTTTTTTTTTTTTTTTATTGTGAGATGACTACGAGGAACATCAAAGAGTGATCTGGGTCTTGTGTTATGGTCATGGTGGTTCTGTTGAGGTTGGCAAAGGATGATGTTTTGGGGGAGGTTAATATCAGAGTTTTGTTAAAGTGTTCCTATGTATGTAATAGGTGCAGTATTAAGTATGGAGTTTGTATGGTGAGTAGGTTTAGGGTATTGAATATTGGTGGAGTGTGCTGCCTGTAGTGAGAATTTGTTATCATTCTAACTGCAGCCTTCTTGTTGGGTAATTAGTGGTCTGAGATGGTTAACTGTTGTTGATGACCCATGCACAAATTCATAGGTGAGAGAGGGGTAAATAGGAGAGTGATATAGGGCCAGGAAGGGTGACTGTGGAAACATAGTACGTATCTTCGATAGTAGGCCTACAGTCTTTGGATATTTCTTTGAAATTTGTTGTATATGTGTATGAAATTTGAGTATATTATAAGGTGGGATCCAAGCATTTTCCCCTCATGTTAGCTTTGTGATAGGTGATCCGTTTATCATTATGTTGAGAAGGACATCTGTAGCTCTGTTACCAAACTGAATGAAGTAGTTTTTTAAATTATTTCGTTTTGTATCCACGTTTTAAAAAAAATATAAAAAAAAAGTTTTTAATAAAACCCAAAGTACAGGGTGTGCAATGTTTATTTTTCTAATATTGTTTTTGTAAAATTTTATAGCCCATAGCCCCCATTGAATGCGCAAGCTTTAGTTTATATGACTTTCCCTTTGTATATAAAATTTCATACACAATATGAATAAGACTGTCAGGTTTGGTTATATATTTATTTGGTGTTTAAGGTATGTTCCGATAGTTCTCTGTTTGGTTATATATATTGTTGTCTTACATAAAGTTTTCAAGGTTCTTGTTTTAAAATCAATTTTGTATATCACACATCTATACTGTGTTTTAGTCAATTATGTATAACATACATGTATACTGTGTTTTTTAAATAAAAATAAAAAAAAAAAAAATAATGTAATCTTAATATTACAGATTGTGAAAAAGATTTAGGAGTTCTGGTTAGCAGTAATCTGAAACCAAGACAACAGTGCATAAGTGTTTGCAATAAAGCTAATAGAATCCTTGGCTTCATATCAAGAAGCATAAATAATAGGAGTCCTCAGGTTGTTCTTCAACTCTATACATCCTTGGTTAGGCCTCATTTAGATTATGCTGCACAGTTTTGGTCACCGTATTACAGAATGGATATAAATTCTCTGGAAAATGTACAAAGGAGGATGACAAAGTTGATCCCATGTATCAGAAACCTTCCCTATGAGGATAGACTAAGGGCCCTGAAACTCCCACTTAGAAAGAGTAGAATTAGGGGGATATGATTGAGGTGTATAAATGGAAGACAGGAATAAATAAAGGGGATGTAAATAGTGTGCTGAAAATATCTAGCCTAGACAGGACTCGCAGCAATGGTTCAAAGTTGGAAAATTCAGATTCAGGAAGGATATAGGAAAGTACTGGTTTGGTAATAGAGTTGTGGATGAGTGGAAAAAAACCCCCAAGTACCGTTATAGAGGCCAGAACGTTGTGTAGTTTAAAAATAGGTTGGATAAATACACGAGTAGATGGGGGTGGGTGTGAGTTGACCTGATAGCTTGTGTACCAGGTAGGTTGCTTTGTTCCCCCCTTAAGTCATGTGCCCTGACCTGACTAGGTTGGGTGCATTGGCTTAAGCCGGTAGGAGACTTGGACCTGCCTCGCATGGGCCAGTAGGCCTTCTGCAGTGTTCCTTCGTTTCCATGTTCTTATGTTCCTTAAGTGAATTTTAAACTGCCCTGCCTCGAATGGGCCCAGTAGGCCTGCTGCAGTGCTCCTTGTTTAGGATCACTGGTTTGGTAACAATTGTGGATGAGTGGAACAAACTCCAGAATTGTATCAGTGAAACTAAAACTGTAGCATAATAGGCTAGACAAATTAGTGCGTGATGGTGGGTGTGAGTTCGACCTGACTGCCTTGGGCAGTAGGGAAGTAGGACGTAGCTTAGAATGGGCCAGTAGGCCCGCTACAGTGCTCCTTTCTTATATCTTATTTGTAGAGGGAAGTAAGATGACATGAATGGTGGTACGGTGGCCTGGTGGCTAAAGCTCCCGCTTCACACACGGAGGGCCCGGGTTCGATTCCCGGCGGGTGGAAACATTTTGGGGCACGTTTCCTTACACCTATTGTCCTGTTCACCTAGCAGCAAAAGGTACCTGGTGTTTAGTCGGGCTGGTGTGGGTCGCATCCTGGGGGACAAGATTTAAGGACCCCAATGGAAATAAGTCGACAGTCCTCGATGACGCACTGACTTTCTTGGGGTTTTCCTGGGTGGCTAACCCTCCGGGGTTAAAAATCCGAACGAAAACTTATCTTATCTTATTGGGTGGAGGTAATAGGTATAAAATATGGTGGGTAATTTTTGAGTGCATGATGCACCAGACCACATGGTGAAGCCCCAGACCACATGGTGAAGCCCCAGACCACATGGTGAGCCCCAGACCCCATGGTGAAGCCCCAGACCACATGGTGAAGCCCCAGACCACATGGTGAAGCCCCCAGACCACATGGTGAAGCCCCCAGACCACATGGTGAAGCCCAGAACACATGGTGAAGCCCCAGAACACATGGTGAAAGCCCCAGAACACTGGTGAAGCCCCAGACCACATGGTGATGCACCAGACCACATGGTGATGCCCAACCACATGGTGATGCACCAGACCAAAATGGGGATGCACCAGGGCCACATGGTGATGCACCAGACCACATGGTGATGCCCAGAAACCCCATGGTGATGCCCAACACATTGTGCCCAAAAACCCCATGGTGATGCACCAGACCACATGGTGATGCACCAGACCACATGGTGATGCACAGACCACTGGTATGAACCTAAGAAACAATTAATAAACTTAAACACTGTCGTGCATTAAACTTTTAAATATGTACCCTGAAATAAACATCCTGCTCATTGCCATAGTTCTAAAGGTGTAGTCAAACGTAACGCGTTAAACAAAATATTATCACACTTGTATCTTTTAAAATCATGCAAACCGGCCACCAGAGGCCCACGAGAGTGGAGGCCTACAACAATTCACAAAAAAAAATATCTAAGACCATTAACACAGACGACATCCTGCCCAACACAGCTGCCACATTGAAACATTTAATACCCGCTTCCAGTGGTGCCCAGGGCATGATGGACGAGTGAAATAAATGACACAGGGAAATATGCTAAGACAGCAACAGAGCTAAACTGAGCTGTGTCGACACCATCAACCAACTCCCCCCCTCCTTAACTCAACCTTCATACACACTATTGTTGTAAACTTCTCTATTCTTTTTCTACCACATCCTCATCCTCCTCATCTCCTCCTCACTCCTCCTCATCCTCCCCCTTTAATAAAAAATTTATTTCTTTGCAAAATTACATTTACATTATAATTTAAAAACAAC
>NC_069445.1:39311657-39351569 GCF_026875155.1 Cherax quadricarinatus | reverse complement strand
CAAGCCTTCAACTGTGACCTCTTCCGGGGTGGGGAAAAAAGACACTTATGTACATTCGGGAATTTTTTTAAGGAAAACGTTGCCACGAGTGGCTTCTCATCCTAATACAGAGAAAACTAAGAAAACACATATATATATAGTGCAGGAGTCAGTGAGGTGACGCGTGGGTAGAGTGGTAGTAGTAGTAGTAGTATATAAAAGTAGTAGTAATGGAACTAAGGAGGTGAGGCTAGAGAGGGACCTGGTGGCATCAAGTAACACCAGTTCCCAGGATGGGTAATATCCTCTTGCTTAGAAATTTTTTGAAATACTGTAACTACCGGATTTTTGCTTTATAGTGTTACTGACAGAAATTAGTGCAGCTTCAATGCATTTTCTCCGTCTTAAGTCGTCTTCTTTAATAACTAGTTTAGCTTCATTGAATTTCATGAGGTGTCCAACATCGTCTCTATGTTGAACACATGCTTTTTTTGCGGTCATCATTTCTGCAAGCATTTTTGTGTTCTGCTATCCTAATGTCCAGAGTTCTGGCTGTTTCCCCTACATATACTTTGTCACACCCCGCACATAGTATAGTGTAGATTCCTGCACTTGTGCCAGAATCAGGCTTGGGTTTTTGTATCAGGTTCCTAATAGTAGTTGAAGAGCTGGTAGATATTTAGCCAGTTTTCTGTCAAACATTTTTGAAACATTAGTGGCAACGTTGCTGACCGGTAAAACGATGTAACTTGGAGGCTTTTCTTCAATTTGATAAGTGTTGGTCTTGCTGAGGATACGTGTTGCACGTTTCCTGCAGTCACGTATGAAGTGTAGGGGAAAGTGTAGTGAACTAAAAGAGTTGGTGATGTATGTACATTCTTCTTCGAGGAACTGCGGACTGGAAATTCTGTAGGCTCTCAGAAAGAAGCCAATAACTACCCCTCTTTTAGTTCTTGTGTCATGGTGAGAGAAGAAATGTAGAAGATCATTCTTGTAGGTAGGCTTCCGGTAGACTTTAAAAGAAAGTTTGTTTTCCCCTGTGCGTAAGAAAACGTCGAGAAAAGGTAACTGGTTGTCCTTCTCCTCCTCTAGAGTAAATTTAATAGTAGGTTCCAGAGTGTTGATGGTGTTGAGGATGCCCTGTACGTCAAGATTTTTGGGTACAATGACCAAAATATCATCTACATACCGCATCCAAGTAACTGAACGAGGGATGTTACTGAAGATCCTTCTTTATTCCAGGTCCTCCAAAATATAAATTGGCAAGAACTGCACAAGGGGGGATCCCATGGCTAGTCCGAAGAGTTGTTTGTACTTCTTGTCCTCGAACCTAAAACAGTTATAACGAACACAAAGTTCGACAAGGCTCACAAAATCTTGGGGGGGTACAGGTAACTCTGTATCATGTTTAATCACCCTGCGAAGAAGATCAATGGCTTGATCAACTGGACATTGGTGAATAAGGCAGTCACGTCAAAACTTGCAAGCTTCTTGTCACTCATGTCGAGATCCCTGATACGGTTAAGGAGGTCACCCGAATGCTTAGATGAGCCTGACTGATTGTACCCAGGAGCTTTGACAAATATTTCGCCAAAACTCCTGCTAGACTGTGAGGGGCGCTGCCGATTCCAGATGTAATGGGTCTCATAGGCACATTTGGTTTGTGGGTCTTTGGGAAACCATAAAGTCTAGCTGACCTCACCTGACTCCTGCCACTATATATATATGTGTTTTCTTAGTTTTCTCTGTATTAGGACTGAAGAAGCCACTCGTGGCGAAACGTTTCCTTTAATAAATGTCCTGAACTGTACATAAGTGTCTTTTTCCACATCTTGTCGTATCACCATAGACCATTTCCTCTCCTGGGGTCCCTAACAGGTCGTGGAGGACTGATCAATGGTAGCCTCCACGGCCCTGTCCTCACCCAGTGACACCACATCTTTGGTCTCCGGTGCCTGCCCGGCAGTGCATGTCTCTCTCGGAAGAGTTACACACTCTCTTCCTCCCTCAAGGCCTCCTCGACCTCCACACTCCAAGCCTGTTCAAGGAAACCGACTCAGGTCGTTGCCAAATTCAACGTCTCAAGGTCCTCTGATGCCTCCTTATGCTGCTCCTTCGCCTGTGTACCCTGTTGTTTAACACACTGTGCAGCAATGTGATCATAGGCACCGCATAATCGACAGGTACGTTGTTGCCCTGCGTAAGTCACCATTACTTGAGTCCTGAAGTCTTCTAGGAAAATATAGGAAGGTAATAGGATGCCTCAATGTCCATTTTTAAGGAAAACTTCCTTCAGGCATCCCAGAAACGATCCTTCCTTCCATTTCTCCAATGTCCCCCATATGAACAGTCTAAACTCTCGAAAAGGGCCTAGTTTCTGCCTCTTTAGCCTCAAAGGTACATTTCTGATTTTCACCGACGTATAATGGGGACCATCATGTACCTTACCGCCACTGCAGATTCAGGTACACAAAGATTTTGGGAACCCTGGCGACTATTCCTCGTATCACTTGCATTGAGAAATTTCACAAAAATTCTTTCCCCAAAAAGGGCTACACCATTTACACTTTTCTTTGGGCATGCCGTATTGTCCCTGAGTGGCGGTAAAAAAAATTGACTGAGTGGGCAGCACCCCCCACGCACCACTCTATCCGACATTTTTTTACCCTTTTATTCCCTCTGCGCCTTTTTGAGAAAAAAGTTTCCCGGCGACAGCGGGGGGCAGGCTCAGCCCCGTCCGCCGTCCAGGGGTTGAGCGACAATTCTTTTTTAAATTGCAGCGCACGGGCAAATAAAATGGAAAGTCTTAAAATGATGAAAACCGGACCCTCACAAAAACTGGAAAAGCTTGGGAGACGTGCTAATGAAATTTCGCAAAAACCCATAGCCTACAGGGCTGATTTTTCCCAAAGGGCTTTTTTAAGATGGGACTACAAGAATAGAAGAATTATACTATTCTTGGGCCTAAAAATCCCCTGACCCTCAAAGCCCAAGAAAACTTTCTTTTCAACTCAGTATTGTTTGGTGAAACACCCTCCCCATTCTTACTAAAGCTTTTCTAATACACATTTAAGAAATCTGAAAGCCCTTTAAAGAAATCTTTTAAAAAAAGTTTCATTGACAATCTTCAAGGGCTGTGAATAAAGAGGAGGTTTAAAATCCTTTACAAGAACTAACAGGAGATGAAAGAAGTAAAAAAAGCTCAAAGATGTGGAAAACCAAATTTAAAAACAATTAAGGGGAAATTACAAGAAGTTTTTTTTTTTTTTTTACACAGGGTTTGACAAGTTAAGGATCCTACTTTATTGACAAGCATTTAAGGTTAAGATCCAAATTTTTTGGCAAGCAAGAGCTGTTACCTACATCAGCTCATTTGAAAGCATTTTATTTTATGACACTACTTTTGGGGGAAAATGAAGTTGGAGCCACTGTGGGCCAGCATTTTTTATTTGATCAACTGACTTTTTCCCGTTGACTCATTATGCGTACGAATGTGTTCCCTACCGAATCATCCCGGGAAAATTTTGATCTCAATGGATATGTTTCTGGGGAAAGGGGGCAGCCCAAATGAGTTGCTCTTTGCCCCTCTTGTGGCATAAAAGCTTTTTTCACGCGTCCTCGAAATGGATCCCAAATGTGGTTTTTTGACAATATTTGGCCTTGTTTCATAACATAAAGGCCCCCACATCCCCAATTTTAAGGTCGCTGAAAGACGATTATCCAGGTGGGTCCCAGGAAAAGATGAAACGTCTTTGCCTGTTTTTCTACTCTGTCAACAGCGAGATGGGGGGGGGGCAGGCAAACCCCAAAAAAGTGGGCATACTCAAGGGGTGAGCGTACTTGTGCCTCGTACAAGCAGATGCGAGATACGGCGAAGTGCTGTAAGCTTCCGGGCAGCCTTTTTGCAAGATTTACAACATGGTTCTTCATGGTTAGTTTGGAGTCAAATTTCACCCCAAGGATATCAACTTCTCAGGTGCCAACACCCTCCCTTCACCCTTTAAACTACTGCACCAGCATTACCATCATGGTGCCTAGGGACAATCATCATTTGCGTTTTCTCAGGTGCAAATGTTTTCTTGCCATCTATTTCCCCAAGCTGATATAGCTCTCAGCGGTGATTGATGTAGCTTAGGGGCAGCTGGCATTTTTCTCTTGGATAAGTGAATGTCAGTGTACAGTCGTCTGCATATGCATGTGATTCTGGGATGAGATGAAGAAGGCGTTGAAGTAGACATTCCATAACAATGGGCCCAGCACGCTTCCTTGTGGAACACTTGCCCCAATAGGATGTCTTTCTGATTCCCTTCCATTGAGAACTACACTTAGAGATCTACCATGAAGGTAATCACTGAGGGGACAGAGCGTAGAGCCTGCAATTCCCAGTGCTTGAAGTTTTGCTAAAGGGCCCCGGTGCCACACCCGGGCGAAAGCGCCAGCAATGTCCCCGTGCTACCACACAGCTGACTTTTGGGTTCATCCAGTGACTGGTGCCACTTAGTGGAAAAGGTTAACAACAATCAGCAGCAGAGTAACCTTTTCCCGAAGCCATATTGACGATCACAAAGTAGTGAGTGATAGTCAAAAAACTGTCATTTGTCTTGAGATTATTGTCTCGAGGATCTACCAGTGAAATTTACAATTAGTGACACTGGTCTGTAGTTGCTGATTTCTGCTCTGCTCTTCTTTTTGTGAACAGGGGCTACATTTGCCTCTTTCCATAGAGAGGCCATTTACACTGTACTAGGCAGTGCTGAAAGATGCGGTTAGAGGTGCTGCTAGCTGGTCTGCACATCTCAGCAATCTTGGGCTCAACTTCTCTTGGCCCACGCCTTTCTTGGTCAAGCGATTTAAGAAGGAAATGCACCTCCTCCTGCCACTGACGTTTTGAACAGTTCTTTCGCTACCAAGGAGGGGCCCCCGCTGGGTCAGGGAAATTGATTTTGGTAGCAAAATTTAGCAAAAAGGTCCGCCCTTTTCCTTGACTATATAAGGTGGTCCCATCCTGTCGATTTGAGGTGGAAAAGACTCATCAGGCAGTAACCTTGTTTTCCCCTTAAACTGAAATTCCCGATTGCAACAAATGCGGGACTTAAATTTGGAAAAACACAGGGAAAATACTTTGAGTCTCAAAAAGATAAAAAATAAATTTTGCAGTACACCACCAAACGTAGTTTACTTCAAGGTATCACAAATTTTTTGATCCTCAGGACTCGCTCACCAAATTTCCTGAAAGGTAAAATCTTATCAAATGCAGAAACTCAAATTTGGAGGGAGAAACTTCCTTGAAAAGAGTCAACAGGGGATAAATATCCAGGAGTTTAAAAAACTTCAAAAATTAAAATTTTCCCAACAAATAGGTAAAGAGGGAAAGGGGTACCTTTACATGTGTTCTGTATGCGTAAACCCAGGGTTATGGCGCTGAGCAAAATAAAAAAGCAAAGGGAAGTACACTAATTACTTCAAAGGCCGGGTAGCACCCTTGAAGCAAAACATCCCCCAAAATTGGGAAAATACACACTCTAGTAGGCAAAAAATTGCTTTCTATTCAGAAAAGTACTTGATCACTCACTATTGAAAAAACCGTGTCGGGGATTTGATAATGATGCAGTTCCCAGGGGTTAAAGAAATAATAAGAGAAATTGGGTCTATGTACAGAACAGATAGCAAAAATAAAAAATGCAAGAGAATCTCTTTTCCACGTCTCTACCCAAGAAAATTCCACTGACAGTTTCAGTTTCCCCCCAAAAAAATTTGTGGATAATAAATTAGGCCAGGGACCGAACTGCCTCTCTAATGAAATAACTGGCCTCAGCAAAAAGTAATTATGCCAAAGAAACATCTGTTGAACCAGCAAAACAATTTTGTTAAGTACTGCAGACAAAAACAGAATAGTCATTGGATCTAAAACTCATTTTTGGGAAAAATCTTAAGGTTACAGCTCTTGTCTTTAAATTCATTAACGAATAAAACCCGATTAGAATTTTTGAACCCTTAAAATACTGGGTGAAACAAACAGAAAGGTTTTCTCTACGAATAAAATTCCGGAAACCAAAAAAATCCCCAAAAAAAACCCTGTCATGATTAATTCTTGGGACTTTATCTGACTAAAAAGATTTAAGATGCGAGGGGAATTCAAATTCAACAACAACCAATTTTGACCCCCAAAGAATCTTTGGCTAAAAAAAACTGATTGTGCAAAACGCCCACAGTAACGTGTTACATGTGGGGTAGCTGACCACTTTGTCAAACGACAATCCACGGGATCCCTCAAGGCGACAAAGTGTGAAAAAAACAAAAAAAGGACTGTATTACTGTCGTCACAAACGAATCGGTATGTCTTCCGGGTCACCCCATTCCCCGAAAGAGTTTGTCATATCACCCATTGAGGTGACGGGGAAAATTACACTGGACCAATAATTTTAACCAAAAACAGTTGACAAAGTTCCCTCAAGTGACATCGTTTGTTATTTTCCAAAAACTAGAGCGTACACTAGAAGTAGCCACTGACACTGCTAACCTTTTCAAATTATTCAAGGTTTGCAGCAGAAGGCATGCCCCAGACTGAGTTCAGAAATGCAACGAATTTGTTGCTGGTCAAAATTAAGCAAGATCTTTGATAAACCCAAAATACAACAAGCTGAATCAACCATTGCGTTGGAGATGCTTTCCCCTAAACTCCCCGGCACGGCGGATTTATGAAAGAATGTCGGGTTGTAAAACTTTTTAAGGAAAAATCTTTATCGTCAGAGAATACCTTAGAAGAATTCCCTACATTTTGACTGAAAAAGAAAAAAGAGTCCACAACAGACCTCTAATTATTTACCGGATCTGGGGCTTTTTGAATGTTAATCCATTTATTTTCTCCGGCGAAGCCGACCTGTTCCCCCATGAATGTAAAGAAATCAAGGGAACCTACTTTTTTTCGAACCTGAGCAACTCAGACGTAAATTTAACCCTTAAAAAGGGTTGAAGTTGGGGGAAAAATTGGCGAAAAACAAACTTTTACCTCATTGAAAACACTTCTAGGAGTGGTTTCCTGAAAATCAAAAGTCCTTTAAAACCCTGGTGACATAGTATTATTGACAATGATGGGCCGAGGGGCCCCCTAGCCATTGGGAAAAATTTGCCATATACCGATGCAAATGGAATCATCAGGAAGTTTATGTTTTAAAACAAAAGGGGTAGTGAATAACGGACAATAAAAAAATTAGTGCCGCTAGAATTAAACAGTTTGAAAAAAAAATTGGATTCCCAGAAACCACCGACTAAGCGTTCAGAAAAGGCAAACACAGTGGTGGCGAGGATAAAAAGAAATTTAAATTTTTAAGTGAGATAGTTCCCCCCAGCGAACCCCGCCCCCCCCCAAAGTGGAAAATTCCCCTCCAGGGGGGGGTGTCAGCCCCCTTCACCCCCTTTTAGCCCCTTTTGCCCTGAGGGGGGCAGCCCTCTCAAAGGGCAAGCTCTTGTTTTTCTGCTACAGCAAGTAATTTATCCCCGAGCAGTACGAGTATAACGTGGTCAAGCACCGACGTCCTTGCAAAGTGTGGTTTTAAAAAAAGACAGTCCATTCTTTCCTACAGGGCAAATTTAAGGGAAAAACCCGCTCCTCTTTTTACCAGGGAAAGAGGTGTACATTGTTGTCTAGCTTAAGACAGAAAAATCGCATTCTGCTTTGCTTCATGGGGAAGTGGCAAGGGAACCCAAAATACAGGTCACTTTTCCTTTATGTGCTAGGGCAGTGATGGTGTAGGGCGCTGTGAGGCAGATTATTTTTGACTCTACTGAGAGTCACACTGACGCCAGGATAACCAATAAAAAACACTGATCCGTGTGTTAGTGTGAACAAAGTGTCTCACAAAACACGATAAACATTTACAGAGAAGTGTGATCAGCTTCTTTAGTGACATGGTGTAAACAATTGTTGATGAACAGTGTAACAACGAGTGTTGCGATCCAACAGAGTGTAGTGCGACATTCTTCAAAGAACACTATTCTTCAATCAACTCAACGGATATCCGGGCATAACTACGGGTCAGATACATATACCCAGGTAAGTGTTCTAGCTCATGATGTACTACTATTGACTGCGCAGTTGAGTCAAAGTTACAAGTTAGTCACTTATCATAAACCCTGGTGATAAGCGGACTTTTGAGTCCACACACATAAGTGTCAGCAATCAGTGAATGAAATATGCTGACATAACACCCCCTAGGGGTAATTTATAATCTTACAAAATATTTATTTTCAGCCCGTTGAGAAGTGATCAAGACAGCTACTCAAGACCTCGTCTGCAGGGGCAGCTGTGTAGACGATTTGCTGTCTTTTATCAGCTAAGTATTCCCTATATTTAATCAATCTTAGCTGGTAATCCATTTCTCAACAACCTGATTACCTAGTCCTTGACTGTTATTTTCCTGCTGATGTGGCTGTACAACAGCTTCAGGTCAGATTTGGCTTTCACTGCTGCGTGACTTCTACACTTCTTCCATTCACTAGCACACTTGGTTTTGACCTCTCTACACCTTTGGGCGAACCAAGGGCTCATCTGTTTTTTTTTTTTTTTTTGTTTTTTTTTTATTTCTGTTACCCTTGGGTACAAACTTCTCCTCAGTTTCCTTGCATATTGTTGTCACATATTCCATCACCTCATTTACTGACTTTCTTTTCCAGTTCTCTGTCCCACTGAATCCCATGCAGAAAATTCTTCATGCTTGTGTAGTCTCCTCTCTTGTAGTTTGGCTTCATTCATCCTGCTCTTCCTGCTTCCCTCTCCACTTGTAACTCTACTACGTATCCGAAGCTCAGAACCATGTGGTCACTGGCCTCGAGGGGTCTTTCATATGTGATGCCCTCACTATCTGCACTACTCAAAGTGAATACTAGGTCCAGTCTTGCTGGTTCATCCTCTTCTTTTTCTCTGTTAATGTCCTTTACGTGTTGGTACGTGTGTGAGTGTGTGTGTGTGTGTGTGTGTGTGTACAGAACTGGAGTATACCTGGAGAGGGTTTCGAGGGTCAATGCCCTCACTGCCTGGTCTGTGACCAGGCCTCATGGTGGATCAGGGCCTGATCAATCAGGCTGTTACTGTTGGCCACACTCAATCCAACGTACAAACCACAGCCCGGCTGGTCAGGTATTGACTTGAGGTACCTGTCCAGTGCCTTCTTGAAGACAGCCAGGGGTCTATTGGTAATCCCCCCTATGTATGCTGGGAGGCAACTGAACAGTCTTGGGCCCCCTGACTCTGTATTGTCTCTTATCGCGCTAGTGGCACCCCTTCTTTTCATTGGGAGATGTTGCATCATCTGCCAAGTCTTTTGCTTTCATAGGGAGTGATTTTCGTGTGGAAGTTTGGTAATAATTCCTCTAGAATTTTCCAAGAGTGTGTAATCATGTATCTCTCCTGCCTTCATTCTAGGGAGTACAGGTTGAGGAACTTCAAGTGTTCCCAGTAACTGAGGTGTTTTATTGAAGTTATTTGTGCTGTGAAGGTTCTCTGTACATTTTCTAGGTCAGCAATTTCACCTGCCTTGAAAGGTGCTGTTAGTGTGCAGCAATATTCTAGCCTAGATAGAATAAGTGTCCTGAAGAGTGTCATCATGGGCTCGGTATCCCAAGTTTTGAAGGTTCTCATTATCCATCCTGTTATTTTTCCAGAAGATGCGACTGATTCAATGTTGTGGTCTTTGAAAGTGAGACCCTCTGACATTATCTCTCGCAGGTCTTTGACATTAGTTTTTCTCTCTATTATGTGGTTGGAATTTGTTTTATACTCCGATATAGTTTTAATTTCCTCACCTTTTCCATATTTGAGCAGTTGAAATTTCTCATCATTGAACTTCATATTGTTTTCTGTGGCCCATTTAAAGATTTGGTTGATGTCCGCTTTGAGTCTTGCAGTGTCTTTGATGGAGGACACTGTCATACAAATTCGGGTGTCATCTGCAAAGGAAGACACAGTGCTGTGGCTTACAACCCTGTCAATGTTAGATATGAGGATAAGAAACAGGATAGGAGTGAATACTGTGCCTTGTGGAACAGAGCTTTTCACAGTGGCCGCCTCAGACTTTTCTCTGTTTACTACTACTCTTTGTGTTCTGTTTATTAGGAAATTATAGATCCATCTACCAACTTTTTCTGTTATTCTTTTATCACGCATTTTGTGCACTATTATACCATGGTCACACTTGTCAAAGGCTTTTGCAAAGTTTGTGTATACTACATCTGCATTTTGTTTGTCTTCTAGAGCATCCAGGACCTTGTCATAGTAGTCCAGTAGCTGGGACAGGCAGGAGCGACCTGCTCTAAGCCCGTGTTGCCCTGGGTTGTGTAACTGGTGGGTATCTCGATGAGTGATGATCTTGCTTCTTAGAACCCTTTCAAATTTTTTTATGATATGGAATGTTAGTGCTATCAGTCTGTTGTTTTTTGCTATTGCATTACTGCCCCCTTTGTGGAGTAGGGCTATGTCTGTTGTTTCAGCGGCTGTGGGACGACCCCCATGTCTATGCTCCTTCTCCATAGGATGTTCAAAGCACATGACAGGGGTTTCTTGCAGTTCTTGATGAACACGGAGTTCCATGAGTCTGGACTTCGGGCATAGTGCATGGGCATGTCATTTATCGCCTTTTCGAAGTCATTTGGCATCAGGATAATGTCAGATAGGTTTGAGTGTACCAAATTCTGTGTCTCACTCATAAAATATTTGTTTAAATCTTTGACTCTCAGCCTGGTTAGCGGCTCGCTAAAAAACGAGTCATATTGGGACTTAAGTAACTCACTCATTTCCTTGGCCTCTTTTAGCCGTTCTGTTATTCTTTGCCTTCGCCTGTATAGGGAACTCCTTTCTCTTTCTAGTTTACATCTTCTCTTCCTTTCCCTTAAAGCAATATGCCTTGAGTATACCTCGGGTGCCACGGAGTTAATTTGTTCTAGACAGGTTTGGATTTGTGTTGCTTAGAATATCTTCCCAGTTTATATTATTTAGGACTTGGTTTACTTGGTCCCACCTTATGTTTTTGTCATTGAAGTTGAATTTGGTAAAGGTTCCCTCGTGACTATCACATTTTGTTGGTCTGGGGCCCCGCACATGTCTGGATACCTGGAGTTTACCTGGAGAGAGTTCCGGGGGTCAACGCCCCCGCGGCCCGGTCTGTGACCAGGCCTCCTGACTTAACAGAATACTTAAGTCTCTTGTATTCATTGTAACTCATCTATTGACCATATGTGCTGTTACTGCCTTAATAATCTTATGTTAATTTTTAAGTTAGGGTCTTAGCACGTACACCCAACTATTATTCTACTTTGTACATACACGTATTATGTCAAAATAATAATAATAATAATATTATTATTTCGTATAAGATCATCATTGTTAGTGAAGATACATACATCACAATAAATACATTACATTAATGACTACATAACATAACGGGTGTAAGGAACTGTATTGATTTAATCACTCCTGCTGACCGTTCATGGGTCGTGTACCTGACTCAGCAGCGTTTATACCAAAATAAAGTTGATCGTGAATACAACGTGTATGTTTCACTGCGTCTTGCAACATGGCAATAAACGGAAATAAGTCACTGACTGTTTTGGGTTATCCTGCGTTCTCTACACATATACTGCTATGTATGATAATCTGTGTAACTGTATTTGTGTATACCTGAATAAACTTACTTGCTAAACTTACTAACATTATTATCCTTATCTAATTATTCTATATTAATGATAGTTATTCATGTACTGCATATGTATTTATAATATACATCGTGGACAGCTAATTACATGTTTACCATATTAGTGTCAGTGAGAAAAGTAGTCGGGTGTACGATAATTATCATATACATGTGATCATCTCTTCTTGAAGTAAGATTAAAAATATAACAACTTGCTATAGTAAGTAATTAAGTTTATGTAAGCTCATGTACGCATAAGTACAGTTATCATATATATATATATATATATTATATATATATATATATATATATATATATATATATATATATATATATATATTATATATATATATATATATATATATATATAATATAATATTATATAAAATATATAATATTTATTATATTAATATTATATATATATTATATTTAATAATACATATATATATACATATTGGTTATACTCACCTATTTGATTCATCTATTTGTGGTTGCAGGGGTCGAGACATAGCTCTGGCCTTCACTGATCACTACAGTGTGTGTGTGTGTGTGTGTGTGGTGGGTGTGTGGTGTGTGTGGTGTGTGTGTGTGTGTGGTGCTGGTGCCGAATAGGTAAAACTTGCGTTTTTTCACTTAAATAGCAACGCTCTTCTTTCCGAATAAGGCAAGCGAAAATTTGTGTATGCAATAATTTCGCAAAAATCATTCTGAACTTAACGATAAAAATATTTTTCACTGTGTTTGTTTATTACCGTATTATTGTAAACTTATCTAAAATATATTTAGTTAGATTAGGCTAAATTAAATTGCACTTGTTATAATAAGGTTAGGTAAGTTTTCTGAGGTTCTTTTGGTACAAAATTATATTAATCCCAACCTGAAGCACTTTCTTTTGACTGTTGCAAAATGACCCATAGACATAATACTGGGCACAAAATATCTCTATCACATTCCCCGTGTCAGGCTAAATCTTTTCAAAAACTCAATATACATAAAAGGGCCCAAAATCTGGACCTTTTTGTCAGAAATCTCCAGCATCACTGACACAACACAACAATGCATACAACCATATGACCTGTCTTTGTAATACTCACTTGTGCTTTATAGTAATCTGTTTACATTAAAGTTTTATCACTGATGTCATCATTGCTTAGTTCATCTTAAGTTAATTTTAAGCCAGCCCGTAATGCTATGCATAGTATAAGTGGCTTTGGCATGCTGCTCTTATCTGTATTTTTTGTACCTCTGTATGTGTGCACAAATTTTTAAATAAATAAATAAAATAAATAAATTAAAACTATAGCCCATCATAAATAAATATTTAAAAACTATACATTCATTTGCTGAATATTATGAACTTAGTTAAAACATTATAATCAATATATATTTACTCTTCATACATGTAGTTTTATTAAATGTTAATTATTTGATTGTGTCCATCTCAGGTTTAGAATTAAAACTCTAATTGTTCTCTACCAAACTTATTAAAGTCATATAACATTAACTAATGGAATATTCAGTTATCTTGTATTTATTGTAACTTACCTAATTAACATATGTATAATTACTACACTGATATTGCTTTATTAATCTTAAGTTAGTCTAAAGTTTGCCTGAAATACTTTGCTTATAAAGGAGCTTTTGGCATGCATACCCAGTTGTTATACTCCTTTATATAAACATGTATCATGCTAAAATAAAATTATTATTATTATTATTATTATTATTATTATTATTATTATTATTAAACAAACTATGATCAATTTCTTTAGTATTAAGTAGTTTATAAGCCATTAAATTAAATCTTAATACCTAGCCATCATAATGGCTTTTTGTAGTGTAACTCATTGTTGTAATGTTATAATGTAAATGTAATCTTGCAAAGAAATAAAATTTTATTATTAAAGGAGAGATGAGGAGGAGGATGAGGAGGATGAGGAGGATGAGGATGAGGATGATGGTAGAACAATATAGAGAAGTGTACAACAATAGTGTGTATGAAGGTTGAGTTAAGGAGGGAGGGAGTTGGTTGATGGTGTCGACACAGCTCAGTTTAGCTTCTGTTGCTGTCTTAGCATATTCCCTAGTGTCAATTTAATTTCACATCGTCCATCATGCCCTGGGCACCACTGGAAGCGGGTATGTATATTGTTTCAATGTGGCAGCTGTGTTGGGCAGGGATGTCGTCTGTGTTAATGGTCTTAGATATTTTTTTTTTGTGAATTGTTGTAGGCCTCCACTCTCGTAGGCCTCTGGTGGCCGGTGCATGATTTTAAAAGATGCAAGTGTGATAATATTTTGTTTAACGCGTTACGGGTTTGACTACACCTTTAGAACTATGGCAATGAGCAGGATGATTATTTCAGGGTACATATTTAAAAGATTTAATGCACGACAGTGTTTAAGTTTATTAATTTGTTTCTTAGGTTCATACCATGTGGTCTGGTGCATCACCATGTGGTCTGGTGCATCACCATGTGGTCTGGTGCATCACCATGTGGTCTGGGGCTTCACCATGTGGTCTGGGGCTTCACCATGTGTTCCTGGGCTTTCACCATGTGTTCTGTGGGCTTTCACCATGTGGTCTGGGGCTTCACCATGTGGTCTGGGGCTTCACCATGTGGTCTGGGGGCTTCACCATGTGGTCTGGGGGCTTCACCATGTGGTCTGGGGGCTTCACCATGTGGTCTGGGGGCTTCACCATGTGGTCTGGGGCTTCACCATGTGGTCTGGGGCTTCACCATGTGGTCTGGGGCTTCACCACGTGGTCTGGGGCTTCACCATGTGGTCTGGTGCATCATGCACTCAAATACCCACCATATTTTATACCTATTACCTCCACCCATAAGATAAGATAAGATTTCGTTCGGATTTTTAACCCCGGAGGGTTAGCCACCCAGGATAACCCAAGAAAGTCAGTGCGTCATCGAGGACTGTCTGACTTATTTCCATTGGGGTCCTTAATCTTGTCCCCCAGGATGCGACCCACACCAGTCGACTAACACCCAGGTACCTATTTGCTGCTAGGTGAACAGGACAACAGGTGTAAGGAAACGTGTCGAAATGTTTCCACCCGCCGGGAATCGAACCCGGGCCCTCCGTGTGTGAAGCGGGAGCTTTAGCCACCAGGCCACCGTACCACCATTCATGTCATCTTACTTGCTCTACAAATAAGATATAAGAAAGGAGCACTGTAGCAGGCCTACTGGCCCATTCTAAGCTACGTCCTACTTCCCTACTGGCCCAAGGCAGTCAGGTCGAACTCACACCCACCATCACGCACTAAATTTTGTCTAGCCTATTATGCTACAGTTTTAGTTTCACTGATACAATTCTGGAGTTTGTTCCACTCATCCACAATTGTTACCAAACCAGTGATCCTAAACAAGGAGCACTGCAGCAGGCCTACTGGCCCATGCGAGGCAGGTCAGTTAACATTCACTTAAGGAACATAAGAACATGAGAACGAAGGAACACTGCAGAAGGCCTACTGGCCCATGCGAGGCAGGTCCAAGTCTCCTACCGGCTTAAGCCAATGCACCCAACCTAGTCAGGTCAGGTCACATTGACTTATGGGAGGAACACGGCAACCTACCTGGTAGCACAAGCTATCAGGTCTAACTCACACCCACCCACATCTACTCGTGTATTTATCCAACCTATTTTTAAAGCTACACAACCGTTTACTCGATGCTGGCCTCTATAACGTACTTGGGAGTTTGTTCCACTCATTCCTACAACCGATTACCCTCAAACCATTACTTTCCTATATCCTTCCTGAATCTATTTTTTCCAACTTAGAACCATTGCTGCGAGTCCCCTGTCTAGGCTAGATATATTCAGCACACTATTTTACATCCCCTTAATTTATTCCTGTCTTCCATTTATACAACCTCAATCAATATCCCCCCTAATTCTACGTCTTCTAGAGTGGCAGTTTTCAGGCCCTTAGTCTATCCTCATAGGGAAGGTTTCTGAATACATGGGATCAACTTTGTCATCCTCCTTTGTACATTTAACCCAAGAATTTATATCTCATTCTGTAATACCGGTGACCAAAACTGTGCAGCATAACTAAATGAGGCCTAACCAAGGATTAATAGAGTTGGAAGGGAACAACCTGAGGACTCCTATTATTTTATTCTCTTGATAGAAGGCCAAGGGATTCTATTAGCCGTTATTGCAAACACTTATGCACTGTTGTCTTGTTTACAGATTACTGCAACCAGAAACTCCTAAATCTTTTTCATCAATCTGTAATATTAAGATTACATTATTTTTTTTTTTTTTAATTTTATTTAAAAAACACAAGTATACAAGTATTGTTAATATATAAATTGACTAAAACACAGTATAATGTGTGATATACAAAATTGATTTTAAAACAAGAACCTTGAAAACTTTATGTAAGACAACAATATATATAACCAAACAGAGAACTATCGGAACATACCTTAAACACCAAATAAATATATAACCAAACCTGACAGTCTTATTCATATTGTGTATGAAATTTTATATACAAAGGAATGTCATATAAACTAAAGCATTGCGCATTCAATGGTGCTATGGACATATAAAAATTTATGTACAAAAACAATATCATAGAAACTAAAACATTGCACACTCGCTAGTACTTTGGTTATATTAAATAACTTTTTTTTTTATATTTTATTTAAAACAGTGTGATACAAATAGCAGAAATATATTAAAAAGATACACGACAAAAGCTTACTGCACTAGAATTTCACTTAACATAAGAACATAAGAACGAAGGAACACTGCAGAAGGCCTACTGGCCCATGCGAGGCAGGTCCAAGTCTCCTACCGGCTTAAGCCAATGCACCCAACCTAGTCAGGTCAGGTCACACTGACTTAAGGGAGGAACACGGCAACCGATCCTGGTAGCACAGCTATTCAGTCTATCTCACACCCCAACCACATCTTACTCATGTATTTATCCAACCTATTTTTAAAGCTACACAACGTTCTGCCTCTATAACGGTACTGTGGGAGTTTGTTTCCACTCATCCAACAAACTCTATTACCAAACCAGTACTTTCCATATCCCGCCCGAATCTGAATTTTTCCAACTTAAAACCATTGCTGGCGAGTCCTGTCCTAGGCTAGATATTTTCAGCACACTATTTACATCCCCTTTATTTATTCCCTGTCTTCCATTTATACACCTCAATCAATCCCCCCTAATTCCTACGTCATTTTAGCTAGAGAGTGCAGTTTCAGGGCCCTTAGTCTATCCTCATAAGGAAGGTTCTGATACATGGGATCATCTCTTTGTCATCCTCCTTTGTACATTTTCCAGAGAATTTATATCCATCTGTATACTGTGACCAAAACTGTGCAGCATAATCTAAATGAGGCCTAACCCAAGGAGTGGATGTATGAGAGTTAAGACAACCTGAGGACTCCTATTATTTATGCTTCTTGATATGAACCAGGATTCTATTAGCTTTATTGCGAAACACTTATGCACTGTTTCTTGGTTCAAATTACTGCTAACCAGAACCCCCAAATCCCTTTCGCAATCCGTAATATTAAGATCCACATTATTCCAGTTTATATGTGGCACGGCCATTGTCACTGTCCAACATTTAGAAACTTTGCATTTTGTCTATATTAAACTGCATCTGCCACTTTCCGAACCACTGCATCAGTCTATTCAAACTTCCTGGAGTGCTCGAATGTCCTCCGTCAGAATGAATTCGACGGCCTATTTTGGTGTCATCGGCAAACTTGCCGATGTCGCTCTTTATGCCCTCATTATGGTCCGTTTTATGTAGATGTGAACAGCAGGGGCCCAACACGACCCCTGTGGATCCCGCTCGTGACGCTTCCCACTCTGATTTCTCCCCCATTTATTGCAAACTCCCTGCTGCCTATTGTCAACCATGCCTCTTTCCAGGAAAAAATTTCACCTCCTATTCCATGTGCTTTAATTTTTCCTCCAATAGTCCTCTGAATTGGGACCCTGTCAAAAGCCTTACTGAGTCCATTACACAATATCATATTCATTACCATGATCTACCTTCCTCAAATACCTTAGTGAAAAAAGTTAATAAATTCGTAAGCAGGAACGCCCCTGTGAAAACCATGCGAGATTCATTGTTAATTTATGCTTTTCAGGTGGCTACGAACGCCTCGGCCATTATTGATTCCATAAATTTGTCCCACTATGGAGGTTGGCTTATTGGTCTATAGTTCGAACTAAGGACCTGTCCACACTGTTTTGAAAATAGTGTATCACATTTCCATTTTTTCCACTTATCTGGCAGCATGCGCATTTTGTAGTGATATGTTGAAAAGATTAGCCAAAGTGTGCTAAGCTCCTCTTTACATTCCTTTAGAACCCTTGCATACAGTTTCAATCAGGCCTGGGGATTTTGTTAGGTATAATTTATCTATTTGCCTAAGGACCCATGTCACTTGTGACCCTCAATAGTCACAGTTTATATCGTCCGTTTTCTACATAATTTATCATTACTGGAATATCGCTGTATCCCTCCTGTGTAAAACTGAGAGAAGTATGTGTTAAAAATTCTACACATTTCCTTTATCACTGTCAGTGAGCTGACCCGAGAACTTTGATTGGGCCTATTCTTGTCCTGATTTTACTTCTGTATACCTGAAAGAATCCTTTTGGGTTAGTCTTTTCGATTCCTCTTGCAACTTTAACCTCATAATCTCTATTTGCTTTTCTAATTCCCCTTTTTTATTTCCTCTCTTTAACTGAATATAACGATTTCTTAATTGCCCTCTCCCTCTTTATGATTTGCCTATATATGCCTCTCTTTTGACAATCAGAAGATTTTTAACTATTGTTCATCCATTTAGGTCATTTTTTGTTTGATCTGATTTCCCTATTTGGAACATAAATTTGACTGAGCAGCTAGAACTATGCCCTGGAAAGCATCATACGGCAACCACACCACTCTACCCTGACACCCTAGTCAGGTTCATTCCAGTTCAGCAGCCCACCTAAGTAATTTTTTCAGTCCTAATGAAATCAGCCCAAGCGAAAGTCAGACGGAGACTTGATTGCCATTATTAGGAATTCCATGATATGTTAAAACTGAGTGATTTGTTATCACTCTCCCCAAGCTCATTCATTAACCTCAAGATTATTAATTATGTTCTACTGGCAAGAACCAAGTCAAGGAGGTTATATTCCCCTAGTTGGCTCTGTCACAAACGTTTAAAAAACAACCTGATCGATCAAAAGTCACCCGACCTAAATTTCCTGTCAAATGCTCCCAGTCAATCTGTCTATAGTTGAAATCTCCCATTACACAACATTTTCGTATGTAGATGCCTACGAATTTCGTCCATAGAAGTTTACTGCCTCCCTATCAAGATTTGGGGCCCTGTAAATCACACCCAAAATTAAGTTTTCTCTCGGCCCTCGAGAAGCTGGTAACCAAACAGTTCAGTTGGCTGACGCTTCTAATTTAATATCTTTCTAACAAAAAATTAAATTGACTCTGCCATACATCGCTACCCACCACCACCTTCTGTTGATCCCTGTCCAGTGGCTGGAATAATTTATAAGACCTTGTATGTGACATTCAAGGGCATCTCTCTATCTTTCAGATTGGAGCCAGGTCTCTGTTATAGCAATAAATATCTTTTTCCTGCAACTTGCAATTAATCTTAGCTCATATCTATCTTAATTTCTAACACTCCTGCTATTATAAGTAAACCTTAAGGGAGCTAGTCCCTTGCTGCCCTTGCTGTCCCCTTTGTTTGCTGACCTGTTTCTATTGGTTCTTTATATTTAAACTTCATGCCTGAAATGCCTTTTATACATTACTGTTTCCAACCCTAGTGTTGCAAACCTGCTGTTTCCCACACAAACAACCCAAACCTCTATCTTCCATCAGTTTAAAATCATAGGCATTCAAACCAATGGCCTTCTCAATCGAGTCTGGCAAGTGCTACCACCGCACAACCCCTGCCCCAGAGAGATGTACCCCCATCCCTTTGCATACATAGCATGTTTGCCATAAAAGTTGTTCCAGTTTGTCAATGATGGATTGCAAGTTTTCTTGCAGTATCTGTCTAGCCACAATTTACACCAATTGCCCTAGAACAACCATTCATTTTCCTACTCCCCTTCTAGGCAAGATGCACATATGATTGGGATCCCTCCCTTAGACTTAATGAAATCTATAGCTACCATGACTTATCTAGCAGCTCTTCTCTCCTACCCTTCCCAATATCATTTCCCCAGCACTGAACAGATAATGGGCTTGTTCCCATTACCTGACATGATATTATCCAGCCTGTTGACAATGTCCCCCAAACACCAGCCCAGGAAGCTCACTCTATACTCTCATCTTCTTATTCCTATTACAAAAAGCACGGTCAACATATCTTACCTGAGAGTCACCAACCACAAGAATGGCGCTTACCTTCTTTAGCAGGGCAGTAGTCCCCTTACCTTCACTGGCCACTGAGTACATTCATCCTGGAGAACAGAGAAGGGCGATTTCCTACCTTCAATCTTCACTCTTAACTTTCCTTACTCTGATGCGGCCTCCCATTACTGTTAACAACTCGCCACGTTGTACAGTGCTGGGCTGCACCTCACTGCTGGTACCGTTGCTAACCACCCCCCCCACCTACAGCCTCCTCACAGTGGAGAACAGACGCACTCACTGCTAGAAGCCTCATTCCCCACATCTCCAACCACCTCACACTCTCTCCCAGGCCCATTGAGGTGGACCTTCAGCCTCCTAATCTCCTCCTGGAGAAGCAAGACCTCCTCCTCAACTCTCCAACCTCAGTTTTTTAAAACACTGCAGAAGCAAGCCATGCTTTGTAACCATTCACGCTAATCCCCAAAGCAGCTCAGGGTCTGTGACCTCACGTGACGACTGACCACTGAACACTAACCCGAAACCTAATATTGATACCATACTGTACAGTGGTAATACACACACACACACTCAACACCTGTACTTAACAATGTAATACACTCTCACACACAACACACCGTATATTACCAGCGAATATACACACTCACACTCTACACTATACATTACAGTGATATTGTTTTATTTGTTAAAGAACATCTCTAACAAGGTTATTTATACAAAAACATCAAACACTGGAAATTTATAAAGATTGTACAATAAAAAAACAAGAGATATAAAATAAAAACTAAACCACAACGCACAATGACACACATACACAGCAACACATAGGTGAGGTTTTCTGCCTGTCAAACACACACGTATGCGAGACTAAATCTCAGATCCATCATGGTGCTTAACAGACACCACGATACTCAAACATTAATTTAGGGCGATTACACAAGATCTTAACATACATAGGTATTTAGGATACAAAGAAGAAACGGGATAATACTAAAATCACAATAAAAACATCCATATAACAAAACAAAACTACGATGGTGAAATTTTACATCTCAGCGGAACTAAGAGTAAAAATATGCAAGTAGTTACATGTAATATCATATTACTGAAGAAGCAGACGGTAACACAGCATTAAAATATAACATAAAATAAGAACCAGTAGCTTTGCAAGGAAAAACAATTTTTTTTTTTTTTTTTTTTTTTTTAACAGAATTACAATTGAACAAAACAAAATCATTAAAGACAAACTAAAGACATATTTGAGTCATTGAAAATTTTCATCATAAAGTCCTTGAAATGATTTATGCAATGTAAATGATAATATGCAATCGTAGTGCAACACATTTCTAAATGATAACTTTTTAGTTCCTTAAACCTCGGGGCAATAACCATATTCCCCATGATATCAAAACTCAATTATACATCCTTAGAAACAGATCCCCATGCTCACACACCCCATGCAGGAAAATAGCCGTTGTGTCCCCTTATAAACACCCACTTTGCAAATCCCATAAATCCCTTAATTTGAAATTTCGATAACCCCTCACTAAAATCTCTCTCCCATCCCCTCCATAACACACCTTTATTCCTACACTGTGTCCCTATAAAAAAGTTGCTGCCAACGCATTAATATTTGCACTCACCATCCGCCTCCCTCATAAGCCCAGCATCATATATATATAAATCAATCCCCGTAATCATAACCCAATTCGGCATTCTCAACCCTTTTTATTCACCCCAGTTATATCTAAACTTAAAACCCCTCAAGACCTGCAAACCCCCTCCCCCCCCCACAACCTTAACCTTACCCATCCAAACCCTTATAATTCAATACAATCGCAAAAATACACCGTATGATAAATAGTCCGCCAATCCATCCACAATCCTTGCATTCCCCACCTCTCGTAAAAATTTTTCTCTTGTAGAATAAAACCATGCCTGACGGCAATATTCCATGTAAAATCTATACATAACTTCTCTGACTTTAGGTTTTAAAACCAATTTGTTTAAACGCCCCCAATATTACGCCAATTCATACATCGGATAACTCCTTCAACCGCCGGCTAAAACCAAAGCCTTATTACATCTGCCCTATCAAGATTTCTCAATTGAATATGTAAAGGATCCCTCACGTTTATAAATACCCGTAACATTGCCTCACCTATCATGAACTCCCAACCCCCCCACCACCGTCGCATATCCTGATTAATCCTATGAAGACCGTCTTCTTTCCGCCTCCCCCCCCCTCCCGCTTATAACTATGGTTTAAATACTACTTATTATCCTCTTTACGACATCCTATAAGACCCAGCCCTCCACGGCCAACCGGGAGTGTGACAACCGCTCTACTTAACCATCGCTCCTGTTTTCCCCAAATTAATCTAAAAACACTTTTGTAGTCGTTTTAACTCCAACGAAGTATCGGAAAATATTAACGAACATGCCATAAGTTTACTACTACATAATAGCACATTCGTTGTAATCACCCTTTGTTGCAAACTTAAATTAGCAGCTCATAAACCACTGAGGCGCTTCACAACACTATCAAACGATACGCACAGGAATTTATTTGGCTGTGATAACTTGATTATCATTTACATAAACGATCCCACATAATCTTTATTTCGTCCACACCTTTTCCACCTTTCAGCAACCATTCCGCCTCACGTGAACCCTTTTCCAAATTTCATATACTTCGTTTTCCCCATGTTGATCGTCATGTGGTGCCAGTAGCCTTTTTCAAAAACTTTCACGTATCGTTTCTACCCGAATCAAATCCATGTTTTCTCCTCCGCCAAAAATTCGTCGTATTCGACGACATATCCAACAATGCCCCCCCTGCTCCCCCATCCCTTACATTACCCATCCCTTTGCTTCCAATAAAACCCTTATCCCTCTATAAAAGGGATCTTGAAAACCAGCAAAAAAAATTTGTGAAAGGGGACAACCTTGACGCAAACCCTTCCCCATCTGAATTCGATCTCCAACCTCCCATTCACCTGGCAAACACGCAAGGTTGCCTCCTGATACATTAATTTGGCCCATGAAAATTTTCCGCCCCAAACCCTGCCATCTCAGATCTTCCATAACCGTCTCACCTTCCACACACTATCTATGGCCGCCTCCCAATCTATAGCCAATACCCCCCCCCTTCCTAATCTTACTCTTTCTTCAATAAAACTTCTAATCATACGTGACCTACATACATAGACCTGCCCGGCACCCCATATTGTCCTTGTCAATCACTCTGCCCAGGACTTTTTTTTATTCTGTTAGCCAAATCCTTCCAAAAATTTTATAGTCACCACATAATAACGAGATTGGCCACACGATAATTCTTTAACCGTAATGGCTCACCTTTAGGAAACTAGACGACCACAGGACCAAACCTTTGTTGTTCCCTAAAACCCCATCCCGCTCATTATATTGAATAAAAGTACCAAAAACCCCTTTTAAAAACACTCATCTCTCAATTTGAAGATAAAAGTCGCTGGGCAATCCATCAATTCCTAGGCGCCTTAACCCAATTGCGCCCCAGATAAAGCCTCCCAAGTCTCGCACTCCATTATCGGCCCTCCCAACATCAAAACATCATCTCCTCCAGCTCACACTGCACAAACCTACCGATTGACTGCAATGCAATTCACTTATCCCACACTTTGCGTTTTCAATTTAACCCCAAGCAAATCTATAATACACCACTCATACCCTCCGTCTTCCGTCAACACCTGATTCACTCCTATAACCCCTGCATACCTACCTGAAACATTCTACCCCATTAACTCCATTGCTTTTGCGACGTCTGTGTTGATCCTCACCACACAACCCGACGGCCGATCTCCCCTCCCCACAAAAACCTCTTCGATTCCACCCTTAAAGCCCTTTCCCCATCAAAACCTTTCGTTTTGTAAAATTTCGTAGTTGCTCCTTCCTTAATTCTTTCAATTTCTATAACAGATAATTAGCATTTTCGCTTGTACATATCAGTCGCGCCAACTGCCCCTCTAATATCGTTGGAAATCCATATGTAACTGACTATATCTCACTCCTTGAGACTAATATAAATATTCCCTTAATTCGCTTTTTTTTTGGCTATCGTTTCCTCCCACCATTAACCCAAATCCACAATCTCCAGGTGCTCAACCACGAAGGCGTTTCCCAACATAACCCAAAAGACAAAAGACTTCCTCCCTCTTCTAACTATTACATTTAATTTCCAAAAGATGGACCCCTTCTAGGCACACCCCTCAATATCTACATCCATTACAACTCCTCTGTGATCTGAAAAAAACCACCATTTATCACATTCACTCTCCGCACTGTAATCCGCACAAAGACACGTACATTCTATCCAATCTCTCTCGCCGCACAATCTCGTCTAAATAAAAGTATGCTCCACCATGCCAACCTGGCCCCCCACACACATCCTTAAACCCACACTCGTCAATAAATCTCCCAGAATCCCAAGCAACAACCCGCTCCTCGAGGCTCCACATCTTTTTCGTCGTATTACACAATTCCAAGTCGCCCCCTATATCGCTACATTTGGTAAACTACGTAGATAAATACTAATACATCTTGTACAAAATATTTTAAGTCCATACATCTCCCGCGGCGGCCCTATACAACATCCAAAACGTATGTGTTGCTCCTACCCCATAAACCATCCACCCTAATCACCATCCCCCTCTCCCGCCTTTCACTATGTATGCGTACTACAAACGGCTATTTTTCCTTGTACCAGAATGGAACGCCTCCTTTAACCTCGCGCATATTCCATATACACATCATAACCATCCATTTCTTTCTAACTCATATCCAATTCTGTAATAGTGTTCCTGGATAAATACCACATCCACATTTAGACGCACCAAAATTCATTAAACCACTTTCGCTTCCGCTCAGATCTCAAACCGTTAATATTTATTGTCAAAACCCTTAAAGTCATTAATGGGTTTTCCCTTTAGTTCTAGGTATGACTTTTCACTTATACATTTACACCACCTCTATCCCTCCCCCCTTTTTTGGGAACCACCTTGATAAACCCTTGTTTCGTGGATTCACTGTTCCCTGTCCTCTGTAAACAACGCCCAAGACTTTTTTTTCCCCTGGCCTTTGGGCAGGAGTAAGCACACGTCTGAGTCTTGATGGGGTCGCGTTCGCTTTCGCGTCCTACCCCTCCACCTGCATTGGGCATTTCTTTAGTACTATCGTGATGCACCTCCACTTCTGCCTACATTTACCGTCATACCAGCACAACACTAGAACTCAATGGCTTCCATCCGTCGCCTCACCATGGTTCAACCGATCCAAATTGAACCTGGATCCTCCACACGGTTGACGATCGACTCGTCTAACAAAACATCCAGTGCCTTCTCACTAAAGCCCGCTACATCCTCTTCCCCATAGTGGGCAGAGTCTCTCAAATACTTTTATTTATATATCCAGTGACGGTGATTCTTCTCACTGTTTTGCATCCTCCAAAGCATCTCCTGCGCTTTTTCTACCTCTTCACGCCAAGATGAACCGGTTGTAGAGACGGATGAGCATAAGATCTGTTCTCGTCCCTCAAAGTTTTCCTCGACCTCTTCCGATTGTTGCTGTTGTGATATTTGGAGATTTCCCACGACGCTTACCACACTGGCCGCTATGTGGTCATACGACCACCCACACAGCCGACACGTACGACGTGCCCCGCATATGTTACATAAACTTGATTCGAAATGCTTGCAACATAATATAGGACGGTATGGGATGACGTAAGGCTCATTTTGACTGAATATGTTCCCTCCACAAACTTCCAGCATAAATGTCCTGGCGGCCCCCACCTGCAGAGGGCCATATGAACCGTAACCATAATTACGTAGTTCATCTTTTATAACAAAATCAGTCGCTTCAAAAGGCACATTCTTATTTTTAACCCATGTGTAGTAATCGTGATACAATCAGAAGACGTACTGATACAGCGAATGAACGGCTATAATGGTCTCTGATACTTATCCACCACTGCTTTGTAGACATTTGCTGACGTCATTTTAAAACGAAAATTTCCGTGTCCGTCCCATTAATTGCTACACCACATCTCTCTTCATTTGCGATACCCGTAAGTAATCACGGATACGCCGGTAGTAACAAATCCACGTGGTTACCCTGACAGCCCCATGGGTCAACTCAACGCAAACAGTGTTGATGCGCCTGTTGCTATGCAGCGCCATGTTGGAAAATGAGCAGCACACGTCCTCACTACTCAATGGCTGTTGACGAACTGATGTAGCTCGCCTGAAACAGCAGAGGGGTGCAAAGCACAACCGCACTCTACCGTGGTCAGGCAGCGAATGTATATTAAATAACTATCAGAAAACTACATGACTTGAAATTGAAACCTGGTGTTATTTATTTTTGGTTTTGCATGTATTGAAAAAGGAATCAAAATATATAAAAATCCTTTAATAATTAACATAAGACTTTACAGATCTTTTTTTTTTTGTATATTAAAATTAAAACAGAACAATTATAGTAAGTATAAGAGTAAAATAAAAACCATACTAGATATTACAAAACCTCTAAAACAAATCCCGACACTTTAGAACAGAAGGGGCCGTGATAATCATGGCCATATTAACAACCATATTCATAACCCACGACCATAACATAACCCACATATTTATACATACCTTCAACCCTCCTTTACAATACTCATTATTGCCAGTGCAGACACAGCTGACACTTCTAACCCCCCCCCCATATGTACAGTCCCCCCATTCTAAATAACATACATTAAATTTCCCTAATGATGTCATTGATAACAATTTCTACTAATTTAACCCAACCAACCAACTTCCCAAAACAAAAAACAGTCAGGTCCATTATTAGACATGTAGAACGAGTCCTTCAATCATGATATATATAATGTATACATATACCATGCATATACACAACATACGTGTATGTCACTTATTCATAAGAACAAACTGAATCATACATAGAAAATAAATCGCTAAATGACTTAGTCTGCAAATAAACTAAAAATAATTTTTTTTATTTTATTTAAAAACGTCATATAACAACATATTAAATATATAAACAATCCTCCTTCATTAAACAGGTATACAAAACATAATACATGAAACATAAAACACCTTATAAAGTATTGGGGCTCTTTTGGCAGCACATATCCGATATTTATACAACCTAAGCCAACTAGTATTTTTTTTTCCCTAAACCATACATAGAAATATCAAATAAAAGCAACACAATACGTATAACATTATAACAAAAATTAAAGCCTAAACATTTTTTTTTTTTTTTATATATAAAAAAATACCTTACATTAAATAATCATAGGATTACCTATCATTACATTCATAGTAAGTATAATTAAATTGTCAATATAACACTATAACGGTTATAAATATTCGTCAGTCCCCTATTCATTATGTACCTATCCCAAGGTAACACAAGAATATACAAATTTCTTCGTTACCTTAATTAAAACCCTCTATATACATTATAAACAAAGAAAACTTATTCATCAAAATATGCCTTATCGTTTTAATTTTATGTCAATAAAACCTTTGTAAAGACATAATATCACAAACAAGTGCATATAAACAAATTATCCAAAAACGAACGATATGTTAAAAACTGGTACTCAATTTACTGACAACTCAAAGATACAAAAATATTCAGTACATTACACAAAGGGTTCCACTTAATGCATGAGATAATTCTGAATTGCCAAACCAAGTAACATTAAGCAACATACACACACCACATTCTTATACATATACACACACACATGAGAGATTATGTACACGTAATACAAATTGGTTACCCTCATACTGATCACATTCCAAAAACATATATCCCAGGAGACCCCAAGCAGACGTTACCAGTATCATCCACATGCAATACAAGGAAAATATAAAATGAAAAACTATATATATAAGTTGCTCAGAGGTGCTGTTACATAACACCTGTCCATGCAGTTCATGAGGTTTGCCTTCACAAGAGACCCACTCCTCTTAATCACGTCCATTTAAGAACAAAAATTAGTTTTCCCTAGCAATAGTATATATATTTGTTGAATAAAAACATCATCCAAACTAACGATCATACCTATCATTTAACATTAAACCGCACCCATTCCAATCGTATGCCACCTTCACTCACACATATTCAAGAAGGCCAGCGAATTGATACTTTCTCTGTCCATATTACTGACTTACCCTCATATTTTTTTTAAATACTATCCAATTGATATTACTTTACAAAAATTAATAAATATCAATTTTTTACTAAAATTTCAATTTACTCTTAACATTTTTGACATTAAAACCATTACTTGACTAATTACCTTTTACCTGTTTTTAATACCACATTTACTATCCTAGATTACTCTTAATTACCTTGTACTGCCATATAACCTCATGTATAACAACATGCGCAATAATTGGAAAAAATAAACATTACTATTTCATCTCTTTTTTGTAATCATTATTACTTACTAAAAATTTATTAAACACCATATTTCCTACCAGTCAATTTTACTTTTGTACATTAAACTTTAAATTTTATACTTCCCATAACATTTTGTTGCCAAATTTCAAGTTTTTATTTTAAACCCAACCTTGTATTATCCTTTGTACCTGTGTACCTGGGTACCTGTCTACCATCTTAACTATCATTTTAAATACCAAAGACATTACCATTGTGATTTTTTACTATTATTCTTTTGGTACTTTAATTGTGAATTTTATTTTGTCAATTTAAATCTATAGTTATAACCTTGATCTTGTCAACAACCCATACCAGACTCTAGTGCAATTGCAAGTACCTTTTCAAATTGTATTTTTATATTATAAGTTTATTTTAAATAATTCCTCCCAAATCTGTCCATTTAACTTTGCTTACCATTACTTAATTTTAGTCCCTTTTATATTTTCTCCTTTTTTTTAGCTTTATATAACTATCCTAGTTTATATATCCACAACTGTTAAAATAATCAAGGTGCTATTCTCAGGTGCTAAAGTAAAATAAGCTCACAATCTTGCCATTATATCCAAAGCTCATTTATTCACAACCTATATTAGTCCCTTTTTATTATAATTTTAAACTATAATTAAACTTTAAAAAATTCCTTTATAGTACTCCCTACTATCATATTCCCAAGCACTATTATATGATCATCATTTTATTTGTATTAGCCCCTTAGCTCATTTTTTTACATTTGTTAAATAATTCAGGTGCTATTTTTTAGCTTAAGAACTATTTACTTTGTTTTATACTTAATTCTAACTATAGTTTCACTACAAATCTTATGATTACAAGCATTGATCCTGATACCAACCTCTTATTTAATGACTTAAATGAATCAAACAGTTACTGTAATTACTACACTGCAGAAAAATCAAAGGCACTTCTCAGTGCCAACAACAACATAAACTATTCTTTAACTACAATATCAGATCTTTAAGCAAGCATTACGATGACCTCATAGCATTACTAAATTCCTTACATGCCAATATGTCCATCATTACACAAAACTGAAACCTGGCTAAAGCCTGATAGTACAGATGTCTATGCCATTCCTGGTTACCACAGCCATACACAACTGTAGGCCAGACCCAACAAGGGGTGGCACAGCCATATACTACTCAGACCAACTAGAATATCACTAATACTTGCACAAGGGATGAACATGGGGAATATATAATAGCTAAATTAAAAATCCAAATACCTAAAAAAACCCTCTCACATTGATAAACAACTACAAAAGTTCCACAGTCAAACATTAGCCAATTTAGTCAAAATCTAGGAAGAAATGATAACTGATGCACGCAGAACAAAGATCACTTACTACTCTCAGGTGATTCAATATAAATCTCCTGCAAGACCAGGACCCACACGTTACTGAAATTCACAAACACAATGAGTAACTGAAAGTTACTACCAACAGTAACAAAACCTACAAGAGTTACAGAGACTAGTGTTTCCCTACTTGACCACATCAGGACCAACACCTAATCCCCTTTAAATCAGGCAAAATTTACAGATAATACCACAGACCACTACCCTACTTTCCTCATAACAACTCTTGGTAAACTACCCCAAGACACTACTAAAGTCACCTTCAGACTTCAAAATGAGGCACCCAAATTAATAACTTCGCAACAGCATTAGCAAACATTGTTTGGGACACTGAGCTAGAAATCTATACAGATATTGACAAATTTATTAAAAATTTTTCCCTAAAAAAGCCCCAAATACCTCTATAACAAGCACTGCCCTAAAAAAACCTAAACAGATGACAGAAAAAGAGACTGAACAGTCCCTGGCTAACACCCAGCATTCCAAATCCATAATACAAAACAGCAAATGAAAAACAGTACAGAATGGGTCACATAACCAGAGACCAAACAAAACGTTACACGTCAATCCAACCAGCCTGATAAGAAGGGCAAAAAAATTGTATTATAGAACAGATTATCCAACTTACGAGGTGAATAAAAAAGACCTGGAAAACACTATCTGAAATTCTGGGAACAAAAAAGATATAAACGAAATAGCGAAATAAAATTAGCAAAATCAGATGAACCCCAACTCCCCCCAAACAAAACAGCAAACAGACTCAATGATTTCTTCTCCACTATAGGACAAAACCTTGCCCATAAAATCCCAAGCTCAGATACCCCACCAAATAACTACCTCACCGGCAACTACCCCAACACACTGTTCCTAGCTCCGACTAACCCATACAAGTCTCCCTTATTATCAATGCACTAAAAAACAAGGCAGGAGATTTAAGTACCTTACCACCCTTTATATATAAAAAAGTGTCACAAGTGCTATTTTCCCCAAACATTGCAACACTCTTTAACAAAACCATTGAATCCTCCACCTTCCCTACAGTACTCAAAATAGCAAGGGTCACCCCGATCCACAAAGGAGGAAACCAAACAGAGTTGAATAACTATAGGCCAATATCCAACTTACAACCCTCCCCTCAAAAATCTTTGAAAAACTAATTCATAAACGAATCTACTCCACCTTATCTCCCAAAACATACTCAACCCCTGCCAATTTGGATTCAGGCCTAATAAAAAATACTAATGATGCTATTATACACATTTCTAGAACATATATACCCCTGCAATAGAGAAAAAAAAAGTCCCACTGGGATCTTCATTGACTTACGTAAAGCTTTTGATACAGTTGACCATGACTTGCTCCACGTAAAATTGTCACACTATGGTATAAGAGGGCACTCCCTCAATTACCTCAAGTCATACCTCAGCAACAGAAGCCAATATGTGTACGCAAATGGAGCAAACTCTTCTGCGCAACCAATTACAGTTGGTGTCCCACAGGGAAGTGTCCTTGGCCCTCTTCTCTTTCTCCTATACATAAATGACCTTCCAAATGCTTCGCAATTACTCAAACCCACACTATTTGCAGATGAAAACACATACGTCTTCTCTCACCCGAGCCCAGTCACACTAGCCAATACTGTAAATACCGAATTACAGAAAATATCTACCTGGATGAGGACTAACAAACTTACACTAAACATTGACAAAACCTACTTCATTCAGTTTGGTAACAGAGCTACAGATGTCCTTCTTAACATAATGATAAACGGATCACCATCACAAAGCTAACAGAGGGAAAATTCTTAGGAATCCACCTTGATAATAGACTCAAATTTCATACACATATACAACAAATTTCAAAGAAGATTTCCAAGACTGTAGGCATACTATCGAAGATACGGTACTATGTTCCACAGTCAGCCCTCCTGGCCCTATATCACTCTCTTATTTACCCCTATCTCACCTATGGAATTTGTGCATGGGGCTCAACAACAGTTAACCATCTCAGCCCCAATTTACCCAACAAAAAGGCTGCAAATTAGAATGAAAAAAATTCTCACTACAGGCAGCACACCCACCAATATCAATACACTAATCCCTACTCACCATACAAAACATCCATACTTATTACTGCACCTATTACATACATAGAACACTTAACTCTGATATTAACCCTCCCCTCAAACATCTCCTTGCCAACCTCAACAGAACACATGACCATAACACAAGACACAGATCACTCTTTGAAAGTTCCCCCGTGTTCATCTCACAATATGCAAAAACTCAATGCACATAAAAGGCCCTAAAATCGGAATTCATTACCTGTAAATATAAAAGAAACACACCTGTTTATAAGTTCAAGTCTCTACTCAAAGATCACTTACTCACGCCAAAACCAAATAAATACTGAATAACTGAACCTTATAAATTGTATATCTTAAATGTTTCTCACAATTATATCACATAAATGTTAAACCTAAAACCCAATCTAACTTTATTATTTTTTAAATACACTACCTAACAGAATCCTTCATATGACCTGTCTTGTAATACTCACATTGTGCTTTATAGTAATCTGTTTACATTAATGTTTTATCACTGACTTCATCATTGCTTAGTTAATCTTAAGTTAATTTTAAGCCAGCCCGTAATGCTATGCATAGTATAAGTGGCTTTGGCATACTGCTCTTATCTGTATTTTTTTGTACCTCTGTATGTGTGCACAAATTTATAATAAATAAATAAATAAAAATAAATAAGGTATTAACTCCCATAAATCCCTGACCTTGAATCTGCAATATCCCTTTGAAAATAAGAAAAACCATCTATTTCCCGTAATGTCTTTATTTCTCTGTTGTGTACCATAAAATATCGCTACCAGTGCTCTGATTCTCTCCCTCACAGATAAATGCCTATATACCCATGACGTATATACAAAGTCCGTCACTAAATATCCGATTGCATTCTGTACCGGTGTTTCGACCCCCCCCACATCTAAACTTAAAGCTCTTAAGACACTAAACCCACCCCCACCCACCATTCTTAACACCTTACCAAACCACAACCTTACGTGTTCCAATCTCTTACAGAAATAAACTGCATGAAAGACCGTATCAGGATCTCCACACACACAACACAGCCCCCCCTCCTGCACGCGCCTATTCGCTAAAACTTCCCCGGACGGCAGTATATTATGTAAAAATTTAAACATTATCTCCCTGACCTTGGCTCGTAACCTTAATGCTTTTAAACGACCCCATATGTCCTTCCATGCATACATTGGATATATTCCCTCCACCTTAGCCACTACCTCCCTGCCCTCTACCATGCCAATTTGCCGATCTTGATCTTGCGTGGATCTTTTACATAAATTAACATCCTCAACATGTCCTCACATCTCTTTACATCCGTTCCGGTCAACCAATGTACCAAGTCCCGTCTTATCCAGGTCAAACCCGTGCCGGCCATTCTACCTCTCCTCAAGTAGCTATGCTTGACATACATGCCTAACATCCTATTATGCAGATTCATTAGCCCCAGGCCACCCCGGCCAACCGGAGCGACACCACATCCCTCGTTAACCAATCACAACCTGAACCCCAATATATCTATATACACACGCGTTAACATACGCTTTTCATCATATGGATGTAACGGATAAATACATGCCACATGCCACAACTTACTGAACAAAATCACATTCACCACAATTGCCTCCTTCCCTCAAACCTGTTAAACGACCTAAAACCCTCTCTACAGCCTCACTTGAATTCACCTTCCTCGCATCCTGTATGTTATCCCTATGCACAATCCCACACACCTTAATTTGATTTACTAAAGGCCAGCCTTCCCTCTGGCCTAATACCACACCCCGCAACAATCCCCACCTCCATAAGCATTGATTTTTCCTTATTAACCTCATTCCGGTTGCTTTCCCCCGAAACATTCCACCAATTCGCTCACTTTTTCCTAAAACCTTGGCTCCACGAAATAAAACCGTAGTGTCGTCCACGTAACCTATAATTCCTGATTGTAACCCCACCCCAAACCCCTTGCTTGTCACCCTGTCGTAAAATCCCCTCACGCTCAAAAAAAAACGGATCCTGAACAACGCAAAAAGAATTTGTGAATAGGACACCCCTGCCGTAATCCCTTGCATCCTAAAACCCTTTCCCCCAACCTACCTTTTTACCTGCCCCCTAAACACCTGCTCGTACAAAACCTGTTCCAACAAAAATTTTCCTTTCCAAAACCCTTGCCACTGCAAAAATTTCCATAAGTATCTCTCTCCACGCAATCGAGCACATCCCAAATCTAAAGCTAAATTTCCACCCTTTATTACCCCTTCCGCTTTCCCAAGAACCCGCGAAAAATTCCTTTCCCACACACATAATGTCCTGGCCACCATATTGTCCCTCGTCAGAACTTCTCCAAAACCCTTTTTTATCCTATTTCCTAATAATTTCGCAAAAATTTTAAGTCGCCACACATTAATGAAATTGCCCAAAATTTATGTATAAAATTTCCCCAGTTTTTTTTTTGGACTAGAACAACCCCCCCTTTTCTTTGTTGCTGTCCCATAATGCCACTACTTTTCATGGCATTAAAAAATATCCCCAAAAAAATCGCGAATCAACCCCAATTGTCCTTGAAAAAATCACAAGGTTTTCGGTAACCCCCCGGCACTTCCCTACACTCATACCCTCCACAGCAAACCCTAATCTCTTCTTCACTTAAGGTCCTTTAAAAACCCAACCCTGTCCATGTACTCTAGATTACAACGTACTTTTTTTTTTTTTTTTTTTTTTTTCAACAAGCCCCCGGCCTCCCCACCGAGGCAGGGTGCCCCGAAAGAAAATCCCCAAAAAAAAAATATTTTCATCATCATTCAACACTTTCACCACACTCGACATTTTCACTTTTTTTGAAAGGGGTGCTCAGAATACAACAGTCTAGAAGCATACACATAAAAAGTACACAAATTCCTCCAAAACTCCCAATCCAAACCCCTCCTTTAAAGTGCAGGCTTGTACTTCCCTTTTCCAGTCAAGTCCGACTATAGAAAAAAACCGGGTTTCCCCCCGAATCCCTTTTACTAAATATTACCCTCCCCAAATCCAAGATCGTCAGGTCCCAAGTACCATTGCTCCCCTTCACCCTATCTAACACGCTCAACCTTTCTGGAAGTCCAAGCCCCTTACCCCCAAACCTCCTTTACCCCCTCCCCAACCCTTTCGAGGGGCACCCCTACCCCGCCCCTTCCCCTATAGATTTATTTGCTTTCCTGCATTCTACTTTGACCATTCTCTCTAAAACCAAACCCCCCAACAACCCCTTTCTGCCCCCCTGACTAATACTTTTATTAATCCCCCCTTCTCCTAATTTCCACACTCCGAATTTTTGCTAATATTTACACCACCTTGCCCAAACAGGACATCCCACTGTCCAACCGTTTCCCTCGCTGCTGCATTTTCCACCCCAAACTTCAACCCCATATAAAAGTGTTGGTCTACTATCTTCATACATTCCCTTCTTTGCCTCCATAGATCGTTTTTTTTCTCAAATACCCCAAGCACCACTCACCTTTTTTCCCTCATCAATTTTATTTTAACCCATCCTTCAAAATCCCTCCGCCCACACGCAACTCCCCAAATATCTGAAAAAATTCACTTTTTCATACTCCTCCTCCCAAATTTGAAATCCCAATTTTTTTTTATCTAAATCATTTTGCACCCTCATCCTTACCCTTTTCTATGTTTTACTTCAAATTTCTACCTTTACAACATTCCCAAAATCATCCACTAACCTTTTTCATTTTTTTTTTAGAATCTCCCATAACACAGTATCATCAGCAAAAAGTAACTGTGCAATTCCCATTTGAATTTGATTCCCCAAATTTAATCCCCCCCTCTCCCAAACACCTAGCATTTTACCCCTTTAAAAAAACCCCATCTTAAAATATTAAACAACCAGGTGAATTACACATCCCTGCAAGCCCTACTTTTACCGGAAATATCCCCTTCTTTACACACCCAAACCCTGACCTCACTATTTTTCAAAAAACTTTTTACACATTTAATCTTACCACCATTCCCATAAATTGAAAAATCGCCAATTGCTCCTTACCCACCTATCAATGCCTTTTCTAAATCCATAAATGCAATAAAAAACTCCCTACCTTTACTAAAACTGTTCACTTTTGTTTCAATTAAACCTTGATCTACCACCCCTACCCACTTGAAACCTCCTTGCTCACCGCAACCTACATTCTGTCTTACCCTAATTTTTTAAATTTATCCCCCAAACCCGACACTTTTCCTGTATACTCAGTAAGCTTTTCCTCTATATTTTTTACAGTCTCTTTTTGTCCCCTTTCCCTTTTATAAAAGGGGGCTATACTGCTCCCCTTTTCCCCCCCAATCCTAGGTACCTTCCCTCTTTCATACATTATTGAAAAAAAGTACCAAACCCTCCAACCTAACCCCCCCCTGTTTTTAACACCCGCAGATCCCATCATACCGTGCTTTACCCCCTTTCTTTTTACTAATCCTCCGTACCCCCCCACACTCACCTCTGCTCTTCTTCACTCCTAAAAGAGGGTATACCTCCCTGCCAGTGCATGAAATTATGCCTCTTTTTCTTCCTTAACTTTTTAAAAGTTCCTCAAAATTTTCTCGCCACTACAATACCCCCCTTCCCATTACTAACTCCCCTACCTTTTTTAACTGACAAATCCATATTTTCCCTGGCTTTCTTAACTTTTTAAAAACTCCCCAAATTTTTTTTTTTTTCATTAAATTTCTTGACAGTGCCTCTCCCCCTATCATCTGCTCTCCTTTTCACTCTCTCCCCCTCTCTTTACCTTTCTTTTATCTCCATAATTCTGCCTTCTTTATAACACTTCTGCTTTGAAAAAATCTATAAGCTCCCTTTTTTCCCTCTTTTTATCACACCCCTTTACTTCATCATTCCACCAATCACCCCCTCTTTCCTCACCCACCCTCCTAAACCACAAACTTTGCCCCACTTTCTAATACTCTTTTTTAAAACTATTCCAACCCTCTTCACCCCCCCTTTTTCCACTTTGCCTATCCCCCTTTCGCAATAGTCGCTTTTAAACTCGCCCGAAATTCCTCCTCCCTTAGTTTTTACACTTCAACCCCCCTTTACTTGTTGTTGCCACCTTCCTCTTTTCCCATCTACCTCTTACTTAACTGTAGCTAAAATAAAAAGACCAATATCAGTTCCCCCCTTAAACATGTACTCCTGGAGCCTACCCATCAACCTTTTATCCCCAATACAAAATCTAATAAACTACTTTCATTACTGCTACATCATCCCTTGTATATTATTTATCCTCTTTTTCATAAAATAGTATAACTTATTCCCAAATTTCTCTCCCCATACTAATTAAAGGCCCCCATTTTACATTTACCCCTGGCACCCCCAAATTTTTCCTATATCCCCCCCAAACATTTTTACCCACTTTAGCATTGAAATCCCCAACCACATACCTCACACTTGGTCAAAACCCCCCCACGCATTCACTCAACATTTCCAAAATCCTCTCTTCCTCTACACTTTCTCTTCCCATGCATACACCTTATTAAAAACCCACTTTTCACATCCATCTTTTTTTTACTCCACAAAACCTTAAATTTAAAATACTTTTAGTCCCTTTTTCCTGCATAGTTTTCCCCTTCAACATTTTGTACTCCTTCTTTAGCTCAAACTCTATTTAAAACCCCCCTGACCAAACCCCCATTTTTTCCTCCCCATTGAAAACTCTCCCCCCCCCTTCCTTTTTTTTCATTTAAACCAGGAAATCCAGCTTCTTCTCATTCAAAATCCAAATCATCCTTTTTATCTTACAACTACTATTCACCATTTCCCGGGCCCCCCCTTTAAAAACCCCGATTTTTGTATTGCAATTCATACCATGGCTACAAAGATTCATCCTCCTGACCAAAGGACCTGCCCCCTACAAAAGTTTCCCAAATGATCCTAAACCCTCTAATCCCTTAATTCGTCCCTTACGGCGTCTGCCCTCTCTCGCAAGACAAACGCCGAAGGGCGGGCACCCATAAAACCCCATCAATTCCACTTTCTACCGCGCCGCACAAAAATACGATTGTGAAAGTTTTAAGCGTTTTAAAAAAATTAAACCCCCGGTCCCTCCCCCACCCTTTGTTAAAATGCTTGCAGTTGTTTTCGATAGTTCAAGAGCCCATACTGCATTCTCTGTTTCTTTTCCTTGCTGCTGATAAAATCCTCCCTTCCCTTACCGACAGTATCCACATTCGATAACAAATTTCCCCCCTGCCATTTAGCCCCCCATCCTTCCAAGCATCCAAAATCTTTCCCTCACACCCCTTTTGTGATTAAACCCCCTTCAACTTCCAGAAAACCCCTGTAAGCCCGGTAATCCACCCAATCAACATCCCCCATAAAACCCCTGTGATCGAAAAGCTCACTTTGCACACGTACACTCCCACGCTGAAAACCTCTGAAAAGTATATGCATCCAGTCCCTTTCCGCAACTCCCTTTTAAGAACTATATGACCCCACCCCCCCATCCCCCCCCCCCATCTGTAACATTAACACTCCGCAAAAGGTCCCCTAAATATCCTGAAAAAAAAAAACCCCCCCCTGGGTTTGGGCATCCTTGCGAGATAATGCAATTCCCAATCACCCCCAAAAATCGTGAAATGGCATGTCTTAAATGGACACCAACCTCCCAAAAAAAACGCATTTTTTACACGCTGTCACTTCCCGGCCGTACACCCCCCGGAAGGGCCCCCCGTACCCCACCCCAAACCCCACAACCCCAACAACCCCCCCCTCCTCTCCCACCTCATATGTTTGCAAAGAAAACGGGCTAGCCTCTTTAACTAACACTGCTACACCACTTTCAGTCTATTAGAACAGCCCATGTACAAAATATATTCAGGAATCAGCAATTCACCTAAAGATTTATAATTGTGTTCTTGTAAGAATACAACATCGGGTACATAAATTTTTAACAAAACCTCCAAATACTTACGTTTTTCAACAGACCGTAACCCATTTATATTTAAAGTAATACACTTGAACGTTTCATTGGAGGTTTACCCTTGGATACCTTGACATTCTTGGTTCCCTTGTGTGTATCTCCACTTCTTCCCCCACCCCCCCCCTGTGTCGTTCTCCTTGACATGCTGAACACATGTAGATTTGCTCTTGTCTCTACGAGTCGCATCTCGCCATGCTTTGTTCCCCGACCGTTGTCCTGGTGTCAAAACATCTTGAGAGTCAGATATCACCGCCACTCTCTTACGAGAACTGCGGCCAGTATCCATCTCATCTTCAGAACTGTTGTTCCTATGAACTTCCACGACCACAACCTGATGTTCAGCAATTTGCCCGGAGGATGCCCCGTCCTTCTCCTTCACACTTACCAGTCCCCATTCTAAATAACATACATTAATTTCCCTAATGAATGGTCATTGATAACAATTTCTACTAAAATAACCCAACCAACCAACTTCCAAACAAAAACAGTCAGGGTCATTATAAGACATGTAGGAACGAGTCCTTCAATCATATATATACATATGTATACATATACGCATGCATATACACACATACGTGTATGTGCACTTATTCATAAGAACAAACTGAATCATACATAGAAATAAATCGCTAAATGACTTGTCTGCAAATAAACTAAAAATATTACATTCAATGATAGAACTATACCTAAGACATTGGTTCCCACAAACACACCTACACATACACAAAGTTAATGTTACCGATTAACACTCAATATATAATAGGACCTTCCATACAAAATAAGGGTATATATAAACCCCATCAAATACTTATATATTTTCGATACATATCATGAAGTACATTCAATCATAAAAAAAACGGATGACAAGGATAAATCATCATCAGATTGAAAAAATAAAACATAACCTCACAATATTATTAAATATAAAC
>NC_069445.1:39269231-39311157 GCF_026875155.1 Cherax quadricarinatus | reverse complement strand
TGTAAACGGAATTCTTCAAATCTATCTCTGACGATGAAGAGTCTTCCTTAAACAACGTTTTACAATGCCGATCTTTCTTTCATAAAATCCGCCGTGCCATGGAGATTTAGGGGGAAATTTGCATCTCCAACGACAACGTTGTTGATTCAGCATCTGTTGTATTTCTGGTTGATCAAAGATCTTGCTTATATAAGCAGCACCAGCAACAAAGTTCGTTGCATTATCTGAAATCATCAGTCTGGGACATGCCCTTCTGGCTGCAAACCTTCTGAATAATTTGATAAAGGTTTCATCAGACATGTCAGTGGCTACTTCTAGATGTACTGCTCTAGTCGTAGCACAAGTGAACAAACAGATGTACACCTTGATGGGAACTTCAAATGGAGTGGACCTCAAATGGAGGTGGACCTGGATACTGACATACTCGCATATCGTAGTGACGACAAGTAATACAGTCCTTTATTTGTTTTTTCACACTTTGTCGACCTTGAGGTATCCAGTAGGATTGTCGTATATGACAAAGTGTGTCAGCTACCCCACCATGTAACACGTTACTGTGGGCATTTTGAACAATCAGTTTTGTTAGCCAATGATTCTTGGGGATCAATATTGGTTGTATGGCTTCTTTAGGTAGTGAAGAATTATGAATTCTTCCTCGACATCTTATAATCTTTCTGAGTCGAGATAAAGTCCTAAAGAATTAATCATGACAGGTTTCTTTGGGGATTTATCTTGTGTTTTCCAGAAATTTATATTCTGTAAGAAAAACATCTTTCTGTATTAGTTATCACCCAGTATTAATGGGTTCAAGACATTCATAATCAGGTTTTATTCCTTTAATGAATTTAAAGACAAGAGCTGTAACTCTTAAGAGTTTACCCAAAGATGAGTATTTAGATCCATCAATGACTATTTCTGTTGTGTCTGCAGTATTTACACAACTTGTTTCTGCTGTTGTTCAAGCAGACTGTTTCTTCTGCATAATGTGAGCTTTTTGCTGAGGCCAGTTATTTTCATTAGAGAGCAGTTCGGTCCGTGGAGCCATAATTTATTATCCACAAATTTCTTGAGTGGGACACCACGTGACAACATGTCAGCTGGATTCTCTTGGGTAGAGACGTGGAGAAAGAGATAATCTCTCTGCATCTCTTTTATTTCTGCTACTCTGTTCTGTACATAGACCAACTTACTCTTATTATTTCTTAACCACTGGAGAACTGCTTCATTATCACTCCAGATCACGGTTTTTTCAATAGTGAGATGATCAAGTACTTTGCTGAGATAGACAGCTAATTTTGTGCCTACATAGAGTGCTGTCAGTTCCAATTGTGGTACTGTTCTGACCTTCAAGGGTGCTACCCTGGCCTTTGAAGTAATTAGTGTACTTCCTTCAGCATTACTCATGTAAGCTACAGCGCCATAACCTCTGGTTGACGCATCACAGAACACATGTAATGTGTACCCGTTTCCCTCTTGACCCATTTGTCTGGGAAATTTAATTTGATGAAGTTGTTTAAACTCCCTGGATATTTCATCCCATGCTTGACTCATTTCTAGAGGCAAGTTCTCATCCCATCCAAATTTGAGTTTCCATGCATCTTGCATAAGTATTTTACCTTTCATGGTAATTGGTGAGACGAGTCCTAGAGGATCAAAACATTGTGATACCTCTGATAGTAAACTACGTTTGGTGAGTGTACTGCATAATTTATTGTTTATCTTTTTGAGACTCAAAGTATCTTCCTGTGTGTTCCAATTAAGTCCCAGCATATTGTTGCAATCAGGAATTTCAGTTTCAAGGACAGACAAGGTTATCTGCCTGATGAGCTCATTCCACCTCTAAATCGACAGGATGGGACCACCTCTACTAGTAGTCAAGAGAAGGCGGACCTCTTTGCTGAACACTTTGCAACCAAAATGCAAGTTCCTGATCCAGCAAGTGACCCTCCTTGGCTAGCTGCAAGAACTGTGTCAAAACTGTCAGTGGCAGGAGGAGGTGCATTTCCTTCTTAAATCGCTTGACCAAGAAAAGGCTGTGGGCCAAGAGAAGTTGAGCCCAAGATTGCTGAGATGTGCAGACCAGCTAGCAGCACCTCTAACTCGCATCTTTCAGCACTGCCTAGTACAGTGTAAATGGCCCTCTCTATGGAAAGAGGCAAATGTAGTCCCTGTTCACAAAAAGAAGAGCAGAGCAGAAATCAGCAACTACAGACCAGTGTCACTATTGTCAATCACTGGTAAGATCCTCGAGACAATAATCTCAAGACAAATGACAGTTTTTTGACTATCACTCACTGCTTTGTGATCGTCAATATGGCTTCAGGAAAGGTTACTTTGCTGCTGATCTGTTGTTAAACCTCTCCACTAAGTGGCACCAGTCACTGGATGAATCCAAAGTCAGCTGTGTGGTAGCACTGGACATTGCTGGCGCTTTCGACCGGGTGTGGCACCAGGGCCTCTTAGCAAAACTTCAAGCACTGGGAATTGCAGGCTTTACGCTCTGTCTCCTCAGTGATTACCTTCATGGTAGATCTCTAAGTGTAGTTCTCAATGGAACGGAATCAGCAAGACATCCTATTGGGGCAAGTGTTCCACAAGGAAGCGTGCTGGGTCCATTGTTATGGAATGTCTACTTCAACGACCTTCTTCATCTCATCCCAGAATCACATGCATATGCAGACGACTGTACACTGACATTCACTTATCCAAGAGAAGAAATGCCAGCTGCTCTAAGCTACATCAATCACCAGCTGAGAGCTATATCAGCTTGGGGAAATAGATGGCAAGTAACATTTGCACCTGAGAAAACGCAAATGATGATTGTCCCTAGGCACCATGATGGTAATGCTGGTGCAGTAGTAAGGATGAATGGGAGGGTGTTGGCACCTGGAGAAGTTGATATCCTTGGGGTGAAATTTGACTCCAAACTAACCATGAAGAACCATGTTGTAAATCTTGCAAACAAGGCTGCCAGGAAGCTTACAGCACTTCGCCGTATCTCGCATCTGCTTGTACGAGGCACAAGTACGCTCACACCTTGAGTATGCTCCACTTTCTTGGTTTGCCTGCCCCCCCTCTCATCTGCGACTGCTTGACAGAGTAGAGAACAGAGCAAGACGTCTCATCTCTCTCCTGGACCCATCCTGGATAGATCTGTCATTTCAGCAGAGCCTTCAACATATGAGGGATGTGGGTGGCCTTACTGTTATGTACAAGGCCAATATTGTCAAAATACCACACTTGGATCCACTTCGAGGACAGCGTGAAACAAGCTTTTATGCCACAAGACGGGCAGAAAGCAGCAACTTCACTCTGGCTGTACCCTTCTCCAGAACATCACTCCATCTGAGATCATATATACCCAGGATGATTCGAGTATGGAACACATTCGTACAGCATAATGATGTCAACGAGATAAAGTCAGTTGATCAAATGAAAATGCTGGCCCACAGATGGCTCCAACTTCATCCTGTTCCCTACTTGTATGTCTCATAACAATAAAAATGCTTTCAAATGAGCTGATGTAGGTAACAGCTCTTAGCTTGCCAATAAAGTTAGGAATCCTTAACCTGTAAATAGCTTGTCAATAAAGCTAGGGATCCTTAACCTTGTCAAACCCTGTGTAAAAAAAAAAAAAAAAAATCTTCTTTGATAAGTTCCCTTAATTGCTTTGAATTAGTATTCCACATCCTTAGAGGCATATTTACTTCTTTCATCTCCTTGTTAGCTTCTCTGTATAAGGATTTCAAATCCTCCTCTTTATTCACAGTACCTTGAAGATTGTCCACATAGAAACTTTTCTTTAAGATTTCTTTGAAGGGACTTTCAGATTTCTTCAAATGTGTATTTAGAATAGCTTCTAGTAAGAATGGAGAGGATGTTGCACCAAACAATACTGATTTGAAACGATAAGTTTTCATAGGACTTTGAGGATCATGTGGATTTTCAGGCCACAAGAATCGAGTATAATCTCTATCTATTTCTTGTAGTCCTACTCTTAAGAAAGCCTTGGAAATATCAGCCGTGTAGGCATATGGGTTTGTGCGAAATTTCATAAGCACGTCTCCAAGCTTCTCAGTTAGTGAGGGTCTGGTCATCAGTCATTAAGACTTGCTACATCTTTATTTGCACGTGCGCTGCAATTATATAAAGCATATTCGTCACTCAACCTCTGGGACGAGCGGACGTGAGCTGAGCCTGCCCTCTGCTGTCAGCCGGTGACAACTTGGTTTTCTCAAAATGGCGCAGCAGGCAATAAGAAGGGTAAACACTGTCGGCATAGAAGTGGTGCGTGGGGCTGTGCATGCCCACTCAGCTCAAGTTTTATTACCTGCCATCATCAGGGACACATACGGCATTGCCAACGAAGAGCTGTATGGTGTAGCCTTGAATGGGGCATATAGAATTTTTGTGAAATTTCTCAATGCAAGTGTATACGAGGACATAGTCGCCAGGTTCCAAGATCTTTGTGTACCAGTGAATCCTGCAGTGACGGTAAGGCTACATGATGTGTCCCGCCATTATACGTGGGTGAAGATCAGAAATGTACCCTTTGAGGCTAATGAGGCAGAACTACGTGCCGTCTTCGAGAAGTTTGGACTGTTTCATATGGCGACATTGGGGAAATGGAAGGAAGGATCGTATTCTGGGATGCCTGAAGGAAGTTTCTCCTTAAAAATGACATTGAGGCATCCTATTCCTTCCTATATTTTCCTAGAAGACTTCAGGACTCAAGTAATGGTGACTTACGCAGGGCAACAACGTACCTGTCGATTATGCGGTGCCTATGATCACATTGCTGCACAGTGTGTTAAACAACAGGGTACACAGGCGAAGGAGCAGCATAAGGAGGCATCAGAGGACCTTGAGACGTTGAATTTGGCACGACCTGAGTCCGTTTCCTTGAACAAGGCTTGGAGTGTGGAGGTCGAGGAGGCCTTGAGGGAGGAAGAGTGTGTAACTCTTCCGAGAGAGACATGCATTGCCGGGCAGGCACCGGAGACCAAAGATGTGGTGTCACTGGGTGAGGACAGGGCCGTGGAGGCTACCATTGATTCAGTCCTCCACGACCTGTTAGGGACCCCAGGAGAGGAAATGGTATGGTGATACCGACAAGATGTGGAAAAAGACATGTACAGTTCAGGACATTTATTAAAGGAAACGTTTCGCCACGAGTGGCTTCTTCAGTCCTAATACAGAGAAAACTAAGAAAACACATATATATATAGTGGCAGGAGTCAGGTGAGGTCAGCTAGACTTTATGGTTTACCAAAGACCCACAAACCAAATGTGCCTATGAGACCCATTACATCTGGAATCGGCAGCGCCCCTCACAGTCTAGCAGGAGTTTTGGCGAAATATTTGTCAAAGCTCCTGGGTACAATCAGTCAGGCTCATCTAAAGCATTCGGGTGACCTCCTTAACCGTATCAGGGATCTCGACATGAGTGACAAGAAGCTTGCAAGTTTTGACGTGACTGCCTTATTCACCAATGTCCCAGTTGATCAAGCCATTGATCTTCTTCGCAGGGTGATTAAACATGATACAGAGTTACCTGTACCCCGCCAAGATTTTGTGAGCCTTGTCGAACTTTGTGTTCGTTATAACTGTTTTAGGTTCGAGGACAAGAAGTACAAACAACTCTTCGGACTAGCCATGGGATCCCCCCTTAGTGCAGTTCTTGCCAATTTATATATGGAGGACCTGGAATCAAGAAGGATCTTCAGTAACATCCCTCGTTCAGTTACTTGGATGCGGTACGTAGATGATATTTTGGTCATTGTACCCAAAAATCTTGACGTACAGGGCATCCTCAACACCATCAACACTCTGGAACCTACTATTAAATTTACTCTAGAGGAGAAGGACAACCAGTTACCTTTTCTCGATGTTCTCTTACGCACAGGGGAAAACAAACTTTCTTTTAAAGTCTACCGGAAGCCTACTACAAGAATGATCTTCTACATTTCTTCTCTCACCATGACACAAGAACTAAAAGAGGGGTAGTTATTGGCTTCTTTCTGAGAGCCTACAGAATTTCCAGTCCGCAGTTCCTCGAAGAAGAATGTACATACATCACCAACTCTTTTAGTTCACTACACTTTCCCCTACACTTCATACGTGACTGCAGGAAACGTGCAACACGTATCCTCAGCAAGACCAACACCTATCAAATTGAAGAAAAGCCTCCAAGTTACATCGTTTTTACCGGTCAGCAACGTTGCCACTAATGTTTCAAAAATGTTTGACAGAAAACTGGCTAAAATATCTACCAGCTCTTCAACTACTATTAGGAACCTGATACAAAAACCCAAGCCTGATTCTGGCACAAGTGCAGGAATCTACACTATACCATGTGCGGGGGTGGACAAAGTATATGTAGGGGAAACAGCCAGAACTCTGGACATTAGGATAGCAGAACACAAAAATGCTTGCAGAAATGATGACCGCAAAAACGCATGTGTTCAACATAGAGACGATGTTGGACACCTCATGAAATTCAATGAAGCTGAACTAGTTATTAAAGAAGACGACTTAAGACGGAGAAAATGCATTGAAGCTGCACTAATTTCTGTCAGTAACACTATAAAGCAAAAATCCGGTAGTTACAGTATTTCAAAATTACTAAGCAAGAGGATATTACCCATCCTGGGAACTGGTGTTACTTGATGCCACCAGGTCCCTCTCTAGCCTCACCTCCTTAGTTCCATTACTACTACTACTACTACTACTACTACTACTACTACTACTACTACTACTACTACCACCTCTACCCACGCGTCACCTCACCTGACTCCTGCCACTATATATATATGTGTTTTCTTAGTTTTCTCTGTATTAGGACTGAAGAAGCCACTCGTGGCGAAACGTTTCCTTTAATAAATGTCCTGAACTGTACATAAGTGTCTTTTTCCACACCCCAGGAGAGGTCACAGTTGAAGGGCTTGTGGGTGCCCTGGATGCTGCTGGGGTTCCAGGTGGTGAGAGGGGTGGAGGCATGTCAGAGACCCAGGTTGAGGCTGGGTTGCAAATTGGCATGGTGGTGGCGGAAGTGCACGGGGATGGCTTCCGGGTGGAGGCGGGGAGAAAGGCTCGAGTGTCACGGAAGAGAGCGGCAGTGCCCTCGCATGTGGACGATGTGGATGTGCTCACTCCGGCACAGCGTTCGGGCAAAAAGGTTTGGGCTGAAGTGGTTGAGCATGGACCTGGGGGGTCCAGGGGCAAGGGGCATGTGAAAGCAGATCACAGAATGGTGATTGAAGATCAAGGGCAATATAAAGGGAAGGGGGATAAAGGTGGTGCAATACGTAAAGGAAAACCTCCATTGACAAATTCAAGAGTCTCTCTATAAATGTTAAGGGTCTGAAAAATTCTGGGAAAGTGTGAATGGTTTCATGAGATGCTCATTAGGTATGGTGTAGATGTAGTGTTTGTGCAAGAGCACAACCACAAGCCGGGTTGTATGTTGATGATTGAGGGGTATACTGTATATGCGGCACACTCAATGAGATTGAAAGGAGGAGTGGCTATTTTGGTGAGGGAGGCTAGCCCGTTTACTGTACATCATTGTGAGGAGGGGGGTGAGGGGAGAGTTATAAGAGTGGATGGGTCATGGGGAAGAGATAAGATGTCTTTTGTGTGTGTTTATGGTCCGGTGGAGGGGGACAGTCGAGTGAAGAATGAGTTTGTACGTGAAGTGTTGGTGTATCACTTAAGGTCGCTTCCAGCATTAGCTGTGGTGGGAGGGGACTGGAATTGCGTTATATGCCGCAAGGATGTGGAACCTAGGGGAGCAGGATATTGTTCTGGCGTTCTGAGGGACCTGTTAACCGGGGTGGGGTTGGTGGATGTGGAGGGGGGGCAGCGTGGGAGGTGCAGCACACCTTTGTGAGGCAGGGGTATGCTGCACGGCTGGACAGGATATACGTGACAAGGAAAGCAGTGGTGTGGAGTGTAAGGGTTTTGGATGTCTTTTTTCTGATCATAGAGGTGTTTTGGTGGATTTGGGATGGGAGGGTCGGCCGAACAGGTATAAGAGTTATTGGAAATTGAATGTTCGGTTGCTTCAAGATGTTGAGGGGAGGGTCCTATTTGCACAATGGTGGAAAGGCTTATGGGAAGGGATGGAAGTCAATGGGGATGTGTTGAGATGGTGGGATGTGACGGCGAAGATGAGGATTCGAGAGTTCTATGTCCGACAGGGAAGGCACGAGAATCAGTTGGCTTATGGGCTTATTAGATATCTTGAGGGCAGTTAAGGGGAGTATTATGAGAGAGGAAGGGGGGATGGGAGCCCTGTGGCTGACATAGAGGAGTGAAGGAACGCCTAATGGAAGTGCAAAATGAGAGGTTTGATGCGGCAAGGGTTTTAGGGGGGTTGGAGGAGGTCATGTGGGGTGATAGACCATCGGTGTGTGTCCTGCGAGGGCAGGGGTGCCGGCGCGTTGCAATGGAAATGGTGGGTATGAGAGTTCTTGAGGACATCGAGGGGTATAGGGAGGGACAAGATTTGGTGACGACGGAGGGATGGGAGGGTATGTTGATTCTTGGCTTAGTGCACATATGAGGAGTGTGGGCGTGAGAGAGGGGGCTTTAAGAGAGACAGGGGGATGGGTGCGGAGTGTGCTGGACAGGGACGACAGGGAACAGTTACAGGGGCCTATTGTGGAGGAAGAGGTGTGGACGGCTTTAATGAGTATGAGCAGGGGTAAAGCACCGGGGATAGATGGGCTGCCTGCGGAGTTTTACATACAGCTTTGGGGGAGTATTAAAAGATTTTTGGTGCAATTATTTAATATCATAAAAGAGAGGGGTGTGTTGGGACCTTTGCAGGTGACAGCACTAGTAGTTTTGGTGCCAAAGGGTGAAAGTCAGTGCACAGTGAGAGATTACCGGATGATATCACTCATGTGCACAGACTACAAACTTTTTGCAAAATTTTGGGAAATCGTATAAAAAAGGTCATTGGAAAGGTAATAGTGAGGGGTCAATATGGGATTCCGGGGAGATCAATGTATGAGGGGCATGGGGTTATTAGAAGGTTTATTGAGGGTCTGCAAGAGGGGGAACGTGGGGTATTGGCGTTGGATTGGAGAACGGCATATGACAGTGTCGAGAGGGAGGCTCTGTGGAGAATCATGGATTTGGCAGGGGTTCGGGGAGGACATTGTGAATTGGGCATGTACTTTATATCGGGGAGCTGGGATGTGTGTACAGATAAATGGGAGGGTGGGGTTGCATGTGAAAATGGGCAGGGGATTGAGGCAAGGTTGCCCGTTGTCACAAATATTATTTGCATGTTTACAGAATCCGTTTTATAGGGCTGTGGAAAGGTGCATACAGGAGGGGGTAAGGGAGGACATACGAGGTGGGAGTCCCAGTATCATAGGTTACGTTGATGACACAACTGTCCTAGTGAGTGGGAGGGAGGGATTGGAGGGTCTGGAGAGAGTTATAGATGTTTTTGGGATGGCAACAGGTATGGCAGTGAATGTGCATAAATCAAAAGCTCATGAGATTGGGTGAATGGGATGGGCAGGAGGGCGGGGGTGGGGGGGTGAGGTGGAGTGTCGTGGACCGGGTTTAAAATTTGTGGAGTTGTGTATATGGGTAATGCTCAGATGGCGAGGGAGAATAATTCAAAAGGGTGTGGTAGATAGGGTATTGGGAAGATTGTCAGGATGAGGCCAACACATCTTATGCTACACCAGAGGGTCATTGTGGTCAATGTGTTTTTGTACAGTAAAATATGGCATGTGGCAGCTTTGTACCCTTGGTGTATGGGGATGTCCGGAGATTGTTGAGCAGAGTTTTCCGTTTTATCTTGGGTTCGGGATGCGATTGGTGAAAAGGGAGGTGGTAACACTTCCGGTGGCCTTGGGAGGCTGGGTTAATTCATTGGAAAGAAGGTTGAAGTGTGTATATGTGAAAACATGGGTTGCTAAGGCTCGGGGGGAAGGGGGTGGAGGGTTGGGGATGCTGCAGGGAGATCTTCGGAGATGGTGGAAGGGACAAGATTTGAGAGTTGGTGAGGAGTTGTTGCGTCTATTGATGATGGTCAGAGAGCGAGAAACATGCAGGAGGGTCCATGGAGAGGAAGATATGGCCTAGGGTGGTAGTGGCAACGGAAGGAGTGTACTCGATGTACGCAATGGGAAGACATTTGGGGTCGATTAAAAGGGTTACGCATCCGGCCACGCGTGAGGGAGGTAATGTATAGGTTTCTTCACGGAATATTGTCGTCTGGGGTTTTTTACGAAATAGGCGAATAAGGGAGGGTGGGGTGTGTCAGGTTTGTGGGGTAGATGAATCAGCTTTTCATGTAGTTTATTTTTGTGAAAGCCTAGGAATTGTGCGGGAATGTTAGGGAAAGTAATCCGTATGTGGGGGGAAAGGGTTGTCGGTTTTGAGAGCGCTCAGTTTAGATGTAGGTGGGGTTGGGGTAAAGGTTCAGTGGCTTACTTAATGGTTGATTTTGTGTATATATCATGGGCAATGAGAGACAAAGGGGCGGAGGAACGTAGGATGGCCATAGCAGCATCCTTTTATAGAACAAAGTGTCGCAACAGGGAAATATATGGTAGGAGGTGGGAGAGGGATTTCTCGGAGGGCTACAGGGACTTTCTTTTGAGGGATTTATGGTCTTTATAAGCGGTCAGGGGAATGAACGGGCTGGCCTTCCCAGGGGGGGGGGTGTTGCAGAGGTCGATTGTGTGAGTGTGTGTGGAATTGTGTGAGGAAAGGATGTTGAGGTGATATTCAATGTGATATTCAATGTAATGTCTTGGTGTTATTGTGAACACCGATGATTATAATTTATCTAAGGATTCCTTCATGTTTTGTAAGGATGTACATAAGCATGTTAGTATATAAGCATATTTTAACCTGTAATTATACATGTCTACCTATATATGAGCAATGTAACTTGTCATAATAATGAGGTTTCATACCTGATTTTTAACTAGTGGAACGTTTTGGTATTGTATATAATGTAAGATCTTGCCTGGGGTGGTTTTGCTTATATATTGTTACAGATGTTTTTTCACATTTTCATTATATATGTTCAAGTGAATGAGTTTTTGATCTTGTGTATAGCCAGGTGAAACTGGTCAGTTTTTCACTTGGGGGGGGGGGTAGGAGTTTAAGTAATCTCTGCAATAGCAGGTCATGTGACACACGTCATATTATTTTAGATGTCTAATGTTGTCCATTCTCTGTAGGATGTGATGTATAGATTATCTACGACAGTGTAAATAATCTGTCTGCAGGAGGGAATAATGTGTAAATTTATTTATTATTGTGGTAGGTTCATGTGTGTAGCGTGTTTTTAGGGTGATATATTATAAGACGCTAATTACTATCAAGGACTGTTGGTGGTTATGAGTGGTGACGGCAGACACAGTTACTAGGCATGTGGGGGGGGGGGGGGTTGAAGTGTCATCGGTAGTGTCTTAAACCCACCACCGTGCACGATATTAATTATTACCATAGGGTATATGAGGGTAGGGTGGATTGTGTTCTATGGTGGATGTGAGCCATCAGGTTCAGACATTCCTTGTATTATAGTGTCAGCCGTTTAGCTGGCTGGATTGTGTTTATATATATTGTCATTGAAGTTTTTAATGCTTTTACAAATGTGTATGTATAAGAGATTTGTCACTGTGTATCTAAGGTGAAAGTGGCACGTTTTCATGGGGGGGGGGGGAGTGCAAGCTTTACTGGGTAGGTTTTTTTTTTTTTTTTTTTTTTTTTTTTTATATATATATATGACCACCTTTTCATGTGAAGCACAGTACGTACAAGAGGTGTTTGATTTGAGTGCAGCAGCCAGTTCTGTCATTATATATGTGCTTCTTCAGTACTGTGTAGTCACAGTTGATTATTGTTCACTGCCTGTATCTTGTTACATATTGATTATGTACCCATATATTTTTGTACCTGAGTTTTAAATAAAATATAAAAAAAAAATTATGTACAACACGTAGTGGAGTGGTTTCAGAATCTTTTCTGACTCCATGGTGCGGGAGATAATGAGCGTCTGTCTTCAACTTATCTTCGACTCCTTCCTCAATGAATTTATTGTCTAACTGTTCTTGTATGATATTATCATAGACAGTCAGTAGCTCTGGATTCTTCCTGAGCTCATGTATTTGTGCTTTCATCTGTCCGAAAGCCATGCGATAATTGCTAGGCAGATGTGGTGGATTTAATTTCCATGGTAACCTAACCCAATACTGTCCATCTTTATATTTGGACAGTGTCCAAATATTGATTATAAGTTTTTTTTTATATTTTATTTAAAATACAGTATACATTATACATGGAAGCAAACATATGTCACTAAACCAATCGACATGGAACAACAAATTAAAGTACAACATACGTATACACAATCCAAAAAAGAAAAAGAAACACTTCACACAAGTGTACCAACAACATATCCAGATAATCTACTTCAGCACACTTATACATCTTATGCTAAGTTTTATATACAAAACAATTCTTAAAGGTAAAAGCCTCACCACATACCATTAAAACCTATACATCCACCCCTCACCAAAGGTACATTTATAAAGTCGTACATATGTGCTCTGGAAGTAAAAAGGTACCCCCCCCCTCATCAAATACCAACAAAACAATAACATACTATAAGAGCGCAGGATACTACTTACTCTAAGTAACAATTATGAAAACTTTGCCTAGCATACAAGGATAATATACTCTATATCTCAACACGGGTGCCATCCACCCAAGACTTCTTCATACACTATATACCCTATAGCAGTATTAATACATGACATACACCGCTACTTGAACTCATATACATACCTGCTCCACCAAAGTCATCTAAAATTGTGTATTTACACAAATTAATATACATTTTTATATTACCTTACATATACTCTTACATGTGACTTTAAACATTAAAATAGCAAAGGGAAACCAACAGCGTGTACTTAAAATATATAACACTACCCTGCACATACAGTGTCACACGACATGTACTATATAATCTTAACCAGGCCGCTGAAACATTATATGTTAGGCCTTATGTGCCAAAATACAATCTCACATAATATTAAAAACTGTACCACGTTGCTCATTACAGCTATTGACACTTCCGAGCCTTCCAATATACAGGTACTGTGCCCTACAGAATGCTTCCTACAAGAAGGGAAACCCCGGACTTTGTATCACATCATATTCTTAACAGTCATATGGCAGACCTTAGTAACACCACGTAGTATGTGCTTTCTATAACATCTTTGAAGACACTCTCACAATAACGAAGTCATTCTCACACACACAAATACTGTAAGATTCTACTCTTCCACTCACCTTATATACACACAATGATGTAGTGCTCCAATACACTACGTAAAAGTACTATCCAAAACCTTCACAACATAAAGGGAACACATATGTGTAATACCACCACACACACCACACTAGCTACACAGGAAAAGCATAAATGTATTAGGACAAATCCAACCACACACCCTAAAAGCCATCCACACATCCCCACTCAAGAAACTAGCCCGTCGTTACCCCTTACTTTACACTTAAATCCCGTAAATCCTTCAACCTAAAACTCCGGTATCCCTCAGTAAACGCTGTCTCCCACCTTCCCCCATAAAGATCCCTATTGCGACACTTAGTTCTATAAATGGTGACTGCTAACACCTTTATTCTTTCTACCACACCCACCTCCCTCATGGCCCAAGACGTATAAATAAAATCAGTGACCACATACGCAACCGCATTCACCACCATCTGACTCGTCCCACCTATTTCTAAACTTAACACCCTTAACACCTGTAACCCTTCCCCATCCACTAACCTAACTACCCTACTTAACCATACCCTCACAGCTTCTAAACAATTACAAAAATACACCGCATGAAAAATAGTCTCCAAACATCCACACGCTTTGCACTCCCCTCCCTCCCTTAGTCTCCTATTAAATAACACAACACCAGACGGCAAGATTCCATGTAAAAACCTAAACATTACCTCCCTTACGCTTGGTTTAACACGCAATTGCCGTAAACATTTCCAGATATTCCCCCATGCATACATTGGGTATGCCCCCTCAACTGCTGCCACCACAGACCCACCCTCCGCCCTCTCAAGAACCCTCAATTTGAGGCAAGCCGGATCCCTCACCATCATTAAAACCCGCAACATGGCCTCGCCAATCATTAAATCCCTACCCCCCCACCATCGTTGCATATCCATACGCAGTCTTTCTAGCCCCCCCTCTCCTCGCCCCCCTTCCTCAAAAAGCCCCATTTTAGATACTCATCATACGCTTTTCTAAAGGTATATGTGGAAAAGTTTTTGATTTTCCGAAGCTATAGCGCCTAATAGGTGTTTAATGTGTCGATATGAGTCAAAAATGTATTTGACAATAGGATAGAACCAAGAGTTTCCTTTGCGCATGCGCGGATGTGTGGGGGTAGAGGTCGACTCGGGCCATGGGGAGGCGTGAGTGTTTTGAATGTAGTGAGGAGGCTGGGAAAGCATGGAACCAGGAAAGTGGCATTCACGGCAGCCTAAGGATTAATATGAGCCTCACTTCATAATAGGAAGTGTCATAACTGTTCCTGGTGAAGAGTGAGGGAACGTGATTTACGGGACCACCGTAAAAAGGTGGTAAAATTAGTGAATAATGGTTCGACCAGGTGTGACTGGTGCGCGGCCATGGTGTGTGTCCAGGGGAAATACCCGTGTGTTAATCCTCACTCATCGGCCTCAGATCTTAATGGAGTGACCTCTAATGTGTATAATAATTATGAGACGTTAAATCGTCTTGTGAATGGTAATGTAATCAGTGATAATAACATTGAGTTAAGAGAATGCGGGATGTGAAATAGATCGCCCTGCTCCGAGTGAACGCGTGATTCTCGTGATAGTGAAGCTTTATGGAATCACGACTTCTAAACCGGGAGAAACTGACGGATACCTCGTCCTGCTGGAATAAGAACCGTGTCGGTGTAGCAGGACATCGAAATGAGATGGTGAATGGAGGGAATAAGGAGTATCAATCACCCACAGTTAAGTAACCCTTCTAGTTATAGCAGACTGATACTGGCCAGTTAGGTATGTTGTAATTGGATAGGTTATGAGTGATCCAGCTACATCAAATGACCACCAGAGAATATCTGGTAAGTGGTGAGATTATGTACAAGTGTTTTCCTTGATGGATATATCCATGTGTAACCTACCCCACCCCCCTTCATTCAGTTAAACTAATGTAATCTATACAGTCCACAATTAATTAGTAGCACCGTACTTGTGGGTGCTATCCAATCCATACTGGTCTCGGATAGATATGGATAAGATTGTGAGGTCGAAGGAACCACTTGCTGTGACCAGGGGTGGTTAAGTTTTCTCACATGTTTACCTGGAATTTACCTGGAGAGAGTTTCGGGGGTCAACGCCCCTGCAGCCCGGTCTGTGACCAGGCCTCCTGGTGGATCAGCGCCTGATCAACCAGGCTGTTGCTGCTGGCTGCACGCAAACCAACGTACGAGCCACAGCCCGGCTGATCAGGAACTGACTTTAGGTGCTTGTCCAGTGCCAGCTTGAAGACTGCCAGGGGTCTGTTGGTAATCCCCCTTATGTGTGCTGGGAGGCAGTTGAACAGTCTGGGAGGCAGTTGAACAGTCTACACGGGGTGACTACGGTAAACAATATGGTTGTCTCCCAATGAGTTTACTTGTATGTATATAATGTTGAGGTACATAAAGGTAATCACCCTAGAAAATTTTCCATATCTGCCCGCTGGTCCTTCCTGAACCGGATGCAATCAGTGAAAAAATTAATTGAATTAATTACTTAATAATTAAGTGACTGATTGAAGGAAGTGGGTGTGGGGTGCACAAGTTTAATCGATCGTGTGATGGATGATAATTAGCCCAATTAATTGCTAGCACATGTGTGGCTAGGATTTATACAAGAGTAAAGTGCAAGAATTACTCTTATAAGGCGCCTACTTAAGTTGTATAATCAGTGATTAATAATTCTCTAACCATGACTGGATCTGATGGAGTTAATGTGGCTGACAAGTCCGTGGATTTTAGAGTAATGAAAGCATCATTACAGGCTATTAAAAGCCATGTGACGAAGACATTTGATTTAATGAATCAAAGAACAGTGAACCCTAATGAATTAAAGTTATATTTAGATGCTTTAGAGAGTAGATTTGATTGGTACAAATTGTGGTTTAAAGACTGTGAAAGAGATCTGCTGGAGAATTGTCGCAGATGGAATGGAAATGAATGTTTTAATTAATCAACATTACGAATTGGAAGAAAAACTGTCTTGTAAAAGTAAGGCTTTGAATAAATTAAAGGGTGTAAGCCCGGCAGTTGATCAACCTATTAATGCAAAGGGTGGGTTTGCCAAAACCTCCAGAGTATGGTCTGGAGGAAATCAGACTAGGTCGGCAAGAATTAATTGTTCAATTGCAGACCAGTCAGCCAAACAGTTCTAAGGATATAACACATAATGACTCTAAAGTATCTGTCAAGTTTCAAAAGGGAAAAATAATCCCAGTGGTAATAATCATAGTTAAGAGTTAAATAGGCACATATCAAGTCAGGAATCGGTAATAGTGGTTCCTCACATCAAGGTAAGAGGAATAAGTACCTCAGTAAGTGTAACCCAGTTAATAAGAGGTCAGGCAAGGAAAAGAGAGACTGCCTCTTCTGCCAGGGTACTCATTTCACTAAAAATTGTAATGCCTATAATTCATGGGATATTAAAGTGGAGAGGATGAAAGAACTTGACAGATTTATCAGATGTCTAGACAATCATAATGTAAAGGATTGTCATACCAAATTGAACATTTGCTATCAATGCAACAAGAGAAGGCACCATACAGTTATGTGCAGGGTTGTATGTGATTCTTATAATAATGGTGACAATAATGATAATGTTAATAACCCTGACACTACAGTGACTGATGTAAAGGTTGCAGCTAATGGCAATAATGATGGCCTAGCTGAGGTAGCCTTGCCGGTGTTGGATGTAATAATTCAGGATAAAGGGCATAAATCCAAAAGCATGCGGCGTCACTCTCCTCAACACTGGTACGGGCCATGTAATATATGGCAAACTACCGCCTAGTAATAATGACTAGAGGAAGTAGTGAATACAGTCACGGTGTCTTGCTCATAAAAGGTCAACCCAGTACAAGTATTCTTCTATCGAGAATGATGTTAAACCAGTCTAATTTGTGGGAGCTGGACAGCATAGGGATTAATATAAATGAGGAAAGTACAAATGATTCCTTTACTCAGGAACAATACCTGAAGGATGTTAAATGTGAATCTGGACATTACTGGGTGCGACTTCCGTGGAAGCTCGACCGTCCAGAATTATCTACTAATTATAGGATGGCGTATGGACAGTTAAAGGGCCCAGCTCTGCGAACTGAGCAAGACACCAAAATTGTTGACTGCTTATAATGATATAATTAATAAATAGTTAAATAATAAATTGTTCTTACTTCAGGCGACGATAAATGCACACCTTAAGTGCAGAGGTGGTCCACTGAGCGAAGTAATTGGGTAAATAATCTATGTGGACAATTTCCGGGTGTGACGTCAACTGAAGAGGAACTAATGAGGATATGTGAAGGGGTTAATGAAATAATGCAGTAAAGGTGCTGGGACTGACTTGGGACACTGAGAGAGACTTGTTATTGTTAAAGTCTCATAATTCCAGTATGCCAAATAAATTAATCCAGGGAGCATAGGCTTGTGCCGCTGAGAGAATGGAACAGTAATTAGTCCATTTTGAGGGATCAATAAATATGGATGGCCATGGAGTTGAAGTGCCTATATGCAGTAATGTGTTGGGGCTGACTTGGGATACTGAGAGAGACTTGTTATTGTTAAAGTCTCATAATTCCAGTATGCCCAATAAATTAACCCCGAGAGCATAGACTAAGTGTCACACCTTACAATAAGAGGGAAATTGTTAATACCAGAAGCATGGAGGCTTGAGTGTGCTTTGGATGGAGCCCTACCTGAGGAGTTAACAGGTGGAAAAAATTAATGGGTGATTATGTAAATACCAGTGTTGGAGTTCCCAAGCCAGGTGGCCAGTGAAGATGGGAAATTGTACTCCACATTATGTAAGTCGTCTAGCAACGACCTCCACCCGGCCGCAGTGTGGAAAATTTTTTGATTTTCCGAAGCTATAGCGGCTAATAGGTGTTTAATGTGTCGATATGAGTCAAAAATGTATTTGACAATAGGATAGAACCAAGAGTTCCCTTTGTGCATGCACGGATGTGTGGGGGTAGAGGTCGACTCGGGCCATGGGGAGGCGGGAGTGTTTTGAATGTAGTGAGGAGGCTGGGAAAGCATGGAACCAGGAAAGTGGCGTTCACGGCGGCCTAAGGATTAATATGGGCCTCACTTCATAATAGGAAGTGTTGTAACTGTTCCTGGTGAAGAGTGAGGGAACGTGATTTACGGGACCACCGTAAAAAGGTGGTAAAATTAGTGAATAATGGTTCGACTGGGTGTGAATGGTGCGTGGCCATGGTGTGTGTCCAGGGGAAATACCCGTGTGTTAATCCTCACTCATCGGCCTCAGATCTTAATGGAGTGACCTCTAATGTGTATAATAATTATGAGACGTTAAATCGTCTTGTGAATGGTAATGTAATCAGTGATAATAACATTGAGTTAAGAGAATGCGTGATTCTCGTACCGAGGATAGTGAAGCTTTATGGAATCACGACTTCTAAACCGGGACAAACCGACGGATACCTCGTCCTGCTGGAATAAGAACCGTGTCGGTGTAGCAGGACATCGAAATGAGATGGTGAATGGAGGGAATAAGGAGTATCAATCACCCACAGTTAAGTAACCCTTCTAGTTATAGCAGACTGATACTGGCCAGTTAGGTATGTTGTAATTGGATAGGTTATGAGTGATCCAGCTACATCAAGTGACCACCAGAGAATATTTGGTAAGTGGTGAGATTATGTACAAGTGTTTTCCTTGATGGATATATCCATGTGTAACCTACCCCACCCCCCTTCATTCAGTTAAACTAATATAATCTATACAGTCCACAATTAATTAGTAGCACCGTACTTGTGGGTGCTATCCAATCCATACTGGTCTCGGATAGATATGGATAAGATTGTGAGGTCGAAGGAACCACTTGCCGTGACCAGGGGTGGTTAAGTTTTCTCACATGTCTACACGGGGTGACTACGGTAAACAATATGGTTGTCTCCCAATGAGTTTACTTGTATGTATATAATGTTGAGGTACATAAAGGTAATCACCCTAGAAAATTTTCCATAGTATAAGCCCCAGCCTCCCCTGGCTAACGGGAAGCATCACCACCCATCTACTGAGCCAGTCACAACCCATATAAATCTGAAAATCCCATGTTGCAACCGTTGCACATTTCGCGCCTCAATGGGTATATTGCCACCATGTGCCATAGCTTGCTATACAACAGGACATTCATCACAATAACCCTCTGATGCAACATAAGCTGCGCCGTCCTCAAACAGCCCAATCTTTTCAAAACCCCATCTGCAGTGCGCATCAAATTTGCCTCTTGTGCGACCCTATCATTCCTAGCGTACACTATCCCACAAAATAATAGCTGATCCACCACATTCTACCCGCCCTCAACAGTCCCACCTCTATTTACGCTATTGCCTAGGTCCATATACTTAGACTTTGCCACATTAATTTCCATCCCAGTAGCCTCAAGCCATTATGGCTTGATAAAGCTCCTGGAGAGCAAAACGTTGCCACAATAAAATGTCACATTAGTTGCATTTGTGTCTTTTCACTTTACATACTGTAGGTAATTCTACCGACTTTATTACAGGGTATCCTTATCACACACTTCAGGCCGAACTGGCATCTCCACGCCCTCCCCAACCGCAGACCCAAGATCCAGGTCTGCACCAACATCCTGGCAAGGACGCTCATTGCCCAAAATGTTCCCAAACGTCGACACTATTGACGTTTCCACATTGCTGCGATTCACTTCCGCAATGACCTCATCCAGCACTCTTGTACAACGTCCATGGAAGTGATGTCGTCCCCCGCATAGCCCTTGCCGTCTCCTTTTCTTCGGCCCTCTCAACTTCCTCACTCCATGTCAAACTCTGCTGAGGCAGTGTCAAATACAGCTGATCTAGATCCTCTCTCCTTTCCTCCACATCACGTCATTGCTGCTGGTCCTTATCACCATGATGTCTATCACATTACGCAGCCAGGTGATCATACGACCCGCACAAATGACAAGTGCGTCGCTGCTCAGCGTATGTCACAAATACCTGAGTTCTGAAATCTTCCATCACCATGTACAATGGAATAGGATGTCTGAGCGTCATCTTGACAGAGTAAGTACCCTCAGGTATCCCCATATACAGGCCGGCTGACTACCTTCCTGCAGTGACCATATGTATCATGCCATATTTACACATAGCAAACTGGATGTCAGATGCATCCACCTCGAGCGGCACATTCCTGATCTTAACTCATGTGTAATAGCTTGATACATCATGCATCCTCACCAACACAGCATGATTAACTGGTATGGCCACTTCCTGAAACTTATTCACCACTGCCTCATACACATTCGCCAAGCTAAATTTACAAAAATCCTCTTCGTACCATTCAGTGCAAGTCCACAAATCTCCTCATTGGCTATTCCGTAGGTATCTCTGATTATTGCAGGCAGAAGTAGCTCCGTTGATGGCCCTGTTACAGCTCCACTGGTTAATTCAATGCAGACAGTATTGATACGACGCCGGCTAGCCTGCGCAATGTTGTGAAAATAATACTGCCACCAGACAACTCCAGGGGGCAGCAACAGCACACGTCCTATCCACTCAAGGGTTGAGAGACGAATGAGATTATGAGTGTGAGACTCTTGTGGGCTTGGTTTATTTACATCAATACCTATCGTGTCTAAATCCCACAACTTATCAACTGGTTCATTCATTTCTTCCAGTAATGATAATTTTTGCTGTGGTACATGATCAGTGGTTATTCTTGTAATTAGTACATTTTCCACTGAATCAATATCAGCTTCTTTCCCAGTTTGAGAGGGAATGGGACCACATATCTAGAAATATGCACACTGGTACACTATGTTCCACAAGATTTGTCTTTATTGTTCACAATCTTATCACTGAAGATGATCACACTTCTCTGTAAGTGTTTATCGTGTTTTGTGAGACACTTTGGTCACACTAACGCACGGATCAGTGTTTTTGTTGGTTATCCTGGCGTCAGTGTGACTCTCAGTAGAGTCAAAAGTAATCTGTCTCACAACGCCCTACACCGTCACTGCCCCTAGCACATAAAGGAAAAGCTGGCCTAGGACTTTTGGTTCCTTGCCACTTCCTCCATGAAGCAAAGCAGAATGCTTGATTCTTGCTGTCTTAAGCATAGACAACAATGTACACGGTCTTTACCATGGTAATAAAGTGAGAGCAGGATTTTCCTTAATTGTCCTGCTAAGGTAAGAGATGGACTGTGTTTTATTAAATTACACTTTGCAACACTGGAGTCTTGCAAGGAGCGTCGGTCGCTTGACCACGTTGTATACTCATACTGCATCTGGGATCAATTACTTGCTGTAGCAGTAAAGAAGATGCTTGCCCCTTCTGAGAGGGCTGGGCCCCTCAGGGCTGAAAGGGGCTGAAGGGGGCTGATACCCCCCTCCTGGAGAAAATTTCTCCACACAAGTTGAGAAAAGAAGGAGGGGAGATCATAAATGTCATGTGGGGGTTCGATACGTGGATTGGGTAAGAACACTCACATAGGCTGGTTAGTACGTATAATTATAATGGAAAGTATGGGAAGAAGCCGTGCCGTCCTGCCTCTCTGCTCTCTATCTTAAGACTGACTCACCAGTGAAACCTAGGGGGTGAGCGGCATTCAAAAACATGCTATGGTCAGCAGCAATGTGAATAACAGTCAGTGATTCACACAGACGGTTGGTAGTGAGTCATCTACTGGTAACTGGTTACTGGTAACTGGTACTACTGAGATAAGAAACGACAGAGAAGTATGAGAGGAGTTCAACATGAGATTCAAAGAAGTGTTCACAGCAGAGACAGAAGGGATTCCAGAAAGACGGAGAGGTGGGGTACACCATTAAGTGTTGGACACAATGCATACCACCAAGGAAAAAAGTGAAGAGGCTGCTGAGCAAGCTAGATAACGTCTCTCCATAGGTCCTGAGAGAGGGAGCTGAGGGCTATATGTCCCACTAATAACAATCTTCAACACATCTATCGAAACCGAGTAACTACCTGAAGTATGGAAGACAGCAAATGTAGTCCCAATTTTTTAAAAAGGAGACAAACACGAAGCATTAAATTACAGACCAGTGCCACTGACATACATAATATGCAAAGTCATTGATAAGATTATCAGGCAAAGAGTGGTGGAGCACCTAGAAAGGAATGAGCTTATCAATGACAACTAACACAGCTTCAGGGACGGGAAATCCTCTGTCACAAACCTACTGGAGTTCTAAGACAGGGTGACAGCTGTAAGACAAGAGAGAGAGAGGTGGATAGATTGCATTTTCTTGGACTGTAAGAAGGCATTTGACACCTGGAGTTTACCTAGAGGGGGTTTCTGGGGTCAACGCTCCCGCGGCTTGGTCTGAGACCAGGTCTCATGGTGGATCAGGGTCTGAGCAACCAGGCTGTTACTGCTGGTCGCATGCAAACTGATGTACGAACCACAGCCCAGTTGGTCAGGTACTGACTTTAGGTGACTGTCCAGCATCTTCTTGGAGACAGCCAGGGGTCAATTGGTAATTCCCCTTATGTATGCTGGGAGGCAGTTGAACAGTCTTGGGCCCCAGACACTTATTGTGTTGTCTCTCAATGCACTTGTGGCACCACTGCTTTTCATCGGGGGAATGTTACATCTCCTGCCGAGTCTTTTGCTGTAATAGGGAGTGATTTTCGTGTGTAGGTTTGGTACCAATCCCTCCTGGACCTTTCAAGTGTATATTATCATGTATCTCTCTCGCCTGCATTCCATGGAATACAGATCAAGGTTCGTCAACAATTCCCAGTAATTTAGGTGCCTTATCGTACTTACGTGTGCTGGGAAAGTTCTTTGTACACTCTCCAGGTCTGCAATGTCTCCAGCCTTGAATGGGGCCGTTAGTGTACAGCAGTATTCCAGCCTAGAGAGAACAAGCAATTTGAAGAGAATCATCACGGGCTTGGAGCCCCTAGTTTTGAAGGCTCTCATTATCCATCCTATCATTTTCCTAGCAGATGAGGTAGATACATTGTTGTGGTCTTTGAAGGCGAGATCCTCTGACATTATCACTCTCAGGTCCTTCACATTTCTTTTTCACTCTATTGTATGGTTAGAATTTGTGGTATACCCTGATACATTTTTAATTTCCTCAAGTTTTCCACATCTGAGTAGTTGAAATTTCTCCTCGTTGAACTTCATATTGTTTTGAGTGGCCAATTTGAAGATTTGGTTGATGTCCGCTTGGAGTCTTGCGGTGTCTTCGATGGAGGTCACTGCCATGGCAATCCGGATGTCATCTGCAAAGGAAGACACGGAGCTATGGCTTACAACTCTGTCTATGTCCGAAATGAGGATGAGGAATAGAATAAGAGGGAGTGTTGTGCCTTGTGGAACGGAGCTTTTTACCGTGGCTGTCTGGGACTTTCTCTGTTTACTATTACTTTTTGTGTTCTGTTTGTCAGGAAGTTATAGATCCAACTACCAATATTTCCTCTTATTTCTTTATCACTCAATTTGTGTGCTATTACACCATGATCACACTTGTTGAAAGCTTTTGCAAAGTCTGTGTATACTACATGTGTATTTTGCTTATCCTCAACAGCATCCAGGACCTTGTCAAAGGGGTCCAGTAGCTGGGACAGGCAGGAACGACCTGCTCTAAACCCGTGTTGCCCTGGGTTGTGTAACTGATGGGTATCTAGGTGGTTGGCGATCTTGCTTCTTAGAACTCTCTCAAAAATTTTTATGATATGGGATGTTAGTGCTGTCGGTCTGTTGTTCTTTGCAATTGCTTTACTGCCACCTTTAAGGAGTGGGGAGATATCTGTTGCTTTTAGTGTGCGTGGGATGACCCCCGTGTCCATGCTCCCTCTCCATGAAATGCTGAAGGCAAGCGATATGGGCTTCTTGCGATTCTTGATGAACACGGAGTCTCATAAGTCTGGGCCTGGGGCAGATTGCATGGGCATGTCATTTATTGCCTTTTCAAAGTCTTGTGGAGTTAGGATAGTTTCCGAGATTTTTGAGATGACCAAATTTTTGGTTTTGTTTATAAAGAATTCATTTGGATTTTCGACCCTTAGTCTTGGTAGTGGCTCGCTGCCCAGGAATCTGTAAGATTCATTCAGCTTAAGTTCAGTATTTGCAATTTCATTGACCAGTGCTTCCCTTCGTATTTCATATATATATATATTTTTATATTTTATTTAAAACATTGCACAAATACAAGGAGGTATAAAAGTATCATAAAATGAACCATGATACTGGTTATGAACAATAAAACCAAAAAATCACAACCCCCAATACAGAAAATAACACCACACTTAATGGCAGTATGGCACTCAAAAATACGACTCACAACGTATCATTCAAAATCCGGCATTATACAAAATATTACTATTGCCTGTGCTGACAAACAGCTGACGTTTCGCCCCCTCCCACACACATTAAAATTATACCCACATTCACCAATCTGAAGAATCATATTAATTCAACTTAAATTTATGAACATATCCTGAACTCGTCAGTAACTTAATTAATAAGTATTAACAAATCAATAGTGGTACATGAACACAAAAATCACAAAACATTAAATTATAAACTATTAACAAAAAGTTATTTTTTTATATTTTATCAAAATCCATGCATCAAATGTAAAATAAATTGAGAAAGCGTTACCAAGTGTGTCGTCCAGACAACAATGATAGTACATGCACACATCAGTATTCTGTGTGAAAACAAAACCTCTTCCTACAATCCTAGGATACAGAGCAAATAAGTCTACAGTGGTTCCCAAACTTTTTCAGCTTGTTACCCAATTTAACATGCCACATAAAGCATGTTACCCCTTTCACAAAATGTTGTTATTATTGATATATATGGCTAAACGTGAACGTATACAGCCTCGCATACTCTGCTAATCCTAGCAAAACCATTGAAAACGTAAGAACCACACATACATTATATATAAAATTAATAATAGCTACAAATTCACAGTAACAGTGGGTAAATACTAACTATATACTGCACAGGGCAGTACACATACATACCAGCTTATGTCTACCTCGGCTGATGCTCACAGATAAACTGACAGTGTGAAATAGAGGCAGCCTCAGGAAGTGAGTGACGCATACAGGACAGGTCGATCTGGGCTACTGAGTGACTTTTTGTCCTGAAGCATACTTGTCAAAATACTTTTGGGGTTTCACCACACTTAGCTATATATTTCTTCTTTTCTAATACTGTATATTAGTTTTTGATGTTTATTGTTATTTGGTTTAACTTTATTACTTACTTATAATAGGTTTACTTTACAACTTTATATACTAAGACAAAGTTAACAATAATCCTCATACCGGGTACCGCATTGTTTTCTTGATTTTCAGAATTCATAACTTTTTTTCTGTCACCCCTCCATTACCCCCCAAAAATGGTTAAATTACCCCCAGGGGGTAATTTACCCCCAGTTTGGGAACCACTGAAATAAGACATTATAATATCACTAAACATAAAGGAGCTACCTATTAAAACAAACCTATACCATGGTTACAAAAAATTTCCATATGTAAAAGAATTCTGTCTGCATAATACATCCACTTGAATAATTGTACTGCTTACAATAATGCATGGCATATAGACAATAGAATTACAACTGACGTAAAACACCAGAAAAAAATTTACGATGGGTATCCTAAAGTAGTCATCCCTCAACCCCCCCCCACCCCGGGCAGGATCCCACTTCCCCCACCAATTTATTCCCTTACTAATAAAATCTGCTATTCTACCGACCCAAACCTTGTAATGAAAGTGGCATAGCCATATTATCAGTAAGGTATCAGAGGCATGTATATACAGAACTTGTACACAATAATGAATCCCAGATTCTGGGGACCCACAAACTGAAAAAAAACAACCTCATGAAACACCACTACATCCCACTGATACAGCTAACAAGATAAACGACTTCTTCTCAAACATAGGATCTAATCTCGCCAGTAAAATCCCATGTACCAATGCCCATGCCGGGGACTACCTAGATGGGAATTTCCCAAATTCCTTCTATCTTGTACCAACTGAGCCCACGGAAGTCACCACGATCGTAAAGTCACTTAAAAATAACTTGGGGAATCTGTCTCACATCCCATCATTATTGTACAAGTGAGCGGCCCATGTCCTTTCACATGCTATTACATTACTTTTTAACAAGTCACTAGAAACTAGCACTTTTCCGACACTACTCAAGACAGCAAGGGTTACACCAATACATAAAGGTGGTGACCCTACAGACGTAAACAACTATAGGCCAATATCAAACTTACCATTGCTATCCAAAATCTTCGAAAAGCTCGTGCACAGGAGACTACATTCATTTATAATGTTACAAAACATACTCAACCCCTGCCAGTTTGGATTCAGGAAAAATAAAAGCACTAATGATGCAATTATAAAAATGCTAGACCTGCTTTACACAGCATTGGAAAATAAGGAATATCTGCTAGGAATTTTTATTGACCTAAGAAAAGCGTTTGACACAGTAGACCACAGCATCCTACTCCACAAACTTGACCACCATGCTATAAGAGGCCATGCGCTTGCATATTTTAAATCCTACCTTTCTAATAGGTATCAGTATGTCACCATTAAAGACACAGCCTCATCAATTCGGCCACGTGATACTGGAGTTCCACAGGGAAGTGTCCTTGGTCCCCTGCTCTTCCTCATTTACATCAATGATCTTCCAAACATATCCCAACACCTGAAACCCATTTTCTTTGCTGACGACACGACTTATGTCATCTCCCACCGTAATCTTGCCACTCTCAACACCATTGTTAAACGAGGAAACTGCTCAAAATATTTGACTTGGATGACAGCCAATAAACTTACACTTAACACTGGCAAAACCTACTATATTATGTTTGGTAGCAGAGCAGTTGTTGCACAACTTAACATTATGATCGACAACACTCTAGTTGCCAGGCATAATGAGGGTAAATTCCTTGGCCTATACCTCGACAACAACCTAAATTCCAGCACCCATATCCAACACATAACAAAAAAAGTATCCAAAACGGTTGGGATCCTCTCCAAGATACGATACTACGTACCGCAAACTGCCCTTCTCACAGTATACCATTCACTTATATATCCATACCTCACCTATGCTATCTGTGCTTGGGGTTCAACTGCAGCAACACACCCAAAGCCAATAATAACCCATCAAAAAGCCGCAGTAAGAATAATCACTAAATCCCATCCCTGGCAACACACCCCCCCTCCACTCTTCATAGATCTAAACTTATTCCCTGTTCTGAACATCCACACTTACTAATGTACAATCTATATCTACAGGACCTTAAATTCCCAAAATTAACTTTACTAAAACGCTTTCTTGATAGTTGTGACAGGATCCACGGGATAACACCAGACACAAACATTTCTGTGACTTTTCCCCGGGTGTTCGACTAAAACCTTTACAAAAGTTCAATGTATTTCAAAGGACCAAAAATTCTGGAACACCCTACCTAAAAAACTCTAGAACTGCAGACACATTCATCACTTTAAAAAACTATAGTTAGAAAACATTTATCTCCCTGATCCACCGAAACTAACTACATGATACCTGGTGGTTCAAAATTACACTCACTCCCCTCTGACTATAAACCCCGAAATACTAATTTTTAATCTTAAAATAATAAATCCTAACTAGTCATAAGTTTGCCTATGATACTCAAATATAGACACTTTGTATTGCGCCAAAACAAAAGCATTCACATTGCTAAACTCACAAATTATGATGTAGTCACTTAGCCTTAATACTATAATCTGTAAGGATTTAATGTTAAGAATTAATCTAAATCTGCTCGAATGCCTAGCCTGCTAGATGTCCTAGTGGCCCCCTCTGTAATTAGTATTTATAACAAGTAAACCACAAATACCCAAAACCTGTAAACCCCACCCCTGTAACCATTATAGAAATAAATTTGAATAGCGCACAACATAGGAAAAGTAATTTTGAAAAAAACTGGTTCAGACCATTATCCACACAAAGCATCAATATAAGCATCTCGGTACACACCATACCTATAAATAAAACACAAATCTACCAGCACACACTGTACGACTCACAGGTCGCATTACATACATTGCTGGACTCTTATATACTGACAGTAAAACCAGTACTAACAGGTGCTTACAGAATACTTCATAAACCAATTGCATTACTAAACTCCAAACAATGCATGCTATATGCAACGAAACACCAGCCTGGGATATTAAAATTCACAAAAAAAAAAAAACATTAACCACGGCTCAGCCTCTATTGATGACTTAGTAGTGCAGCATAACTCAGCATTGAGAAAACCATACCGTGGTTCTGAGTACCATCCCCCCCCCGTTTCTCAGACTATGACACTCATTCAACGCCAGCAAGACACTATGCCCCAGACCAACAAAATGTCCCCCCTCCCTCACCACTACATTATACCCCGATCACCATACACACCAAAATAAACTTTCAATCCAGACACCAAAAAAAACCCTAACTCTTCCCTCCCTCCCACCCCCTGGAGACCAACCCCTTGGCTCCACCAAGGGATTATACCTACCTACGCCTCAGTACTCCTGTAACGTTTCATCATTAGTTCCCATACCCCAACGAAAAAGCTCCCTCCCAGTATTGCCCATACATCTCTTTATTCCTACATTTCGTCCTATAAACATGGCAAATCAGTGCCCTGATGCGCATCGCACCCCCATGCCCCCGCATACTCCATGACACATATAAATAATCAAGTACCAAATATGACACAGAACGTCGTACCGCATCCGAGCAATCTCCATCTCAAGACTCAAAGCTCTAAGCATGGACAAAAATTCCCTCCCACTGTCTGAGAAACACCCTTTAAAACCCAACCTTATGTAAACTGTCACAAAAAAATATGACTGAAACGCTGTTTCTGGCCACCCCCACCACGCACAGGGGCTGATCCTCGGTCATTCCACATAACGTACAATTGTGCCTTGGACGCCAAAATCCCCTGGAGGAAGCGGTAACCAGTTTCCCTAACCTGTGGTTGTACACGCAATTTCTTGAACCCCTGCCATATAGTCTTCCAATGATATCCTGGGAAAACCTCATCACCGATGACCTCTCTCAGTGGTTATACCTATATTTTCTAATTTACCTGCCCTAACTCTCACAGGGTGTTGCACCACCAAAAAGTGCTGTAACATCACTTTGGTCCTTGTGAGGTCTTTCCCCACCCACCATCGTCGAACCTCCCTCATCACCGCATCAACCCTCGTCCCCTGAACCCACCCCTTGTCAAAAATTCCTGTCATACGTATATGCTCATTAGGCAACTGTGTAGTGGTATTAGCCCAAACCTCCCTTAGCTACGCGTGTCATAACTATATCCTTCCCTAAACCAATGCCAACGGTAACCCATATGAAATCCAAAGCCTTCCTCTGTAACCGCAACACATTGTCCGTGATCAATGGATAGACCGCTGCCACAAACCATAATTTACTATTACACCAGTACATTGACAACGAGATTACTCGTTGGTGTAATGTTACATCACCGGTCTCCATCCTGCCATCCATACAAACTGCGGCTGCTACTACAATAGATGAATTAAATGCACACGCCACCTGTTCGCCATTGCAAAAATACACACCGCAGATCTTTATCCGCTCAACAGTTTTCCACCCATACTCCGTACCTAACGTCCCCCACCCAGGCCCCCACCTCCAAAAGTTTGGATTTTTCTCTATTAATGCGTAAGGAAGACGCATCACTACAAAACCTTATAACCTTATTTACGAACGCCAAACCATTCCTACTATGCACCGACATGGTGGTATAGTCCACATAACCTAAAATCCCTACTGCTTTGCCCTGCACACAATCCTCCCTTACCCCACCCAATACCAATCTATAAAAGGGGTCCTGCAAACAGGCAAAACAAAAGCTGTGGAGGGGACACCCTGCCGCAGCCCCCACCCCATGCCTATCGTGGACCCCAACCTCCCATTGACCTGAAACTCGTACCTGTGCCTCTGTATATAACGTACGCACCCACACTACTATTTCTTCCCCGAAACCCTGCTTCAATAATATAGCTAATAATGTTTCCCTATCCACATTGTCAAAAACCTTTTCCCAATCTAATCCTACGACTCCGCCTCCACTACAATCCTTTGCAAAACTTTTGAGGAGTCGATGACTATCTCTCATAGAACGTCCAGGAATCCCATATTGCCCTTCTCATATTACCTTGTCCAAAACTCGTTTCATCTGGTTTGCCAAATATGCGCAAAAATCTTATGATCTGCCCCCTCATCATGATGGGCCTATATGCCTCCAAAGATTCGCGAACCTCGGTCTTTGGTACTAACACTACAACACCCAACCTCGCCTCACCGCCCATTCTAACTCTAATTTTCATTGAATTGTAAAGTTGAACCAACATGTGTTTTAACAGTTCCCAATGAACTACATAAAAATCACCTGGTATCCCATCCCAACCAGGTGATTTCCTCAGCGCCTGTCCCTGAACAGCCTTGTAAACCTTCCCCTCCGATATGTAACCCTCCATGTCCTCTTGATCCACGTCTCTCAAATTCGCCACTATGTCACGCAGTAAAGCTTCCCTCGCCTCTCGATTCCCCTCTCTACCCTTCCATTTTCTCTCAAACCATTGGTCTGCATAGGTCCCTATGCTCTCAGTAGTAACTAGTAGTATAATATGTTTATTATGCACCCCATACCCATCCTGTGGGCGGTAGTCAAAAGATTACAGAAGTACATAATTGGTCTAGGGACTGGACTCCAAAGTTTAGATAGCTGAGCAAGTTACAGAGGTAATGAACTCACAATTTACAAAGGTAATGAACTCACAATTTACAAAGGTAATGAACTCACAATTTACAAAGGTAATGAACTCCAGGTAGGTCTGGTCACAATCATGACAAGTTACAAAGGTATTTACAGATTACAGAGGTACGTAATGGGTCCAGGGACTGGGCCCCCAAAGTTTTGATAGCTGAACTAGGTACAAAGGTAATGAGCTCACAAGTTACAAAGGTAATGAATTCTGTAAGAATGGTTTACTTGTTTTTACAGGGCTACAGTCTGAAAAAATTATGTGTAAGAGCTTCACCTTCCACCCCGCCCTGTAATGGTTTTTTTGAAAAAATATTGATTGTTGAGCACATACCAAAAACCCACACCCAATTAAATCCCCCAAAATGCAAAAGTCATAAAGATGGGGGGAAGGGCACGAAGCCCTCAGGCAGGTATAGGCTAGGTGGCCAAAGACTGCAAATTTCCCCATAAAGGGGAAAAGATCTTGGGGTGAGTATAACAGGGAGCATGTCCCCGGGGAAGCCACACAATCAGATAACTGCTGCAGCTATGGGCGCCTGGCAAACCTAAACGCTTTCCCGATCCTTAGTAAGGAAATCTTTAAAAGCCCCTGTAACCGTTTTATTTCAAGGCCCAATGGAGTAGCAGCACCAGTTTGGAACCCCACTTGATAAAGCACGTCAAAGAAACTAGAGGTACCAGCCCCCACCAACGCCGGCAGCGCAACAGGAACCTTGTCCTCTTTTTTACTTTCCCGGGTTCCCAGCAGCCCAGTATAAACCAATAAAGACCCATACCTAACATGTGTGGATACCGAATGAAAAAAAATAACTGCGAAAAACCCAAAGTTAAAAATTTACCAACTAATAGGCCCGTACTACCACCTCCTCCCCCTACCATGAAGGATACTCCACAACATTCACCCATCGCCTATTATTCCCCAAAAGCCACACCCAAATGGAAAAGGGGTCAGAGAAATTTTTGGAATAAAGTAAGGACCCTAAAAACAAAGGTGGAGCAGTAAAAAAACACGAGGAAAACTTGTGGTATCCCACCCCCGGCACAACCCTCATCCCCACGCCCCACCACAACACAGACAGACAACAACAAACATGGCCGCCGCCCAGTCCAAGAAAACCCCCTTCCCATATTTGATGCAAGAAGATCATCGACCCAGAAATAGCAAAAACTCCTTACGATTCAAAACCAAACGTCACCAAACTTACTAAGTCGGAAAAAAAGTGCAAGAGATTTCCTAACAAGAATGTTTGAACAAAACTAACCTCTAACAAAAAAAACCCCCAACCTTACAATAAATCAAAAGACAAGTCCCCCTATTAACAAATTACAGGAAAGTTCGGGGGCCAACAATTCCCAATTATAACCAACTTCCAAGAAATAATGAAACGGGGTAGAGGGTGTTAAACAAACATCCCCCCACCCACAGTCCCCCAAAGAGCCCTGCTGGAGCCACCCTACAGCTTATCAAGGACCCCCCTTTTCGAAATGTAGTGGATGTAAGGTTGAAACTGAGGGGTTTTTCCGGGAAAAAAACGGTTTAAAATTTCCAAACTAGCCTACAAAAAAAAATCAAAAAACATTATTTCTATAAAAAGGGGATTTTTTTAACGGGGGCCTTTAAAATGAAAAACCTTCTTTTTTAAAAAAAACGATGAAAAAAAATCCACCATGTTTTGTGAGGGATGGAAAAATCGGGGAGGCGCCCCGGGGGTTTTTCTCCAAAACGGCCTTAAAAATTTCCTGGGGAGGGGGACTCGTAGGTAAAGGCAGATAAACCCCCACGTCCAGTTAGTGGTAATTTTTATAATTTTGTGTAAAATTTCCAAAATATTTTGTTGTATTTTTTTTAAAAAACAATTTTTAAAATGTCAATTTTTTTATATCCGAATCACTCCTTTTTTTAAATTCCCCTACGGGGGTTTTAATTTTTTTATAAAAACTAGCCAATAAGCCCAATAATTTCCTTTTTTAAAAAATTTAAACCCCCAATTTTTTTCAAAAATCCCTATTTTTCCCCAATTGGAAAATTTGATCAAATTATTGAAAACTTCTTTTATTGGGCCCCTTTTATTCTTACTTTTTTAACTAGTATTTTAATAAATTTTTTATTATCCCTGTTAATTTTACTAAGCATTTTTCCGCTGTTTTTTTTATTTTACTTTTTTTATTAATTTTTTGTCCTTAAACTTGGGTTTTTTTTAAATTTTTCCAATTTAAATTGTTTAACCTAATTTTTTGCAATTTTTCCCCAGGAAATTCAAGGGTCTGTGTTTTTTTAAATTTTATTGATTAAATTTCGTTGTTTGTAATAAAAACTTAATTAACATAGGCTTTAGGGGAGTGGGCTTTTTTTTTGTTTTTTATTTATTGTTTAAATTTTTGTGTCAATATTTTGCCCAAAACTAGACCCCCAAAAAAAGTCAAATTTGACCCTTATCTTACGGAGAGTCTTGTTCTTTTTTTAAAATTTGTATTTTTATATTACTAGTTTATATTTTGTATTTAGTTCATTCCAGAAACACATAGACAACATCAACTTCTTATGGTTATGACTAACTCTATTGACCAAAAACTCTGCTATACCCCAAAAAATTTCCCCACCACTAAGATACGACTAGAATCAACACATAACTCAGGATATAAATAACCAAAATTTTAAAAACCTAGAAATGATTATCACGTTGACCCTGATCAAAAAACCCCAAAAAATTACACCCAATCAAAACCTATTGGAAAGTAATGCCTTTTTTACACAGCATCACAACCAGCACTACCCTAAAACAATGCTAAAATCTTCAGTATTTAAACTACAACATAGGTCCTTAAGAAACCTTGATGACCTCCTGGCCCCTTGAATCCAAAAGAAACCCTTCTCCGCATTTTCTTATGAGACCTGGGTTAAGCAGGACACAATAGATATCTACCCTCTACCAGGATACACACAATTCACAACTGCAGACCAAAACCCAAATTGGGGGGGTATTGCAATCTATTACTTAAACCCAAATTTTCTTTTATTAGCACCACTTGCTTTAGTGATGAATATGGGGAATTCATTTTTGCTAATTTTACTGTAAAAAAAACCTTTAAAAACCTATAACAAACGGGGCCATTTTCCGTACCCCACACAAACATCCCCAAATTTTGTGAAAATTAAAGTCATAATATCAAACAACAAATTTAAAAAGCACCACCTTCTCTTAGCTGGAACTTCAACATCAACCTTGGCTTACTAGATGATCAGCCGTAACGTTTCATCAACAAAATGAAAAAACACACTTCTCTTTTCCAAAAAATAACTAAACCAACCAGGTCACTGAGACAAGTGAACCTAATAGACCACATATGGAACCCAAAATTTCTAGCCCCCCTTAAATAGGATAATCACAGATAGCACACAGACCACTACCCTACCTTTTCCTCCTGACAAAAATTAGTTAACCACCACTTGAATACAAAAAGTCTATTTAGACTCATGACGAGGGCCCCAAAAAGGGAATTCACAGCTGACCAGAGATTGTTTTCTGGCCTACAGAAATTTTCCCAAAGGCCCCAAAGGTACTGATGATACAGACATTTTTCTTAAAAATTACTTAACTATACAACAAAAATTGTCCCATAAAAACGAAACAGATCACAAAAAAACGGCTTGGTTGCCCATGGCAACCACCCATTCGAAATCCATTGACAAGAAAACCATTATGAAAAGCATAAGACAGGGGTTAAAACACAAAGATATTCTTAAACACTTTCATCGTTCCCCCCCAAAAACCCATCTCTCCAAGATTAAAACACGAGAGTTTAAAAAAAACCCAAAACACTCTCTCAGTTTAGGGGAAAAATGAAAAAAAAAAACAAGAAAATTGTCTTAACTAAAACCCAAGAAAACACCACTCCCCCGACACCAAAAAGTAACACCCCCCCCCTGGTCCCGCCAATAAAATCCTACAAACCAATCCCCATGCCCGGGACTAACCTAGATGGGAATTTTTCCCCAAAAAAATTCCTTCTTCTTGCACCAACTGAGCCCTCGGAAGTCACCCAGATTATAAAGTACTTAAAAAAAAATCAGGGAATCTGTTAATGTCACACCATTTCTGTACAAGGAGGGCCCATATCCTTTGCAGCATTTCATTACTTTTTTAAAAAAGTCACTAGAAAATAGCACCCTTTCCAAAAAATATTTAAAATGGCAAGGGTTACACAATACATAAAGGTGGTGACCCCACAGACTTAAACAACATGGCCAATATCAAAAATTACCATTGTATCCAAAATCTTTTAGAAACCGTGCACAGGAACATATTCATTTATAATTTACAAACTACTCAACCCCTGCCCAATTTGGATTCAGGAAAAATAAAACACTAATGATGCAATCATAAAAAAGCTAGAAACTGCTTTACACAGCATTGGAAAATAAGGAATATCCACTAGGGAAATTTTTTTTGACCTAAAAAAAGCTTTTGAACAGTAGACCCCGACCTATCCACAACTTGCATTACGGTATAAGAGGCCAGCGCTTGCTTATTTTAAATCTTACCTTACTAATAGGTATCAGTATGTCCCCCTTTAAAAACACAGCATCAACAAAAACGGCCACTTGTACTGGAGTTCCGCAGGAAGTGTCCTTGGTCCCCTGCTCTTCCCCATATACATCAAAGATCTTCCAAAAATTATCCCAACACCTGAAACCCTTTCTTTGCTGACGACACGACTTATGTCACTCTACCCCAATCTTGCCACCCTAACACCCTTTTTAACGAGGGTGATCAAAATATCGACTTGGATGCAGCCCAATAAACTTACGCTTAAACACTGACAAAACCTACTATATTTGTTTGGTACAGGAGGGGATGCACAAATTAACATTAAGATCGACAACACTCTAATTACCAGACATAATGAGGGCAAATTCCTAGGCCTATTTCCTTGACAACAACCTGAATTTCAGCACCCTATCCAAAAACTAACCCAAAAAAATATCCAAAACGGGTTGGGATCCTTCCAAATACGATATAGGCCGCAAAAAAGCCCCCCTTTTCAACTATAAACCCCCCTTTTTTTATCCATACCTCACCTATGCTATTTGTGCTTGGGGATCAACTGCAGCAACACCCCAAACCAAATAATAACCAACAAAAAAACCTGCAGTAAAAATAACACTAAAACCCATCCCTGGCAACACCCCCCCCCCCCCCTCTTATAGATCTAAAAATTTTCCCTGTTCAGTAATCCACACTTACTAGTCAATCTAATTACAGGGCCTTAAAAATCCAAAAATTTAACCTTTACCTAAAAAGCTTTCTTGATAGTTGTGAAGAACCCCCAGGCAAACACCCGCACAAAAAATCTCTACGACTTCCCGTGTCCCACTAAAACCTTTTCAAAATTCAATGTTGTCAAAGGCCCTAAAATCGGACACCCTCCTGAGAACTTGAAAAAGCAGAACATTCATCACCTTCAAAACTCCATAGAAAAAAATCTTATCCCGATACACCCCTCAACAAAATACACGAATCCATGGTGGTTCCACTTACACTCACCCCCCATTGACCTAAACGAAATATTAACTCAATCTTAAAACAATGAAACCCATGATACCCCAAAACAGAAACTATGTACTGTCAAAACAAAAGATTACATTGCTAAAATCACAAAATATTTAGTCACTTAGCCATAATACCAAATTACCCCCATAATTTGAAAAATTTTAAAATTTAAAGAATTAAACTAATCTGCCCGAAAGCCTAGGGCCTGCTAGGTGTTCTAGTGGACATCTGTAATCTTATTTAACTACATGTAAACCCCACAACAACCAAAATTTTGTAAATTCAACATTGTAATCTTTTAGAGAATAAACTTTGAATTTGAAAATTTTAATTTTAAAAAAAGGTTTCGACAAGGTTAGTTCCAGAGCTAAGGGAAATGTCCTATGAAAAAAGATTAAGGGAAACGGCCCGGGGGGGACATTTGGGGACAGGGGGGCAGGGGGGAACATGATAACGACATAAAAAATCCTGCCCTGAATAGAAAAGGGGTGGACAAAGACGGGAAATGTTCCAGGGAGGGGACAAGAAAAAAGAGGTCACAATTGGAATTTTGAAGACACAAATGAGTCAAAAGAGATTTTAGGAATATTTTTCAGTCATGAGTTGTGGCAGTGGAATAGCCTAAAAATTTGACTTTTTATGGGGGCCAAGGGAAACCAATACAAGTTTTAAGACGAGGTTTGATAAAACTCATGGAGCGGGGAGAGAGAGGGCCCCGTAGCAACCGGGGTGAAGAGGCGGGGCCAGGACTAGGACCCCGACCCCTGCAGCCCCCAAATAGTTTATACAAAAAGGTGAGTACACACACTCCACACACACACACAAAACCACAAAACAACACACCACACACCACACTCACCCCACTCACACCACACACACACACACACACACACAAAAACACAACCAACACCTACCACCACAACCTACACCACACACAAACACACAACACCCTTTCCACAACCCCGTACTCATATACAACAGGCCTAGGTCTAATCGAATGTCCCAGGACCCAAAAAGGTAACTAACACACACACACCCCACACACACACACACGCAACCCCCAAATGGTGAGTTTCACAAAACAAACAGGGCACAACACACAACACACACACCAAAACACACACAACACACACCACACAACAACCACACAATCACAAAACTCACACACACACACCACACACACACAAAACACCAAAAACAAAACCCACCCACAACACACACACACACACACACACGCAACCACAAAAAGGTGAGGTTACACCACAGACCCGACAACACACACACACCATTTTACAAGACCTTTTCCCCGGTTTTTTAAGACATCGTCTTCCCCCCGGTTTTTACTGGGCCTCTTACATGAACCCCTCAAAAATCCATAAAACCCCCTTTACCATCCCCCCATGCACCTCTTCAAACCCCCTCACCACCACTGTGACAAGTTGTACGCCCCTTTTCCCCATCGCCCACGGTCCGCTAAAAACCAAAAGGTCGACCACAGGCGCCCCCCGCCAAAGGGGAGGCGGTAAATCCATGTTCTGGGGGTTGTCGAGGATCCTCTGTATGTCCTCAAACGGGGAACCCCCCAAAAAGGCGCCCTGCGCCCCCCTCCCCCCGGGGGCGACGCGCTGCCGACACGCCCCTATTGCCTCGATCTCCGAGCCGGGGGTTTTCGTCGAGACGATTCCCCCCCTGCAGCATCCACTGCATCAAATCCCTTCACGTTTTTCTGGTAAAAACCCGCCCGTAAATCCCTCCACCATCGTGGGGCCCCCGATGGGGCCCAAATCATCCTCCCCATTTTCTTCTTCGGACGGGAGTGTCTGTCAGGGCCGTCGCCGCCCTATGACCCATTGTACCACACAGTCGGCACGTCCCCAACCTGCCCCGGGTAGGTTACGTAACCTGCGTCCCAAAATCCTCCAACAAAGACAAACGAAGGGGTTGGGCGTTCAGTGTTATTTTTTTAAACGGGGAAAAAACCCTCGAGCATGCGAGCATAAAAGCCCTGGGACCAACGCCCTACGTTGACAGCTTGTATGGTGCCATAGCACCCAAATGTCCGACGAATGTCCACCTCGTCTGCCTCGAAGGGTACATTACGAAGACGAACCCACGTGTTATAACACGCCGAGACATCACTCAGGCACACCTCAAAGCCAGTGTTGATGACAATCCGTTTTTCTTGATAGGTGTCCACAGCTCTCACATAAGCAGCAGACGACACAAATTTTACAAAAATTCTTGCGTTGCCGTTCAAGGAAATCCCATATAAATCCTCACTTGGGATCCCATACGTGTCTCTTATTACAAGAGGCAGAATGACGTTAGCGGTGTCCTGGTATATTGCACCTTTCAACAATTCCACACAGACAGTGTTGACTCTTCGCCTGCGCTCCGCCATCTTGAGAAAATCAAACTTCTCAAAACAGACACCAGAGGGCACCAGCCGCTCGCTCTGCGTCCACCCTCACCAACAGCTGGATGAGAACTTTTCAGATATATTGGCCGCTCTCAGCAGCTCCATGACTCTTCGCCTTCTTCTGTATAAGGAGTGTCTCTAGTTTACTTCTTCTCTTTCTTTTTCTTAATGGAATGTGTCTTTGGCAGATCTCAAGAACCCCAGAGTTCATTTTTTCTAGGCAAATGTTCGGATCCGTGTTGTTTAGGATATCTTCCTAGCTTATTTCATTTAGGACATGGTAGACTTGATCCCATTGTATATTTATGTTATTAAAATTTTAATTTTGTGATTATTATTATTATAATCAAGGGGGAAGCGCTAAACCCGGAGGATTATACAGCGCCTGGGGGGGGGGGGATGTGGAAGGCATTCAGGCTTAATTCGGGGAACTGGAGCACAGATCCAATTCCCTAAATCAAGAGCCCCTCACCAACATCAAGGAACCTTCCTTGAGGGGTTTAATTTTGTGAAGAGACCTTCAAGACTGATCACATTTTGCTGGTCAGGAGCCCTGTGTATACATGTCTGTACCTATATTATGTTGTGATACGGTTATATTATGTATCAGATCTTCGTTGTTAGTGAAGATGAGGTCCAGCGTATTTTCTAGTCTTGTAGGCTCTAACATTTGCTGGTTTAAGGTGAATTTGGTGCAGAGATTTAATAGTTCGTCTGTGTGTGAGTTTTCATCTGAGCTGCCTCCATGCAAGAGATTAGTGCAAAAGCTGGAGGACCAGGCAGGGATACAGGAAAAGCACTGCAATGGACCAGGATACCTGTCGTTAAAACATCAGCGAGTCATGGTACGTGATGAGGTGTCAGAGTGGTCAGTCCTAGGACTGGTGCTGTTTATGGTATATGTGAACGACATGACGGAAGGAATAGATTCAGAAATGTCCCTGTTTGCAGATGATGTGAAGTTGATGAGAAGAATTCAATCGGACGAGGACCAGGAAGACCTACAAAGAGATCTAGACAGGCTGCAGGCCTGGTCCAGAAACTGGCTTCTGGAGTTCAACCCCACCAAGTGCAAAGTCATGAAAATTTGAGAAGGGCAAAAAATACCGCAGACAGAGTACAGTCTAGGGGGGCCTGAGACTACAAACCTCACTCAATGAAATGGATCTTGGAGTGAGTATAACACCGGGTACATCTCCTGAGGCGGATAATTGTTGTTGTAAAGGTCTGAGCACAGCTCAGACCATTACAACAACAATTGTCCTCAACGATTTGTTAAGTTATACCATAAATTAAAGAAAGATCCTAGACTTCACCTTACGAAACAGACAAAACAAATGCGATAGTAATTATGGACAAGGTAGATTATAGTGGGAAAATAAACATGTTAGGTGCCCCCTAATGCAATACGTGAAGTACTTGTATGCCTTAAACACTTGGAAGGTACTCTCTAGAACGGAGAAGAGAGAAAGAAATAATAATATATGGATGGAAGATGCTGGGGGGGGAGGGTTCAATCACAAACTACCATAACAACGTAGTTGAGTGAGTTATGTGGGATGAAGTGAGAAAATATACAACGTGTGAAGCAAGGGCGCCGTCGACACTGATGTATCAACATCCGTGATCCCAGGATGTTAGTATCTGCTATCAACAGATACCTCCGGAGATACCGCAGATATCACCGGAGCAAATGTAGTCAACATGACTCACGAAATCGTAATGGCACGATTGCAAACGGTCTAGAGTTTCGAGACTCTCTAACCGCGGGTTCTAATCCCACCCGTGGTATGTTTTTTTTTTTCCAATGTAATTTTAGTGGCTATAATTACGCCATAATTTTTAAAGGGGTGGACCAGTAAGCCAGTGGAAGGCCTCGGTCAGATGGCCAAAAGCTCCAGCTGTGGGTCATCATATGACTAAAACCCGCGTCAGAAAACACTAGTCCTGTTTCTTAACAAACCTTACCTAACCTATCGCCGGAATAGAAGTTTTCAAGAGGGAACCGGATCACAACCTCCGTCAAGAGGCAGATCAACCAGGCTGTGAGGTACATGTCAGCCAGCGGGCCACAAACACCAACAGCCAGGGCGATCAAACAATTAACCAGGACACGTCTGATATATCTTCCTTATATATTTTCCCAACTTTGTCATGTGGTTGAGTATATGTGCTCTGTTGTGTCCTTGATAGTGGCGCTCACATATTGCTGATTTTGTTATCGTTTGTTATCATTTCTAACTCTTTTGTTATAATCTCAGCTTTACCCCTATTTGATTTTCAAGTTAGGATGGGTAAGGTTTGGCGGGTCTTAGTCACATGATGACCCGCAGCTGGAGCTTAATGGTCATCTGATCAAGACCTTCAGCTGGCTTATTCATCCACCCATTTAAAAATTAAGGCAGTAGTTCTTAGTACGTACTTTAGTTCTTAGTACATACTTTAGTTCTTAGTACGTACTTTAGTTCTTAGTACGTACTTTAGTTCTTAGTACGTACTTTAGTTTTTAGTACGTACTTTAGTTCTTAGTACACACTTTAGTTCTTAGTACGTACTTTAGTTCTTAGTACGTACTTTAGTTTTAGTACGTACTTTAGTTCTTAGTTTGTACTTTAGTTCTTAGTACGTACTTTTGTTTTTTAGTAGTACTTTGTTCTTAGTACGTAGGTTTAGTTCTTAGTACGTACTTTAGTTCTTAGTACGTACTTTAGTTCTTAGACGTACTTTGTTTCAGTGTATTTGTTCTTAGTACGACTTTAGTTTTTTTTAGTA
>NC_069445.1:39239471-39268731 GCF_026875155.1 Cherax quadricarinatus | reverse complement strand
AAACTTATTCCCTGTTCTGAACTCCACACTTACTACTGTCAATCTATATCTACAGGACCTTAAATTCCAATTTTAAACCCTTTGACCTAAAACGCTTTCTTGATAGTTGTGACAGGATCCACAGGGATAACACCAGACACAAACATTTCTGTGACATTCCCCGTGTTCGACTAAACCTTTACAAAAGTTCAATGTATTTCAAAGGACCTAAAATCTGGAACACCCTACCTGAAAACTCTAGAACTGCAGACACATTCATCACTTTCAAAACTATAGTTAGAAAACATCTTATCTCCCTGATCCACCCCGACAACTAACTACATGATAACCAACTGGTGGTTCAAAATTACACTCACTCACCCTCTGACTATAAACCCAGAAATACTAATCTTAATCTTAAAATAATAAATCCTAACTAGTCATAAGTTTGCCTATGATACTCAAATATAGACACTTTGTATTGCGCCAAAACAAAAGCATTCACATTGCTAAACTCACAAATTATGATGTAGTCACTTAGCCTTAATACTATAATCTGTAAGGATTTAATGTTAAGAATTAATCTAAGTCTGCTCGAAATGCCTAGCCATGCTAGATGTCCTAGTGGCCCCCTCTGTAATTAGTATTTATAACAAGTAAACCACAAAATACCCAAAACCTGTAAACCCCCACACTGTAACCATTATAGAGAATAAATTTGAATAGCGCACAACATAGGAAAGAAGTAATTTTGAACAAACTGGTTCAGACCATTATCCACACAAAGCATCAATATAAGCATCTCGGTACACACCATACCTATAAATAAAACACAAATCTACAGCACACACTGTACGACTCACAGGTCGCATTACATACATTGCTGTGACTCTTATATACTGACAGTAAAACCAGTACTAACAGGTGCTTACAGAATACATCTCATAAACCAATTGCATTACTAAACTCCAAACAATGCATGCTATATGCAACGAACACCAGCCTGGGATATTAAAATTCACAAAAAAAAAAAAAAACATTAACCACGGCTCAGCCTCTATTGATGACTTAGTAGTGCAGCATAACTCAGCATTGAGAAAACCATACCGTGGTTCTGAGTACCACTCCCCCCCCGTTTCTCAGACTATGACACTCATTCACGCCAGCAAGACACTATGCCCCAGACCACACAAATGTCCCCCTCCCTCACCACTACATTATACCCCGATCACCATACACACCAAATAAAACTTTCAATCCAGACACCAAAAAAAACCCTAACTCTTCCCTCCCTCCCACCCCCTGGAGACCAACCCCTTGGCTCCACCAAGGGATTATACCTACCTACGCCTCAGTACTCCTGTAACGTTTCCATCATTAGATTCCTATACCCCAACGAAAAAGCTCCCTCCCAGTATTGCCCATACATCTCTTTATTCCTACATTTCGTCCTATAAACATGGCAAATCAGTGCCCTGATGCGCATCGCACCCCTATGCCCCCGCATACTCCATGACACATATAAATAATCAAGTACCAAATATGACACAGAACGTCGTACCGCATCCGAGCAATCTCCCATCTCAAGACTCAAAGCTCTAAGCATGGACAAAAATTCCCTCCCACTCGTCTGAGAACACCCTTGAACCTAACCTTATGTAAACTGTCACAAAAATATATGACATGAAACGCTGTTTCTGGCCACCCGCACCACGCACAGGTCTGATCCTCGGTCATTCCCATAACGTACAATTGTGCCTTGGACGCCAAAATCCCATGGAGGAAGCGGTAACCAGTTTCCATAACCTGTGGTTGTACACGCAATTTCTTGAACCCCTGCCATATAGTCTTCCAATGATATCCTGGGAAAACCTCATCACCGATGACCTCTCTCAGTGTTATACCTATATTGTCTAATTTACCTGCCCTAACTCTCACAGGGTGTTGCACCACCAATAAGTGCTGTAACATCACTTTGGTCCTTGTGAGGTCTTTCCCCACCCACCATCGTCGAACCTCCCTCATCACCGCATCAAACCCTCGCTCCCCTGACCCCACCCCTTGTCAAGAATTCCTGTCATACGTATATGCTCATTAGGCAACTGTGTAGTGGTATTAGCCCCAAACCTCCCTTAGCTACGCGTGTCATAACTATATCCTTCCCTAACCAATGCCAACGGTAACCCCATATGAAATCCAAAGCCTTCCTCTGTAACCGCAACACATTGTCCGTGATCAATGGATAGACCGCTGCCACAAACCATAATTTACTATACACCAGTACATTGACAACGAGATTACTCGTTGGTGTAATGTTACATCACCCGGTCTCCATCCTGCCATCCTACAAACTGCGGCTGCTACTACAATAGATGAATTAAATGCACACGCCACCTGTTCGCCATTGCAAAAATACACACCGCAGATCTTTATCCGCTCAACAGTTCTCCACCCATACTCTGTACCTAACGTTCCCCCCCACCCAGGACCCCACCTCCAAAAGTTTGGATTTTTCTCTATTAATGCGTAAGGAAGACGCATCACTACAAAACCTTATAACCTTATTTACGAACGCCAAACCATTCCTACTATGCACCAAGATGGTGGTATCGTCCACATAACCTAAAATCCCTACTGCTTTGCCCTGCACACAATCCTCCCCCCATACCCCACCCAATACCAATCTATAAAAGGGGTCCTGCAAACAGGCAAACAAAAGCTGTGGGAGGGGACACCCCTGCCGCAGCCCCCACCCCATGCCTATCGTGGACCCCAACCTCCCATTGACCTGAACTCGTACCTGTGCCTCTGTATATAACGTACGCACCCACACTACTATTTCTTCCCCGAAACCCTGCTTCAATAATATAGCTAATAATGTTTCCCTATCCACATTGTCAAAAACCTTTTCCCAATCTAATCCTACGACTCCGCCTCCACTACAATCCTTTGCAAAACTTTTGAGGAGTCGATGACTATCTCTCATAGAACGTCCAGGAATCCCATATTGCCCTTCTCATATTACCTTGTCCAAAACTCGTTTCATCTGGTTTGCCAAAATATGCGCAAAAATCTTATGATCTGCCCCCCTCATCATGATGGGCCTATATGCCTCCAAAGATTCGCGAACCTCGGTCTTTGGTACTAACACTACAACACCCAACCTCGCCTCACCGCCCATTCTAACTCTAATTTTCATTGAATTGTAAAGTTGAACCAACATGTGTTTTAACAGTTCCCAATGAACTACATAAAAATCACCTGGTATCCCATCCCAACCAGGTGATTTCCTCAGCGCCTGTCCCTGAACAGCCTTGTAAACCTTCCCCTCCGATATGTAACCCTCCATGTCCTCTTGATCCACGTCTCTCAAATTCGCCACTATGTCACGCAGTAAAGCTTCCCTCGCCTCTCGATTCCCCTCTCTAAACCCTTCCATTTTCTCTCAAACCATTGGTCTGCATAGGTCCCTATGCTCCTCAGTAGTAACTAGTAGTATAATATGTTTATTATGCACCCCATACCCATCCTGTGGGCGGTAGTCAAAAGATTACAGAAGTACATAATTGGTCTAGGGACTGGACTCCAAAGTTTAGATAGCTGAGCAAGTTACAGAGGTAATGAACTCACAATTTACAAAGGTAATGAACTCACAATTTACAAAGGTAATGAACTCACAATTTACAAAGGTAATGAACTCCAGGTAGGTCTGGTCACAATCATGACAAGTTACAAAGGTATTTACAGATTACAGAGGTACGTAATGGGTCCAGGGACTGGGCCCCCAAAGTTTTGATAGCTGAACTAGGTACAAAGGTAATGAGCTCACAAGTTACAAAGGTAATGAATTCTGTAAGAATGGTTACTTACGTTTATACATGGCTACAGTCATGAACAAATTATAGTGTAATGAGCAATTCACACTTCCACACCCGGTCACAACTGTAATGAGTTATTTGTGCAAATATTGATTGTTGAGTCACATACACACACACACACACACACATTAAATCCTGCCAAATGCAAAGTCATGAAGATAGGGGAAGGGCACAGAAGACCTCAGGCAGAGTATAGGCTAGGTGGCCAAAGACTGCAAATCTCACTCAAGGAGAAAGATCTTGGGGTGAGTATAACACGGAGCATGTCTCCGGAAGCACACATCAATCAGATAACTGCTGCAGCATATGGGCGCCTGGCAAACCTGAGAACAGCATTCCGATACCTTAGTAAGGAATCGTTAAAGACACTGTACACCGTGTATGTCAGGCCCATACTGGAGTATGCAGCACCAGTTTGGAACCCGCACTTGATAAAGCACGTCAAGAAACTAGAGAAAGTACCAGCACCACCAACAGCGCAGCGGCAACAGGAACCTTGTCCTCTATTTTTACTTCTACCTGAGGTTCCCAGCAGCCCAGTGATGACCTAATCAAGACCCACATAACACTAACATGTGTGGATACCCAGAATGATATAAATCAACTGCAGAAATCACCCAAAAGTTCACAAATTACCAACTAATAGGACTCGTACTACCACCTCCTACCCCGCTACCACTGAAGTGATACTCCACAACATTCACCCATCGCCTATTATTCACCCGAAGCCACAGCCAATGGACAAGGGTCAGAGCAATAAAAGAAGATCCAGTAACCAGCTAAGGACTCCTAACATCAAAGGTGAGAGCAGTAATAACACGAGGAAAACTTGTGGTACTGCCAGCCAGGACACAACCCTCATCACCCATCAGCACCACCACAACACACGACAGACAACAACAAACATGGCCGCCGCCACAGTCCAAGATAACTCCTTCCCAGTATTTGATGTCAAGAAGATCATCGACCCAGAAATAGCTAAACTCCTTACGATTCAGAACCAAACGATCACCAAACTAACTCAAGAAATGCAGGAACTAAAAGCTAGCAATGCAGATTACCTCAACAAGATCACTGCTCTTGAACATAAACTAGACACTCTGGAACAACAAAGCAACACCCACACCCAGTCCCTAGACACCATCAACACTCTAAAAGACCAAGTCACCCTACTTACTACCAACATTACAGAGGAAAGATCAAGGGTGGACCAACAACTTACCAATGTCATAACCAACTTCCAAGACCATAATGACCAACAGCAGCTATCTGACGCTGTTGTAGTTAACAGCAAAACATCTCCCCCACAGTCACCCAAGAGACCTGCATGGAGACCACCCTACAGCTTATCAAGGACCACCTTCGCCTTAACATACGTAGTGATGACCTAAAGGATTGCAAACTGATGGGCTACCAAGCAGGTAAAAAAACAGTGCTGTTAAAATTCCAAACTAGCCTACAAAGAAACAACCTACTTAAAACATCTATTTCTATGAAAACTGATGTTTACATCAATGAGTGCCTTACCAAAATAAGACAAAACCTTTTTTATTCGGCTAAGAAAATTACGCTATGCCCAAAAAATCCACCAGTGCTTTGTGAGGGATGGAAAAATCGCAGTTAGGAAACAGCCCACTGGGAAGAGATACTTCATCTCTACAGAACATGACCTTAAAACATTCCTAAGTGAGGCTGGACTAACAGAATCAGAGTAAAGTGCAGATAATACCCACAGTCCACAGTTAGTGTTATATTGTCATAAATTTGTGCCCCCCTAAAATTCCAATACCCCAACTACTTTTGATTGTCATTGTTGTATTCAACGACCATTCTACCACATAGTCTTAATTTGTTTAATATCTACAGAATCTATCTCCTGTTTTTACAACTTACCGCATCACTGTTCCATCTTATTTTATTATAAACTAGCCATAACTTGTCCTCAATAATTCTACCTCACTTTAAGAAATACTCAATTGCCCAATTTTATTCTAAAATCCCTATTTTTGCCCAATTTTGCTTTAAACTATGTTGATCAAACTTATTGTAAACTTCTTTTATTGACCATTTTATTCTATACTTTTTTAAACTAGTATTTTCAACTACAACTTTTATATTATCCTGTCTACCATCTTACTAGCATATTATAACCAAGTCATTGCCATTTTTATTTTTATCATTTTTTTTATTATTATTCTTTTGCTACCTTAACTTGTGTATTTTATTCTGTCAATTTAAATCTAGTTATACTCTAATTCTTGTAAACAACTTATATAACACCTTAGTGCAATTACAATTGAGAGTCTTGTGCCTTTTTTATATTATTAGATTAAACTCAGTTGTACTATAGTCAATACCAAATTCATTATATTAGACCATAGTGCAATTACTAGTGAGAGACTGGTGCTATTTTTAATTTGTATTTTTATATTATTAGATTAAATCTAGTTGTACTATAGCTCATTCTAGCTCAAAACATAGACTCCACAAAAGTCATTATATTAGACCTTAGTGCAATTACAAGTGAGAGTCTTTTTTCTATTTTAAATTTGTATTTTTATATTACTAGTTTATATCTAGTTGTACTTTAGTTCATTCCAGCACAACACATAGACAACATCAACTTCATTATGTGTAGTATGACTATAACTCTATATGACCAAAATACTCTAGCTATACACTTATCCAAACTTCCCACCACTACAGATATCAGTACTAGAACTCAACACATAACTCAGGATATAAATAACCATAATTTAAACCTAGAAGATGATTGATCACGTTGACCCTGATCTAAAACCTCCATAATCTGACACCAATCAAAACCTATTGGAAAGTAACTGCCTTTATTACACAGCATCACAAGCCAGCACTATCCTAAACAATGCTAAAAGTCTATCAGTACTTAACTACAACATCAGGTCCCTTAAGCAAACACTATGATGACCTCCTGGCACTCCTTGAATCACTAAAGACACCCTTCTCCTGCATTATTCTTACTGAGACCTGGCTTAAGCAGGACACAATAGATATCTACCCTCTACCAGGATACACACAGCAATTCACAACTGCAGACCAAACCAAGTTGGGGGTGGTATTGCAATCTATTACTCTAACCAATTATCTTGTATTAGCCCACTTGCTTAGTGATGAATATGGGAATACATTTTTGCTAATTTTACTGTAAAAAACCTTAAGACACCTATAACAATCGGTGCCATTTACCAGATACCTCACACAAACATCCCAAATTTCAGTGAGAAATTAAAGTCACTAATATCAAACAGACAAATGAATAAGCACCACCTTCTCTTAGCTGGAGACTTCAACATCAACCTTGGCTTACTAGATGATCAGCCTGTAACTGATTTCATCAACAATATGAACAACACACTTCTCATACCAACAATAACCCAAACCAACCAGGCTCACTGAGACAAGTGCAACCATAATAGACCACATATGGACCAATATACTAGCCCCCCTTAAATCAGGGATAATCACAGATAGCACTACAGACCACTACCCTACCTTCCTCCTGACAAACATTAGTAAACACCACTTGAATACAACAAAGTCTCATTTAGACTCCATGACGAGGCCTCAATAAGAAGTTCACAGCTGACCTAGAGATTGTTGACTGGCCTACAAATTCTCCAAGGCCAATGGTACTGATGACTGACAGACATTTTTCTTAACAAATTACTTAGACTATACAACAAACATTTGTCCTATAAAAACGAAACAGATCACAAACAAACGGCTTGGTTGCCCATGGCTAACCAGCACCATTCTGAAATCCATTGACAAGAAACACCATTATGAAAAGCAATATAGACAGGGCTTAATACACAAAGATATTCTTAAAACACTATTCATCAGTTTCACCAAAGTAACAAAGAAAGCCAAACAACTATACTACTCCAGTAGATTCACAGACACTAGAGGAGATATAAAAAGACCCGGAAAACACTCTCTCAATTCTAGGGACCCACAAACTGAAAAAACAACAAGAATTGTCCTAACTAAACCTAATGAAACACCACTACATCCCACTGACACAGCTAACAAGATAAACGACTTCTTCTCAACCATAGGATCTAATCTCGCCAATAAAATCCTACATACCAATGCCCATGCCAGGGACTACCTAGATGGGAATTTCCCAAATTCCTTCTATCTTGCACCAACTGAGCCCTCGGAAGTCACCGAGATTATAAAGTCACTTAAAAACAACTCAGGGAATCTGTCTAATGTCACACCATTACTGTACAAGGGAGCGGCCCATATCCTTTCGCATGCTATTTCATTACTTTTTAACAAGTCACTAGAAACTAGCACCTTCCCGAAACTATTCAAGATGGCAAGGGTTACACCAATACATAAAGGTGGTGACCCTACAGACTTAAACAACTATAGGCCAATATCAAACTTACCATTGCTATCCAAAATCTTTGAGAAACTCGTGCACAGGAGACTATATTCATTTATAATGTTACAAAACATACTCAACCCCTGCCAATTTGGATTCAGGAAAAATAAAAGCACTAATGATGCAATCATAAAAATGCTAGATCTGCTTTACACAGCATTGGAAAATAAGGAATATCCACTAGGAATTTTTATTGACCTAAGAAAAGCTTTTGACACAGTAGACCACGACATCCTACTCCACAAACTTGACCATTACGGTATAAGAGGCCATGCGCTTGCTTATTTCAAATCTTACCTTACTAATAGGTATCAGTATGTCACCATTAAAGACACAGCATCAACAACACGGCCACTTGATTTCTGGAGTTCCGCAGGGAAGTGTCCTTGGTCCCCTGCTCTTCCTCATATACATCAATGATCTTCCAACTTATCCCAACACCTGAAACCCATTCTCTTTGCTGACGACACGACTTATGTCATCTCTCACCCTAAATCTTGCCACCCTCAACACCATTGTTAACGAGGAGCTGATCAAAATATCGACTTGGATGACAGCCAATAAACTTACGCTTAAACACTGACAAAACCTACTATATTATGTTTGGTAGCAGAGCAGGAGATGCACAATTAACATTAAGATCGACACACTCTAATTACCAGACATAATTGAGGGCAAATTCCTAGGCCTATACCTTGACAACAACCTGAATTTCAGCACCCATATCCAACACATAACCAAAAAAGTATCCAAAACGGTTGGGATCCTCTCCAAGATACGATACTACGTGCCGCAAAATGCCCTTCTCACACTATACCACTCACTTATTTATCCATACCTCACCTATGCTATTTGTGCTTGGGGATCAACTGCAGCAACACACCCAAAGCCAATAATAACCCAACAAAAAGCTGCAGTAAGAATAATCACTAAATCCCATCCCTGGCAACACCCCCCCCCACTCTTCATAGATCTAAACTTACTCCCTGTTCAGTCAATCCACACTTACTACTGTGCAATCTACATCTACAGGACCTTAAACTCCAATACAACCTTGACCTAAAACGCTTTCTTGATAGTTGTGACAGAACCCACAGGCATAACACCAGACACAAACATCTCTACGACATTCCCCGTGTCCGACTAAACCTTTACAAAAATTCAATGTATGTCAAAGGCCCTAAAATCTGGAACACCCTACCTGAGAACTCTAGAACTGCAGACACATTCATCACCTTCAAAACTACCATTAGAAAACATCTTATCTCCCTGAACACCCCATCAACAAACTACACGAAATACCACCTGGTGGTTCACACTTACACTCACTCACCCATTGACCATAAACAGAAATATTAATCTCAATCTTAAAACAATGAATCCTATGATACTCCAATACAGAAACTATGTACTGTGCCAAAACAAAAGCATTCACATTGCTAAACTCACAAACTAGTATTTAGTCACTTAGCCATAATACCAACTTACCTCATAATTTGTAATATTTTAAAATAAAGAATTAAACTAAGTCTGCCCGAAATGCCTAGCCATGCTAGGTGTTCTAGTGGTACACTCTGTAATCATTATTTAACTACATGTAAACCACACAACAACCAAATTCTGTAAATTCAACATTGTAATCTTTATAGAGAATAAACTTTGAATTTGAATTTGAATTTGAAAAAAGGTTTGCGACAAGGTTAGTTCCAGAGCTAAGGGAAATGTCCTATGAAGAAAGATTAAGGGAAATCGGCCTGACGACACTGGAGGACAGGAGGGTCAGGGGAGACATGATAACGACATATAAAATCCTGCCTGGAATAGACAAGGTGGACAAAGACAGGATGTTCCAGGGAGGGGACACAGAAACAAGAGGTCACAATTGGAAGTTGAAGACACAAATGAGTCAGAGAGATATTAGGAAGTATTTCTTCAGTCATAGAGTTGTAAGGCAGTGGAATAGCCTAGAAAATGACGTAGTGGAGGCAGGAAACCCATACACAGTTTTAAGACGAGGTTTGATAAAGCTCATGGAGCGGGGAGAGAGAGGGCCCAGTAGCAACCGGTGAAGAGGCGGGGCCAGGAGCTAGGACTCGACCCCTGCAGCCACAAATAGATGAGTACAAATAGGTGAGTACACACACTCACACACACACACACACACACACACACACACACACCACACACACACTCACACACTCACACACACACACACACACACACACACACACACACATACACACCCCCTACACACACACACCTACACACACACACACACACACAACACCTACACACACACGTACTCATATACAACAGGCCTAGTGTCTAATCGACATGTGCCTAGGACAAAATGGTAACTAACACACACCACCACACACACACACACACGAAACCCCACAAATAGGTGAGTACACACACAGACACAGACACACACACACACACACACACACACACACACACACACACACACACACACACACACACACCCCACACACTCACACACTCACACACACACACACAAAACACACACACACACACCACCACCCCACACCACACACACACACACACACACACACACGCAACCACAAATAGGTGAGTACACACACAGACACAGACACACACACACACACCATTTTACAAGACCTTTGCCCCGGTGTTAAGACATCGTCTTCCACCGGTGTACTGGGCCTCTTACATGACACTCCCTCATAATCCATAAGCCCTTCACCATCCCCCTATGCACCTCTACATCCGTCACCACCACTGTCGTACAAGTTGTACGCCTTTCCTCATCGCCCACGCGTCTCGCTAGACCATGGTCGACCACAGGCGCCGCCGCCAAAGTAGGCGGTAAATCCACTGTTGCTGGGCTGTCGAGGATCCTCTGTATGTCCTCAAAACTGGGCAACACCAATGGCGCGTGCGCCTCCTCTCCCACCGGAGGCGACGCGCTGCCGACACGCTCTATTGCCTCGATCTCCGACGCCGGGGGTTGCGTCGAGACGATCCCCTCTGCAGCATCCACTGCATCACTCCACTTCACGTTTGCTGGTAAAACCTGCAGTATATCATCCACCATCGTGGGCCTCCGATGGGCCAACTCATCCTCCACCATTGCTTCTTCGGACGTAGTGTCTGTCAGGTCCGTCGCCGCCATATGACCCATTGTACCACACAGTCGGCACGTCCGAACCTGCCCTGGGTAGGTTACGTAGACCTGCGTCCGAAAATCCTCCAACATGACAAACGAGGGAATTGGACGTCTCAGTGTTATTTTCATCGAGAAATAACCCTCGAGCATGCGAGCATAAAAGCCCTGGGACCAACGCCCTACGTTGACAGCTTGTATGGTGCCATAGCACCCAAATGTCCGACGAATGTCCACCTCGTCTGCCTCGAAGGGTACATTACGAAGACGAACCCACGTGTTATAACACGCCGAGACATCACTCAGGCACACCTCAAAGCCAGTGTTGATGACAATCCGTTTTTCTTGATAGGTGTCCACAGCTCTCACATAAGCAGCAGACGACACAAATTTTACAAAAATTCTTGCGTTGCCGTTCAAGGAAATCCCATATAAATCCTCACTTGGGATCCCATACGTGTCTCTTATTACAAAGGGCAGAATGACGTTAGCGGTGTCCTGGTATATTGCACCTTTCAACAATTCCACACAGACAGTGTTGACTCTTCGCCTGCGCTCCGCCATCTTGAGAAAATCAAACTTCTCAAAACAGACACCAGAGGGCACCAGCCGCTCGCTCTGCGTCCACCCTCACCAACAGCTGGATGAGAACTTTTCAGATATATTGGCCGCTCTCAGCAGCTCCATGACTCTTCGCCTTCTTCTGTATAAGGAGTGTCTCTAGTTTACTTCTTCTCTTTCTTTTTCTTAATGGAATGTGTCTTTGGCAGATCTCAAGAACCCCAGAGTTCATTTTTTCTAGGCAAATGTTCGGATCCGTGTTGTTTAGGATATCTTCCTAGCTTATTTCATTTAGGACATGGTAGACTTGATCCCATTGTATATTTATGTTATTAAAATTTTAATTTTGTGATTATTATTATTATAATCAAGGGGGAAGCGCTAAACCCGGAGGATTATACAGCGCCTGGGGGGGGGATGTGGAAGGCATTCAGGCTTAATTCGGGGAACTGGAGCACAGATCCAATTCCCTAAATCAAGAGCCCCTCACCAACATCAAGGAACCTTCCTTGAGGGGTTTAATTTTGTGAAGAGACCTTCAAGACTGATCACATTTTGCTGGTCAGGAGCCCTGTGTATACATGTCTGTACCTATATTATGTTGTGATACGGTTATATTATGTATCAGATCTTCGTTGTTAGTGAAGATGAGGTCCAGCGTATTTTCTAGTCTTGTAGGCTCTAACATTTGCTGGTTTAAGGTGAATTTGGTGCAGAGATTTAATAGTTCGTCTGTGTGTGAGTTTTCATCTGAGCTGCCTCCATGCAAGAGATTAGTGCAAAAGCTGGAGGACCAGGCAGGGATACAGGAAAAGCACTGCAATGGACCAGGATACCTGTCGTTAAAACATCAGCGAGTCATGGTACGTGATGAGGTGTCAGAGTGGTCAGTCCTAGGACTGGTGCTGTTTATGGTATATGTGAACGACATGACGGAAGGAATAGATTCAGAAATGTCCCTGTTTGCAGATGATGTGAAGTTGATGAGAAGAATTCAATCGGACGAGGACCAGGAAGACCTACAAAGAGATCTAGACAGGCTGCAGGCCTGGTCCAGAAACTGGCTTCTGGAGTTCAACCCCACCAAGTGCAAAGTCATGAAAATTTGAGAAGGGCAAAAAATACCGCAGACAGAGTACAGTCTAGGGGGGCCTGAGACTACAAACCTCACTCAATGAAATGGATCTTGGAGTGAGTATAACACCGGGTACATCTCCTGAGGCGGATAATTGTTGTTGTAAAGGTCTGAGCACAGCTCAGACCATTACAACAACAATTGTCCTCAACGATTTGTTAAGTTATACCATAAATTAAAGAAAGATCCTAGACTTCACCTTACGAAACAGACAAAACAAATGCGATAGTAATATGGACAAGGTAGATTATAGTGGGAAAATAAACATGTTGGGTGCCCCCTAATGCAATACGTGAAGTACTTGTATGCCTTAAACACTTGGAAGGTACTCTCTAGAACGGAGAAGAGAGAAAGAAATAATAATATAGGGAAATGGAAGATGCTGGGGGGGAAGGGTTCAATCACAAACTACCATAACAACGTAGTTGAGTGAGTTATGTGGGATGAAGTGAGAAAATATACAACGTGTGAAGCAAGGGCGCCGTCGACACTGATGTATCAACATCCGTGATCCCAGGATGTTAGTATCTGCTATCAACAGATACCTCCGGAGATACCGCAGATATCACCGGAGCAAATGTAGTCAACATGACTCACGAAATCGTAATGGCACGATTGCAAACGGTCTAGAGTTTCGAGACTCTCTAACCGCGGGTTCTAATCCACCCGTGGTATGTTTTTTTTTTTCCAATGTAATTTTAGTGGCTATAATTACGCCATAATTTTTAAAGGGGTGGACCAGTAAGCCAGTGGAAGGCCTCGGTCAGATGGCCAAAAGCTCCAGCTGTGGGTCATCATATGACTAAAACCCGCGTCAGAAAACACTAGTCCTGTTTCTTAACAAACCTTACCTAACCTATCGCCGGAATAGAAGTTTTCAAGAGGGGAAACCCGGGTCAAACCCTCCGCAAAAGGGGAGATCAACCCGGGGTGGGAGGTAATTCACCAGCGGGGCCCCAAAACCAAAAGCCAGGGGGATCAAAAAATTAACCGCCGTCTGAATATCTTCCCTTTTATTTTTCCCCCAAATTTTTCATGTGGTTTTAGTATATGTGCTCTGTTGTGTCCTTGATAGTGGCGTCACATATTTCTGATTTGTTATCGTTTGTTATATTTTTTAACCTTTTGTTATAATCTCGCTTTTTACCCCTATTTATTTTCAAATTAGGATGGGGGAAAGGTTTTTTGGGGGGTCTTGCATAGGCCCGCGTGGAGCTTAAATGGTATCGTTTTTAAAACCTTCAGCTGGGGGTTATTCATTAAAACCCTTTAAAAATTAAGGGAGTAGTTCTTAGTCGTATTTTTTTTAGTACATACTTATTTTTATACTACTTTAGTTCTTAGTACGTATTTAGTTCTTAGTACGTACTTTAGTTTTTAGTACGTACTTTTTGTTCTTAGTCACACTTTAGTTCTTAGTACGTACTTTGTTTTTAGTACGTACTTTAGTTTTTATACTATTTAGTTCTTAGTACTACTTTAGTTCTTAGTACGTACTTTGTCTTTTACTCTTTTTTTCTTATACGTAGTTTGTTCTTATAGTACTTTAGTTTTAGTACACTTTGTTCTTAGTACGTACTTTAGTTTTTCAGTACTACTTTAGTTCAGTAGTACTTTAGTTTTAGTACTCTTTAGTTCTTAGTCTATTTATTTTCAGTCTACTTTTTGTTCTTAGTACCTTTTTTCTTAGTACGTACTTTTGTTTTATAGACGCACTTTTGTTCTTTTGTATACTTTTGTTCTTAGTACGTACTTTTGTTTTTAGTACTAGTTAGTTCTTTCACGTACTTTAGTTCTTAGTACGTATTTAGTTCTTAGTAACTTTTGGTTTTCATAGCACTTTAGTTCTTTGTTTCAAATTTATTCTAGTGCGTAATTTAGTTCTTTGTACGTACTTTGTTTTTAGTACTAGTTTTTCTTTGTGTACTTTTGTTTTAGTACCACTTTTGTTCTTATTCGCACTTTAGTTCTTAGTACGTATTTAGTTCTTAGTACTAGTTTGTTTTTTACTACTCTAGTTTTTAGTAAGTAGTTTAGTTTTTAGTATACTTTATTCTTATACGTAGTTTATTTTTTTTTTGTACGTAGTTTAGTTCTTAGTAGTACTTTAGTTTTAGTACGTAGTTTAGTTTTTTTACGTACTTTATTTTTTAGTAGTCTTTTTGTTCTTTGTACTAGTTTAGTTTTTATACGATTTAGTTCTTTGTAGTACTTTATTCTTAGTCGATTTATTCTTAGTCGTACTTTAGTTCTTTGTAATTTTCTTAGTACGTACTTAGTTTTTTAGTACGTAGTTTTGTTCTTAGTACGTACTTTTGTTCTTAACGTAGTTTTAGTTCTTTGTACGATTTATTCTTAGTATATTTGTCCTTATACTACTTTTTTCTTTTACGAGTTTAGTTCTTTTAGTACTTTAGTTCTTAGTAGTAGTTTAGTTTTTTGTCGATTTAGTTCTTAGTCGCCTTTAGTTCTTTGTACTAGTTTATTTTTTGTAGTACTTTTGTTTTTTAGTCTAGTTTTTTTAGTAGGGATTTGTTCTTTTACGTAGTTTAGTTCTTTGTCCCTACTTAGTTTTATACCACTTTTGTTCTTAGTAGTAGTTTAGTTCTTTGTACGTGTTTTTGTTCTTAGTACGTAGTTTAGTTCTTAACACTTTTGTTTTTATACGACTTTTGTTTTAGTAGTATTTAGTTTTTAGTACGTACTTTAGTTCTTAGTACGTAGTTTTTGTTCTTTTACTATTTGTTCTTAGTAGCACTTTATCTTGTACGTAGTTTTTTTTTAGTACGTACTTTAGTTTTTTAGTACGTATTTATTCTTAGTACGTATTTAGTTCTTTTACGTATTTAGTTTTTAGTACTGTTTAGTTCTTGTACGTAGTTTTTTTCTTTGTACGTAGTTTAGTTCTTTGTACGTTTTTTTCTTATACGTAGTTTAGTTCTTGGGACGTATTTTTGTTTTAGTCGTAGTTTAGTTTTTAGATATTAGTTCTTAGTACGTAGTTTAGTTCTTATAGTAGTTTAGTTCTTTGTACTAGTTTAGTTCTTATAGTATTTATTTTGTACGTAGTTTTTGTTCTTATACGTATTTATTTTAGTACGTCTTTTGTTTTATACGTAGTTTAGTTCTTATACGTAGTTTTGTTCTTAGTATAGTTTTAGTTCTTAGCTATTTGTTCTTAGTACTACTTTAGTTCTTGTACTAGTTTGTTCTTAGTACTACTTTTTGTTCTTTGTACGTAGTTTTGTTTTTAGTACTATTTATTCTTTTACGACTTTATTCTTAGTACGTATTTTTTTTAGTACGTATTTTCTTAAATAGTTTAGTTCTTATACGGGGTTTGTTCTTATAGTTTTAGTTCTTAGTAGTAGTTTTGTTCTTATACGTATTTATTCTTATACGTAGTTTATTTTTAGTACGTAGTTTTTGTTCTTAGTACGTATTTAGTTCTTGTACGTAGTTTAGTTCTTTGCTAGTTTGTTTCTTTACGTAGTTTAGTTCTTTGTACTAGTTTAGTTCTTAGTACGTATTTATTTCAGTACGTAGTTTATTAGGTTGTCTTCCAACGTCAAGTGTTAGACAAGATCAAACAAAAAAGAATGTTCTTTATATTTTTTCAGCAAATTGACCCACCCGACTTTGGGACATTCTTCTTATTCGTCACATGTACCCTGTACCCTCATGTATACCCGGAACACTCGTACACCGGAACCCATGACACCCAGGAACACTCAGTACACCCCGAACACCATGACACCCAGGAACACTCATGTACACCCAGGGAAAACTCATTTACACCCCGGAAAACTCAGTACACCTAGGAAAACTCATTTACACCCGGAACACTCATGTACACCCGGAAAACTCATGTACACCCCGAACCTCATTACACCCCGGAAAACTCTTTTACACCCCGGAACCTCATGTCACCCGGAACACTCATGTACCCCGGGAAATCATTTTTCACCCGGGAAAATCATACACCTAGGAACACTCATTCACCAGGAAAAAATCATGTACACCCCGGGACACTCGTACACTCAGGAAAAACCGGGACACCCCGGAACACCATTTCACCCAGGAACACTCATGTACACCCGGAACACTCTGTACACCCAGGGACACTCATACACCCGGAAACTCATGTACACCCAGGGACACTATTCCCCAGGGAAACCTTTTACCCCAACACATCATGTCACCCAAGAACACCCATGTACCCCAGGGGACACTCATGTACACCCGGAACACTCGGTACACCCGGAAAACTCAGTACACCCAGGAACATCTGTACACCAGGGAAAACCCTGACACCCAGGAACACCAGACACCCAGGAAATCTGTACACCAGGGAACACCATGTACACCCGGAACACCATGTACACCCAGGAACACTCATGTACCCCCAGGGAAAACTCAGTACACCCAGGAACACTCATGTAACCCAGAACACTTATGTACACCCCGGAACTAAAGCACTACTTTACCCATGTGATGAACACTTAATTCACTCCCCCCCTTGTGTGTTTATTATGTTGTAGCGGTTTTCTTGTTTGTGTTTTTTCTGATGTTACCAGGTTGTAGTGTGTTCATTTTGGTTTTCTGTTGTAGTGTGTTGCTTGTATTGTGTTTTACCAGTGTCGTAGTGGGACGGGGATGTTTGAGGGGTGTTTGAGTGGAGGGCATTTTTTTTACGGGAGGTGCTTTTGTTGTGTTTATCAGTGTTGTATGTGTTCTTTTGGGTTTTGTTTATCAGTGTTTTTATGTGATTGTGTTGTGTTTATCATGTTGTTTGTTTTACTTGTGTTGTTTTTTTACAGTTTTTTTTGGTTTTTTTTTTGTTTGTGTTACTTGGTTTTGTTTATCTGTTGTACTGTGTTTTCTTGTGTTGTGTTTATCATGTTGTAGTGGTTACTTTTTTGTGTTTATCAGTGTTTAGTGTTACTTGTGGGGTTTTTCAGTGTTGTATGTGTTCTTGTGTTGTGTTTATCATGTTGTATGGTTACTTGTGTTGTGCATTTTACAGTGTTTATGTGTTTTTTTGGTGTGTTTATCATGTTTAGTGTTTAATGTTTTATTTTTTGTGTTGTACGTGTTTTTTTTGTTTTATGTGTTTTTTTAGGTGTTTTAAATGTTGAGTGTGCTTTGTTTTTTTTCGGTTGTAGGGGTTACGTGTTTTTTAATGTTGTAGTGTGTTTCTTTGTTTTTTTAAATTTTGTAGTTGTTATTTGTTTTATCAGTGTTGTATTGTTTTCTGTGTTGTGTTTTTCAGTGTTTTATTGTTACTTGTGTTGTGTTTATCAGTGTTGTAGTGTGTTACTTGTGTTGTGTTTATCAGTGTTGTACTGTGTTACTTGTGTTGTGTTTATCAGTGTTGTAGTGTGTTGCTTGTGTTGTGTTTATCAGTGTTGTAGTGTGTTACTTGTGTTGTGTTTATCAGTGTTTGTACTGTGTTACTTGTGTTGTGTTTACAGTGTTGTACTGTGTTACTTTTGTTGTGTTTATCAGTGTTGTAGTGTGTTACTTGTGTTGTGTTTATCAGTGTTGTAGTGTGTTACTTGTGTTGTGTTTATCAGTGTTGTACTGTGTTACTTGTGCTTATCAGTGTTGTAGTGTGCTACTTGTGTTGTGTTTATCAGTGTTGTAGTGTGCTACCTGTGTTGTGTTTATCAGTGTTGTAGTGTGTTATTTGTGTCCATCAGTGTTGTAGTGTGTTACTTGTGTTCATCAGTGTTGTAGTGTGTTACTTGTGTCCATCAGTGTTGTAGTGAGCTACTTGTGTTGTGTTATCAGTGTTGTAGTGTGCTACTTGTGCTTACCAGTGTTGCAGTGCGTTACTTGTGTTGTGCTATCAGTGTTGTAGTGTGTCAATTGTGTTTATCATTGTTGTATTGTGTTATTTGGTTGTGTTTACGTGTTTAGTGTGTTACTTGGTTGTGTTTATATACTGTATGTGTTATTTTTTATCAGTTTGTTTTGTTTACGGTTTTTTTATTATTTTTGTATGTGTTCCCTGTTTTGTGTTTTTCTTGTAGGTGTTACCTGTGTTGTTTTTCCCATGCAAGTGTGTTACTTTGTTGTGTTTATCTGTTGTAGTGTATACGTGTGTTGAGTTTACCAGGTTGTTTGTTTTTAACAGGTTGTTGTTTTACCATGTTGTTGTCTGTTTACCATTTTTGTGTATTTACCGGGTTTTGTTGTGTATTTAACAGTGTTGGTGTGTTTTCCAGCTTTGGTGTGTTTATTGTGTTGTTGTGGGTGTTTTATTAGTTTTGTGTTTTTCCAGTTTTGCGCGTGTTTACCATGTTGTTGTTCTGTTTTTTTCCCAGTGATTTTTGTTTACTAGTTTTTGTTTTTTACCAGGTTGTTGTGTGTTTACCAGTGTTGTTGTGTGTTTACCAGTTTGTTGTTGTTTCCCAGTGTTTTTTGTTCTGTGTTTCCATTTTTTTGTGAGTTTACCGGGGTTGTTGTGTGTTTCTAGGTTTTTGCTCGTTTTACCGTGTTGTTGCGTGTTTACCATTGTTTTGTGTTTTTCCCATGTTGTTGCTCTGTGTTTACCATGTTGTTTTTGTTTACCGTTTTTTTTGCATGTGTTTCCCATGTTGTTGTTTGTTTTTTTCCAGTGTTGTTTTTGGGGTTTTTACCAGCGTTGTTGCTCTGTTTTTCCCATGTTGTTGTGCATTTACCATTTTTTGTGCTTTTTACCAGTGTTGTTGATCTGTGTTTCCCTGTTGTTACTCTGTGTTTGCCAGGTTATTACTGTTTCAGTTGAACAGCGGGTTTTGTGCCGATAAAAAAGCGTAGGAGCAATGATACGGGCCCTGGGCTATTTTTCTTTAAATTTGGGTAGAGTGAAAAACAAACGGGGTTAGGGGTGGGCGCAACCAAGCCCTGGGGGGGAAGCACTTTGGTCTATCAGTGGGGGGCCTTGGGTGGGGGGATGGGGCCACCTCCCCCCACCCCAGTAGCCCTACAGAGGGGAGCACCAATATGCCCGAATATGAACAGCAGAACAGGGGCGGCTAGGCTGTGTGTTCTGACAGTACAGGCTGTTACATTTGCTCGGGCCCGCACCTCGCATCGTCCGAGCACAATACGGGGGGCCGCAGGTATAAAGGATTTCTTTCACTAGGGACCCCAAGAGGGACTGGGTTTCGCCACTATAAAAAAAAATGGACATAAAAATGCAACAGGAAAAAAAAAAAAAAAACTCCCCTCCAGGGGGAAAAAAACGGGTTTTCCCCCGCTTTTCATCAAGGGAGAGTCCCAGACGTCACCTGGAAAAAAAAATCTTTTATATACAGGTTGCCGCAAAGGGTGAACACAGTTGCCACTCGTCTCGACGATGTTGACCCTCCATCGCAAACAGACTTTACAATACATTTCCTAAGGGGGGGGGGGGGTGACATGGACTCAGAGGCCGCACTGCCCGCCATAATACGACTCTTTTTTTTTTATAAAAAACACTGGGTGCACATACCCACAAAAATACTAATCCATGGATTCATTACACTCGGGGACCCTTCTAAAAAATTTACAAATTACAGAGTCCACCCCGATCCTTATAAATGTATACAATGTGTGTGCCTTTAACCCATTTTGCAAGAAACAATTTCATAAATACGAGGGGCAGACAGTCGAGGGAGTAAACCACGAAATGTCTTTTTGTCCCGGTCGCACCAAAGTATGGGGCCTTATGGGGCTTCCGTACCCTATAGTGGGGGAAAGGATAGCGGGTTGTCCCAGCATTGGTCCCCGTTGTGGCGTGCAAAACCCCGACTCCAGCTCTGCTTCGGCCTGCACATGGCACATACTTCATGTGATCAAGTGGCATCCTTAATAGTTCCCGTAGCAATCTCCCTCACCTCGAACTTATGCCACGGAGCTGTCGTAGGACACGGTAAGGACACCACAAATTTTGGGACAATTTTGTGCATACCTGGGTCTGCACTGGGTTGACAACATAACTTTGCAACCGGTTCCACTTTGCTTTCCTTGCGCGGCATTGCGCTCAGACGTGAACCTATCATAGCTTTCATAAGGTTCTCTCGTACCCGCTGAAGACAAGCAGCGTTTGTCCCGCATCTATACTACACTAGGGTTATCAGTATCATAAATAGGTCTAGGTGTAGCAAACATAATTTCAAAAGGTAAGCGCTTGTCATAACCATACAAAGCAAAAAATGAGGTGGTCTCCCACGATCGAGCTGTAGAGGGAGGAAATTTTAATGTACACTGAAGCATCTGGGATAGCCTCCATCCCATGAGTACAACTAGGGTTTAAACAGTTACCCTGAGCACCTCCGAGGCTATTGCGATTTGACGTTCGCAAGACCATTACTCGCAGGGTGGGCGTGGGAGCCTACTGGCGCTTGTGTATGTTGAAATCTGGACAAAGATCCTGCATTATGCCATTTATAAACTCAGACCCATTTCTGACAGAAGGACACGTGGCAGATTGACGAAGAACAACATGCACACGGAAAGCACTAGCGACCGTTCGGCGGTTTTAACAGGATGGGTATTTTACTTCTAATTCACTGGGGGGTACCGGCTCCAAGTTCACCATTACAAGCAGGTGCATATTTCCCTTCTCCGAGGTCGAGAAGTTCTCAACAGTCGACAGAAGTTCTCTCCCTATGTAAGGGGATACTTTAGAATGGGGTTTAGGACTCTGTAATGGTACCCATGTGCTGTAGCAAACAACACACTGTGTACATGCTTGGCAATGTCCGCTGCCATCTTAAGCCAAAATATTTCATTTCATCCTGTTTGATACTAGCAGTCCTTCACCGGGGTGCGCTACACCAGGGACAATCGTGATCAACTAAAGAGTAGCGTGGTATCAAGGACTCTGTATCACCATTGGTATATGGTTCTGCGTCCACCTGCTGTGCAACACGGCACATACTCCTTGTTTGACCACTAAATCCTTCAGTGGGACTGAAGACTTGACCTTAATCGATGTACCTCCTTGGCTGGAAACGAAGGCCTGGAGACCACACGTGGTCTGGTCGTTGGTCCTCTCTCGAGATCCTCAACAGAAGAACGAGTTTCCCGACACTCACGAATGCTATATGCCTCGACAGGCATCAGCTACAACATTTTGCTTACCAGGGACATCGCAAATTTCAGGGTTGTATCATTGAACGAGCGACCACCAAGCATGCTTTTGGCCGAAGGTCTTATTTCCAAAAAGGGCCAATAAGGGTAAATGATTTGTGTAAATCTTGATAGGATAATGATTATAAGATATCCCGAAAATGACTTAGGCCCATACAATGGCTAAAGCTTTAGCTCCTGTCACTGAATAATTGACTCCGCTTTAGTAAGGACACGGCTACATAGGCAAATAGGGTTTTGCTTACCATAGATTCCTGTGACGAAGACTGCACCTATCCCAACTTTGCTGATCAGTTCGTCAAAGGTAAATGCCATGGTGAAAATCAGGGAATCTAAGGGTTGGCTGATTGTTAACTTGATCTTAAGAATGACAAAAGCTCGTTCCTGGATCACACGTCCACTCAAAAGGGCATCCTTCTTGGAGTAGCTGTCAGGGGTGCAGCAATGTGGAGAAACCTGCGATAAAGGTGCGGTTAGAAACCCGCCAGGCTATGAATGGGGACGACTGCATCCGCCGTCATGGGTCCCTGGAAATTATCTGCAGCGGTCGAGATTTTAGACTCGTCCGTCTTTATGCCATTCTGAGGTCACTTACGTACCAAAATTTTATTCCTTCCTGAGAAATGGCATTTGGAGAGGCTTACCTTAAGTTGCTGAGCTAGCCTGTTCCCAATACCCGTCAAGTGTTCTCGAGATGTGACGGAACATCTTGCGACATGACTATGAGATCATCGAGGTAACCATGAGCTGCACCTAGGAGGAAATGGAAAAATATTCCGTCTTCAAACGACTAACCGTGATTGGAGCTCCGTCAAGCCGAAGGGCATCCTCCGGAACTGGTAATGGACCATTGCGTAGAGAAGCTGTCAACTCTCTGCTCTCATGGGGAAAAAAAAAATCGAGAGTTAAAAACCCTATTAATCGCCGATGTTCTGCAACAGGCATTCAGACTGCAACGAAGCGGTTCTGGGATCGTACATGCATTCAGTTTCCTGTAATCGATAACAGGGCGCCAGGTTCCATCTTTCTTGGACCAGAATACGGGAGCATTCACGGGGAAGTGGCCTCCTCAATAACCTCCATCACGAGCAGCCGTGTAATGAGTTTCTTCGGCAAGCTCATTGCGCATGTGGCAGCGAACGCAGATACATAAATGGGTTTATACGTTGTCAGAGTGTAATACGGGGAGAGATCAGTGGGGTCAAACCATCGACTCACCTTCTAGTGCGACTGCACAAACGTGCAACATTGAGAAAACCTGGAGAAGTATTGGGACCTCTTCAATAGTCCTGTCAAAGCAAGATCAACTTCCTTACCAGTGGTTGTTGCTCAGTGTTTACCATGTGTTGTGTGCTTACCAGTGTTGTTGCTCTGTGTTTTTACCAGTGTTGTTTGTGCGTTTTAACCAGTGTTGCAGGTGTGGTTTAACAGTGGTGTTGCTCTGAATTTAGCCAGAGTTGTTGCTCTTGTGTTGTAGGTAGTTGTGTGTTTACCATGTGTCTGCTACTGTGTTACCAGTGTTTTGCTCTGATGTTTACCAGTGTTGTTGTTAGGTAAAAGACACCTAAAAAAATGCAACCAGTTAGGTATATTTATTTTCGAAACATTCGCCTACACAGTAGGCTTCTTCAGTCGAGTACAGAAAATTTAATAGAAGCAGAAAGATACCTTGAAGACGAATGTAATCAGATCCACACGCCTCAAAGTTTTGAGTGGTCAGTCCCTCAGTCGGAGAAGAGCGTTTGTTCAAAGTATGAAACAATATGGAATGAAGTGACCAGGATGGAACCTTATATAGCGCCATGAGGTGAGACGTAGGTCACTAGAAGAGTTAAGAACGCAGATGTGAGGTCAGGTCCCTCTCAAATCCATCCGATTCTCACTAGCAGAGGTTGTCGAAGTTGATTTGAGCAGGTCTGTACCAAGATACCCTTGTGTTGCAGGTCTGACAGATTGAACATTAAAATGGTAAATAAAATCCCGACAGGTTGTTAGTAAGACACATATGCCAAACTTAGGTATCTTTATTTCCGAACTTTCCGCCTACGACAGTAGGCTTCTTCAGTCGAGTACAGAAATAACGTTCGAAATAAAGATACCTAACGTTGCATATGTGTCTTACTAACAACCTGTCGTATTTTATAACATTTTTTAAAAGTTCAATCTGGTCAGACACTGCAACACCAAGGGTAATCTTGGTACGACCTGAAATCACTTCGACAACCTCCTAACAAGTGAGAACGGCGATTTGAGAGGGACCTGAACTCCCAACTTCTGCGTTCTACTAGTGACCTACGTCTCCACCTCCTGGCGCTATATAGGCTCCTCCTGTCACTTCTACTCCATATTGTTTCAGACTATGGAGCATGCTCTTCTCCAGAACTGAGGGACTGACCACTCAACAAACATTGAAGGTGCTGGACCTGATTAACATCGTCTTCAAGTCTCTCGCTTCTATCAACTTTTTCTGTACTCCGACTGGAAGAAGCCTACTGTGTAGGCGAAACGATTCGAAATAAAGATACTAACTGTTGCATATGTGTCTTACCTAACAACACATCTCAGTAAGGAGTCGTTCAGGACTCTGAACGTCGTGTACATCAGGTCATATTGAGTATGCAGCACCAGTTTTGGAACCCACACCTGGTAAAGCACGTCAATAAATTAGAGAAAGTCCAAGGTTTGCAACGTAACTAGTCCGGATTAAGAGGCATATCCTACGAGGAAAGGTTAAGGGAAATCGACCTGACGAAACTGGAGGAGGGAGGGACAAGGGAGACTTGAAACAAATATAAAATGTTGAGGGGACTCGAAAAGGTGGGGAGGCCAGGATGTATCAAGAAGTGAATAGTTGGAAAGGGAAGTGGTGGAGACAGGATCCATACATAGCTTTAAGAAGAGGTATGATTAAGCTTATGGAGCAGGGAGAAAGTGGATCTAGTAGCGACCATGAAGAGGCGGGGCCAGGAGTTATGAATCGACCCTGCAACCACAATTAGGTGAGTACAATTAGGTGAGTACACACACTGCTACACACATACATGCTTCAAGCACACTGCTCCTCTCACGCTGCTAACCCCACACACACACACACAAAACACACACCCCACGCGACCAGTGAAGAAGCGGGACCAGGAGCTGTGAATCAACCCCCAACCACAAACTAGGTGAGTATATAGGTGGTAATGCTACACACATACTCATGGTGCTCACTCCCTATTTTTTAAAAAGGATACAGACACGAAGCATTGAAAATTTCAGACCAGTGTCACTGACGTGTACAGTATGCAAGGTCATGGAGAAATTATCAGGAAAAGAGTGGTGGAACACCTAGAAAGGAATGAGCTTATCAACGACAGCCAGCACAGTTTCAGGGACGGGAAATCCTGCGTCACAAAACCTACTGGAGTTCTATAACAGGGTGACGGCAGAAAGACAAGAGAGAGAGGGGTGGGTAGATTGCATTTTCTTGGACTGTAAGAAGGCAGGGATAACAGGGAAGGCACTACAGTGGATCAGGGAATACCTGTAAGGAAGACAACAGCGAGCCATGGTACGTGGCGAGGTGTCAGAGTGAGCGCCTGTGACGAGTGGGGTGCCACTGGGATCAAGGACCGGTACTGTTTCTGGTATTTGTGAACGACATGACGGAATGGATTCCGAAGTGCCCCTGTCTGCAGATGATGTGAAGTTAATGAGAAGAATTCAGTCGGACTAAGACCAGGCAGAACTACAGAGGGATCTGGACAGACTGCAGGCCTGGTCCAGAAACTGGCTCCTGGAGTTCAACCCCACCAAGTGCAAAGTCATGAAGATTGGGGAAGGGCAAAGAAGTCCACAGACGGAGTATAATCTAGGGAGCTTGAGCCTACAAACCTCACTCAAGAAATAAAATCTTGGTGTGAGTATAACACTGGGAAAATCTGAGGCGCACATCAACCAAATAACTGCTGCAACATATGGGCGCCTGGCAAACCTAAGAACAGCATTCCGACATCTAAATAAGGAGTCATTCAGGACCCTGTACACTGTGTACGTTAAGCATATACTGGAATATGCTGCGCCACTTCGGAACCCTTCACCTAGCCAAGCATGTAAGGAAAGTAGAGAAAGTGCAAAGGTTTGCAACATGACTGGTCGCGGAGCTAATGGGTATGTCCTACGAGGAGAGGTTAAGGGAAATCGACCTGACGACACTGGAAGACAGGAAAGTTAGGGGGGATATGATAACGACATATAAAATACTGAGAGGTATAGACAAGGTGGACAGAGACAGGATGTTCCAGAGATGAGACACAGCAACGAGGGGTCAGAGATGAACCGCAGGGATGTTAGGAAGTATTTATTCAGTCACAGAGTTGTCAGGAAGTGGAATAGCCTGGGTAGTGATGTAGTGGAGGCAGGATCCATACATAACTTTGAGAAGAGGTATGATGAAGCTCACGGAGCGGGAAGAGCGACCGTGTAGCGGCCAGGTGACTCGACCCTTGCAACCACAACTAGGTGAGTACAACTAGGAGGGTACACTGCTACACACACACACTGGTACACACATACACTGGTACTCACACACATTGCTACACACACACACACACACACACACACTGATACTCACCACAATCTTCAACACATCCCTGGAAACTGGGCAACTACCTGAGGTATGGAAGACGGCAAATGTAGTTCCATTTTTAAAAAAGGAGACAGAAAAGAGGCGCTAAACTATAGACCTGTGTCACTGACGTGTATAGTATGCAAAGTTATGGAGAAGATTATCAGGAGGAGAGTGGTGGAGCACCTGGAACGGAACAAGAGTATAAACACCAACCAGCACGGATTCATGGAAGGCAAATCCTGTGTCACAAACCTTCTGGAGTTCTATGATAAAGTAACAGAAGTAAGATACGAGAGAGAGGGGTGGGTTGATTGCATCTTCTTGGACTGCAAGAAGGCCTTTGACACAGTTCCTCACAAGAGATTAGTGCAGAAGCTAGAGGATCAGGCGCATATAACAGGAAGGGCACTGCAATGGATCAGATAATACCTGACAGGGAGGCAACGACGAGTCATGGCACGTGATGAGGTATCACAGTGGGCACCTGTGACGAGCGGGGTCCCACAGGGGTCGGTCCAAGGACCAGTGCTATTTTTGGTATGTGTGAACGACATGATGGAAGGGTTAGACTCAGAAGTGTCTCTGTATGCAGATGATGTGAAGTTAATGAGGAGAATTAAATCAGATGAGAATCAGGCAGGACTTCAAAGAGACCTGGACAGACTGGACACCTGGTCCAGCAACTGGCTTCTAGAATTTAACCCCGCCAAATGCAAAGTCATGAAGATCGGGGAAGGGCACAGAAGACAGCAGACGGAGTATAGGCTAGGTGGACAAAGACTGCAAACCTCGCTCAAGGAGAAAGATCTTGGGGTGAGTATAACACCGAGCATGTCTCCGGATAACTGCGGATAACTCCAGATAACTGCTGCAGCATATGGGCGCCTGGCAAACCTGAGATAGCGTTCCGATACCGTAATAAGGAATCGTTCAAGACATTGTACACTGTGTATGTTAGGCCCATACTAGAGTATGTAGCACCAGTCTGGAACCCACACCTGGTCAAGCACGTCAAGAAGTTAGAGAAAGTACAAAGGTTTGCAACAAGGCTAGTTTCAGAGCTTAGGGGAATGTCGTACGATGAAAGGTTGAGGGAAATCGGACTGACGACACTGGAGGACAGAAGGGTCAGGGGAGATATGATAACAACATACAAGATACTTCGGGGAATAGACAAGGTGGACAGAGACAGGATGTTCCAGAGAGGGGACACGGAAACAAGGGGTCACAATTGGAAGCTGAAGACTCAGACGAGTCACAGGAATGTTAGGAAGTATTTCTTCAGTCATAGAGTCGTCAGGAAGTGGAATAGCCTAGCAAGTGACGTAGTGGAGGCAGGAACCATACATAGTTTTAAGAAGAGGTAGGACAAAGCTCAGGAAGCAGAGAAAGAGAGGACCTAGTAGCGATCAGTGAAAAGGCGGGGCCAGGAGCTGAGTCTCGACCCTTGCAACCACAATTAGGTGAGTACAATTAGGTGAGTACACACACACACACATACACACTGCTACGCACACACATGTTATTAATAAATCTGTTGAGGGAGGAATTAGAGTCCACTAGCCCCTTCCGGGAGGGCTAAGCCCCTTCACAGGGCTGAGAGGGCTACGAGGGCTGAGAGGGCTTGAGGGCTGAGGGCTACCCACCCCAAACTGGAGAATTTTCTCCACAATTATCTTTTACAATGGTTTTCGAAAAAAGAAGAAAGAAACGTTTCTGCGGTGAAAGGATAAGTAAGTGAAGACGGCCATCATCAGAGGTGTACTGGCTGCCATAATTAAAATTATATTTATATGTCTTCTGAAATTCGCCGGAAAAGGAAACCGGTCATGGGGACTGGAAAAGGCGACTGGAGTAATGGCACCCTGGACAGTGAAAGCCCCACAAATGTCATCTTATCAGAAACGTAAACGTCACTATCGTTACAAGGAATGGCATCATCGCATATCCAAAAAAAAAAAAACACTGGCGCACAGCTGTTATTGTGGCGCTCTTATGTGGTGACATGTAAAGTAATCCAGGACCTCCAACTAATGTACAGGAGCAAACCTGGCAGATTATGTGTCCTTGTAATCATTGTGGTAAAGGTGTCGGCAGCCGCAGTCGGACGATAAACTGATTTATGTAGAATGAATGCACATAAGGTGCACAGACAAAATTAGTGATGATGTATAAGATGGACTAGTAGCTAGGAATGCCAACCTTAACTTTGTAATGCTTGCATAAGTCAACGTGTGACCACAGAAACAACATTATTACCTGAAATAACACCAGACAAATGTTTATACTGTACTAAAACGCAAGAGAACAGTAAACACATCATATGTAAAACGTGTAAGCGGTGGGTGCATTATGGTTGTATGTTTGGTCATGTTATGTTGTAAAAAATGCA
>NC_069445.1:39203616-39238971 GCF_026875155.1 Cherax quadricarinatus | reverse complement strand
GAGCTGGGGGTTGGAAAAATCCCTTGACCCTGCCGCTACTCACAACAGTCTTCAAAACGCCTTGAATTACCCTTAAAAACGTAAATCCACGCTCCACACCGCTGTCACCATTTATCATGTGGGAGTTCGATACGTGGATTAGGGTAGAAATACTCACGTAGGCTGTTATACGTATAATTACTGATATGTGGACAGAGCCCTGCCAGCCGTACCTATCTCCTTGCTCACTCGTGTAATACTGGCTCGCCGGTCTGCCCAGTACCCCGTAGTGGGTGTTTTGAAATAGTGTCAACTCAGCACAATATGAAGACGTGACTCAAGAGACGGTTGATCGTTGAGTCAGACGGTACTGGTAACTGGTTACTACTACTGAGACTGGTAACTGGTTACTACTACTGAGACAGCTGTGGGTCATCATATGACAAAACCCGCGCCCGAAAAACACTAGCCCCCTGTTTTTTAAACAAACCTTACCTAACCTATTCGCCGGAAAAAGAAGTTTTCAAGAGGGAACCGGATCACAACCTCCGTCAAGAGGCAGATCAACCAGGCTGTGAGGTACATGTCAGCCAGCGGGCCACAAACACCAACAGCCAGGGCGATCAAACAATTAACCAGACACGTCTGATAATTTTCCCCTTATAATTTTCCCAACTTTGTCATGGGGGTTGAGTATATGTGCTCCGTTGCCCTTGATAGTGGCCTCACATATTGCGATTTTTTATCGTTTGTTATCTTTTTCTAACTCTTTTGTTATAATCTCAGCTTTAAACCCTATTGATTTTCAAGTTAGGATGGGTAAGGTTTGGCGGGTCTTAGTCACATGATGACCCGCAGCTGGAGCTTAACGGCATCTGATCAAGACCTTCAGCTGGCTTATTCATCCACCCACTTAAAAATTAAGGCAGTAGTTCTTAGTACGTACTTAGTTCTTAGTACATACTTTATTCTTATACGTACTTAGTTCTTAGTACGAAACTTTTTCTTAGTACGTACTTTAGTTTTAGTACTACTTTATTTTCTTAGTACACACTTTAGTTCTTAGTACTTTACTTTAGTTCTTAGTACGTACTTTATTTTTTTAGAAACGTACTTTAGTTCTTAGTACGTACTTTAGTTCTTAGTACGTACTTTAGTTCTTAGTACGTACTTTAGTTCTTAGTACGTACTTTAGTTCTTAGTACGTAGTTTAGTTCTTAGTACGTACTTTAGTTCTTAGTACGTACTTTAGTTCTTAGTACGTACTTTAGTTCTCAGTACGTACTTTAGTTCTTAGTACGTACTTTAGTTCTTAGAAACGTCCCTTATTTCTTAGTACGTACTTTAGTTCTCAGTACGTACTTTAGTTCTTAGTACGTACTTTAGTTCTTAGTACGTACTTTAGTTCTCAGTACGTACTTTAGTTCTTAGTACGTACTTTAGTTCTTAGTACGTACTTTAGTTCATAGTACCACTTTAGTTCTTAGAAACGTACTTTAGTTCTTATACGTACTTAGTTTCTTAGTACGTAGTTTAGTTCTTAGCACGTACTTTAGTTCTTAGTACGTAGTTTAGTTCTTAGTACGTAGTTTAGTTCATAGTACGCACTTTAGTTCTTAGTACGTAGTTTAGTTTTTAGTACGTACTTTAGTTCTTAGTACGTAGTTTAGTTCTTAGTACGTAGTTTAGTTCTTAGTACGTAGTTTAGTTCTTAGTACGTAGTTTAGTTCTTAGTACGAAACTTTTTTCTTAGTACGTAGTTTAGTTCTTAGTACGTAGTTTAGTTCTTAGTACGTAGTTTAGTTCTTAGTACGTAGTTTAGTTCTTAGTACGTACTTTAGTTCTTAGTACGTAGTTTAGTTCTTAGTACGTACTTTAGTTCTTAGTACGTAGTTTAGTTCTTAGTACGTAGTTTAGTTCTTAGTACGCACTTTAGTTCTTAGTACGTTGTTTAGTTTTTAGTATGTACTTTAGTTCTTAGTACGTAGTTTAGTTCTTAGTACGTAGTTTAGTTCTTAGTACGTAGTTTAGTTCTTAGTACGTAGTTTAGTTCTTAGTACGTAGTTTAGTTCTTAGTACGTAGTTTAGTTCTTAGTACGTAGTTTAGTTCTTAGTACGTAGTTTAGTTCTTAGTACGTAGTTTAGTTAGGTTGTCTTTCCTAACGTCAAGTGTCTAGACAAGATCAGAAGCAACAAGAATGTTCTTTATATTTATCAGCAAATTGACTCCACGCCGACTGTGTACATTCTTCTTATTCGTACACATGTACTCATGTACACTCATGTATACCCAGGAACACTCATGTACACCCAGGAACACTCATGTACACCCAGGAACACTCATGTACACCCAGGAACACTCATGTACACCCAGGAACACTCATGTACACCCAGGAACACTCATGTACACCCAGGAACACTCATGTACACCCAGGAACACTCATGTACACCCAGGAACACTCATGTACACCTAGGAACACTCATTTACACCCAGGAACACTCATGTACACCCAGGCACACTCATGTACACCCAGGAACACTCAGGTACACCCAGGAACACTCATTTACACCCAGGAACACTCATGTACACCCAGGAACACTCAGTACACCCAGGCACACTCATGTACACCCAGGAACACTCATGTACACCCAGGCACACTCATGTACACCCAGGAACACTCTTGTACACCCAGACACACTCATGTACACCCAAGAACACTCATGTACACCCAGGCACACTCATGTACACCCAGGAACACTCAGGTACACCCAGGAACACTCATGTACACCAAGGAACACTCATGTACACCCAGGAACACTCATGTACACCCAGGAACACTCATGTACACCCAGGAACACTCATGTACACCCAGGAACACTCATGTACACCCAGGAACACTCATGTACACACAGGCACACTCATGTACACCCAGGAACACTCACGTACACCCAGACACACTCATGTACACCCAGGAACACTCATGTACACCCGGGAACCACTCATGTACACCCAGACACACTCATTAAAACCCAGGAACACTCATTACACCCAGGAACACTCATGTACACCCAGGAACACTCATGTACACCACAGGAACACTCAGGTACACCCGGGAAAACACTCATGTACACCCAGGAACACTCATGTACACCCAGGCACACTCATGTACACCCAGGAACACTCACGTACACCCAGGAACACTCGTGTACACCCAGGAACACTCATGTACACCCAGGAACACTCATGTACACCCAGGCAAAACTCATGTTCACCCAGGAACACTTATGTAAAACCCAGGAACACCCCAGTTCACTCAGGAACACTCATGTACACCCAGGAACACTCATGTACACCCAAGAACACTCATGTACACCCGGGAACACCCCATGTAACACCAAGAAACTCAATGACACCCAGGCACACTCATGTACACCCAGGAACACTTATGTACACCCGGGAACACTCATGTACACCCAGGCACACTCATTGTACTCCCCGGGAACACTCATGTACACCCGGGAACACTCATGTAAAACCCAGGAACACTCATTTTACACCCAGGAACACTCTTTTTACACCCCGACATACTCATGTACAACCCAGGCACACTCATGTCACCCAGGAACACTCATGTACACCCAGGCACACTCATGTACTCCCAGGAACACTCATGTACACCTAGGAACACTCATGTACACCCAGGAACACTCTTGTACACCCGAAAACACTCATGTACACCCAGGCACCTCATGTAAAACCCAGGAACACTCATTCACCCAGGCACACTCATGGTACACCCAGGAACACTCTTGTTACCCCAGACACACTCAGTACACCCAGGAACCCCTCAGTACACCCAGGAACCACTCATGTACACCCAGGAACACTCATGTACACCCAGGAACACTCATGTACACCCAGGCACACTCATGTTCACCCAGGAACACTCATGACACCCGGGAACACTCATGAAACACCCAGAAACACTCATGTGCACCCAGGCAAAACCATGTACACCCAGGAAAAACCATGTACACCCAGAACACTCATGTACACTCAGGAACACTCATGTACACCCAGGAACACTCAGTACACCCAGGAACACTCATGTACACCCAGGAACACTCATGTACACCCAGGAACACTCATGTACACCCAGGAACACTCATGTACACTCAGGAACACTCATGTACACCCAGGCACACTCATGTACACCCAGGAACACTCATGTACACCCAGGAACACTCATGTACACCCAAGAACACTTATGTACACCCAGGAACACTCATGTACACCCAGGAACACTCATGTACACCCAGGAACACTCATGTAAAACCCAGGAAACACTCATGTACACCCAGGCACACTCATGTACACCCAGGAGCACTTATGTACACCCAGGAACACTCATGTACACCCAGGAACACTCATGTACACCCAGGAACACTCATGTACACCCAGGAACACTCATGTACACCCAGGCACACTCATGTACACCCAGGAACACTCATGTGCACCCAGGAACACTCATGTACACCCAGGCACACTCATGTACTCCCAGGAACACTCATGTACACCCAGGAACACTCATGTACACCCAGGAACACTCATGTACACTCAGGCACACTCATGTACACCCAGGAAAAACTCAGTACACCCAGGCACACTCATGTACACCCAGGAACTCTCATGTACACCCAGGGACACTCATGTACACCCAGGAACACTCATGTACACCCAAGGACACTCGTGTACACCCAGGAACACTCATGTACAACCAGGAACACTCATGTACACCTAGGAACACTCATGTACACCCAGGCACACTCATGTACACCCAGTAACACTCATGTACACCCAGGCACACTCATGTACATCCAGGAACACTCATGTACACCCAGGAACACTCATGTACACCCAGGAACACTCATGTACACCCAGGAACACTCATGTACACCCAGGAACACTCATGTACACCCAGGAACACTCATGTACACCCAGGAACACTCATGTACACCCAGGAACACTCATGTACACCCCAGACCACACTCATGTACACCCGGAACACTCATGTACACCCAGGAACACTCATGTACACCCAGGAACACTCATGTAAAACCCAGGACACCATGTACAACCCAGGCACACTCGGGTACACCCAGGAACACTCATGTACCCCCAGGAACACTCATGTACACCCAGGAACACTCATGTACACCCAGGAACATTCATGTACACCCAGGAACACTCATGTACACCCAGACACACTCATGTACACCCAGGAACACTCATGTACACCCAGGAACACTCATGTACACCCAGGAACACTCATGTACACCCAGGAACACTCATGTACACCCAGGAACACTCATGTATACCCAGGAACACTCATGTACACCCAGGAACACTCATGTACACCCAGGAACTCTCATGTACACCCAGGAACACTCATGTACACCCAGGAACACTCATGTACACCCAGGAACACTCATGTCACCCCAGGAACCTCATGTACACCCAGGAACACTCATGTAACACCCAGGAACACTCATGTACACCCAGGAACCACTCATGTACACCCAGGAACACTCATGTACACCCAGGAACAACTCATGTCCCACCCAGGAACACTCATGTACACCCAGAACACTCATGTACACCCAGGACACTCATGTACCCCCAGGAACACTCATGTACACCCGGAACACTCATGTACACCAGGAACACTCATGAAACACCCCGGGAACACTCATGTACACCCAGGAACACTCATGTACACCCAGGAACACTCATGTAAAACCCAGGAACACTCATGTACACCCAGGAACACTCAATGTACACCCAGGAACACTTTTTACACCCAGGAACTAATGCACATACTTGTACCCATGTAAATGAAAACATTTAAAATTCATCCTCCCCTTGTGTGTTTATTAGTTTGTAGCGTGTTGCTTGTGTTTGTTTAATCAGTGATGTTACCAGTGTTGTAGTGGTTCAGTGTTGTGTTTAACAGTGTTGTAGTGTGTTCTTGTATTGTGTTTACCATGTCGTAGTGTGTTACATGTGTTGCGGTTTACAGTGTTGTACTTTTACCCCACCTATTTGTACTCACCTATTTGTGGTTGCAGGGGTCGAGTCATAGCTCCTGGCCCCCCTCTTCACGATTGCTACTAGTCCCTCTCTCCCCTGCTCCATGAGCTTTATCATACCTCGCCTTTAAAAAACTATGTATGGTTCCCGCCCCACTACTTCACTTTCTAGACTATTCCACGACTTGACTACTCTATGACTGAAGAAATACTTCCTAACATCCCTTTGATTCATCTGAGTCTTCAACTCCAATTGTGACCTCTTGTGTATGGCCCATCTCGGGAACATCCTGTCTTTGCCCCACCGTGTCTATTCCGCGCAGTATTTTATATGTCGTTATCATGTCCCCTGACCCTCCTGGCTCCAGTTCGTCAGGCCGATTTCCCTCAACCTTTCTTCGTACACAATCCCCGTAGCTCTGGGACTAGTTTTTTTCAAACCTTTGCACTTTCTCTAATTTTTTGCGTGCTTGACTAGGGGGGTTTTCCAAACTGGTGCTGCATACTCCAAAAGGGCCCCTGGACGTAAAGGGTATACAGTGCCCTTGAACGCCCCCTTAAATTGAGGTACCCGGAACGCTACCGAAATTTTTGCCAGGCCCCCCGTATGCTCAGCATTTATCGTTTTAAATTGCGCCTCGGGAATATGCTCGGTGTTATACTCCCCCCCCAGATCTTTTTCCTTGAGTGAGGTTTGCAGCTTTGGCCATCTTTTTTATATTGTGTCTGCGTCTTCTTTCCCCTTTTCCCCAAAATCTTCATGACTTTCCCCTTTTGGGGGGGGTTTAAACTCAAGGAGCCAGTTTCTGGCCCAAAGGCTTGAAAGCCTTCCGGTCTTTTTGTACCCCTGCCTGATCCTCACCCCGTTTTGATTCTTCCAAAACCCTTCACATAAATCTGCAAACAAAGGACATTTTCCTGAGCCTAACCCCTTTCCCTTTTAAAGTGGGTTCAAAATTTCCAAAAACAGCACGGGTCCTGGGACTGCCCCCGGTGGAACCCCGTTTTGTCAAAAGGCCCCCAAACTCTGAAACCTCGTCACGAACCATGCTCGTTGTTCCCCCCCTCCCTGCCCAGGTTTTCCCCTCGATCCTTTGGGCAGGGCCTTTCCTTTTTAAGTGTCCCTGATCTTCTAGTTTTTTTCCATTAACCTTTTGTGAGGAACTGTGTCGAAGGCCTTTTTGGACCCCAAAAAAATCCCATTTCGATCCTTTCCCTCCTCTTTTGTCCTTATTTCTGCCCAACCCTTGTCCATAAAACCAAGTGGGTTTTTTGGACACAGGTTTTTCCTTTCCCCTTAAACCATGGGGGGTTGTCAATTAAAACACTTTTTTTCTTTCCAGGTGCCCACCACTCCCTCCTGATTATTTTCTCCATGCCCCTTGCATACTAACCCTTATTTGATACATGGGGTTTTTGGTGCCTCATTTTCCTGTCCCCCCTTTTTAAAAAATTGGGGACTACATTTCCATCTTCCAACCTCAGGGAGTTGCCCATTTTCAAATGATGTGTTGAAATCTTTTTTAAAAGGGCACAAAAAAATATCTCTGCTCCCTTTAAGGACCCACGGAGAGATGTTGCTGGTCCCCACCGCCTTTAAGGTTAAAGGGTTGGGCATAGCAGCTTTTTTCCACTTCCTCCGGTTTTAATGTACCCCCATCCAGCATTTTGCGGGTTGTACCCCCCTGTTCTTTTTCCTGGTCCCTATTTGGTTTTCCCCACTGAAATACCCCTTTTAATTTCCGGGTTAGCTCCTGACTTTAACCTCTGGTCGTTTCTTTTTAATTCCCCTCCCCCTTTCCCCCTTTTAATTCCCTGGTCCGACTGTTTTTTTTTCCTCCTGATGGGGCCTGTACAACAGTTTTTGGGGTCGGGTTTTGGGATTTTTGGGTCTATGCCCTTTTTTCCATTTTGCGCTGAGCCCCCTTCTTATCGTGAAAATTTTCTTTTAGGGGCTCTTGGGCAATCTCTTTTTTTTCCTATTTCTCTGTCTTCTTTTTTTTTTCCATTCTCAAATTACACCTTTTTTTTGCCCCCCCAAACACCTTTGGGTAAACCAAAAGGACTCTTCTGTTCTTCCCATTTTTTTTCCCTTTCCCCCCTTTCCCCCCGGAACCAAACCTAACCCTTCATTCCCCCCCCCTTTTTGGGCCCCTTCCCATTTTTTCCCCAAATTTGGTTTTTTTTTATTTTTTTTTTTTTCATTTTTTTTTTTTTTTTTTTTTTAAAATTTTTTTTTTTTTTATTTTTTTTTTTTTTTTTTTTTTTTTCCCCACCCTTTTCCCTGCTACTCTCTCCACTTGGACCCTCAACAAATGTAGGGAAGCACAGAACCACATATCAAAGCCCCCAGGGCCTTCAACAAGAAATCCTCAGTCAACTACTCAAGGTGAATAAAAAGGCCCATTTTTGCGGGTTTAAACCCTTCTCCTCTCCCCCTGGAAGTGCCCTCAAACCAGGGGTTTAAAATGCATGAGGTTTTCCATACTAAAATCCATAAATTTTGGGCTCCCCAAATTTTCGGAACCCCCTTGGGGCCCTTTTTTCCCCCCGGGCAATCTCCTTTGGGGATTGAAAAAAACCCAAAAACTATTTAATTTTGTTTTCCCCCCCCACATGTGCTCTCCGGCCCCCCTGGGCTAGTGTGTCGACCAGGCTCTGTTGCTCCCCATCGTATTTTTCCCTCTTGCTCCTGCAGTTCTGGGGTGGGTTGTACATTACTGAAATTTAAACCCCTTTTAGGGTCCCCAGACTGGATTTTTTCCTACTAAAAAGCCCCTTTCCCCCTGCCACCTTTCCCCTTCCCTTTTTTCCAAAACCCCACTGGTTTTTTAATAGCATGAAAACTCCCCCCCCCCCTCCCCTCCCTCGTTTTTCCTGGGTTTTGATACCCGGGGGGAAAGATTGAATTGTTTTTAAATTCGGGTGAGTTTTTTTCCCTGTGAGTGCTTTTTAATGTCTGGGGATGTCCCCCTTGATTCTTTAAATGCCACCCTCATACTTATTTGTTATTCCATCTGCTTTTGTATCCCCAAACCTTCAACTTCTTTTCTAAGCTGGGGTTTCGGGGGAGGTTTTTTGGGTTTTTGGGGGAATTTGGGGGAGACCTAAAAGGAACAATGGGGGGTTTTGCTGTGGGGGTGGTTTTTTTAATGATGGGGGGGGGCTTTGGGATATGACAGGGGTTTTTTTTGGGTTTTTAGAAGTGTTTGGCTCCACGGGGTTTTGAGGGGGTTGGGGGTTTCTATGGGAAGCGTGGGGGGGTTGAAATTTAAACTGCCCCCTGTGCCCGGGATCTCCTGCCCTGCCCTTCCCCCAAACCCCTCTCTTTCCTCCTTTCCCCCTTTTGGTATCATCTCCTCATTTTTCCCCCTTTTCGCTTGGTTCTGCCCGGGGTCGAGATACCCCTTTCCTGTTTTCCCCGGCTTTTCCCCTTAAATTTCGTGCTTTCCCCCAAACAGAAACCTTTCCGAGCGATTCTGCCTTAAAAGGTCACTTTCCGGGCCGGGGTTTTCCTTTTTTTTTACAAACCCCCCAATTCTCCGAAAATTTTCCGCGGGGCCCAGTCGTCTTCTCCGTTTCCCTTTCAGAGGTTTTCCCAATTTCTTTTTTTTCCCTTTTTTTTTTCCTTGCTTCATATGTTTCCCCCCCTTCCCAATTTTCCGACCCCATACACAAAGACGACCCCCCCCCTTTTCCCTTTCCCCCCACTCCCATATCCCTGTGTTTCCCCTCATTCAATTTGATTTCCTCCATTGCACTTTCCTTCTTCTTTCACTAGCTACTGTACATGGGGTCAGTGGCCTGTCATTTTTTCCCCTTTTTCGGGGTTTCCCTGGGCCTGTTGTGGGCTTTTAGGCCCCCCACATATAAAACTTTTGCTCTTTCATTTTCTACAGTCTCCACTGATAGACTTCTACAGCAGTTTTGCCCTTCTGTTTCCCCCAGTCCCCTTATTTTGGCTGAGGTAAACGGTCTCGGTTGTTTAATCCCCCAAAAAGAAAAAAGTTCTTTTTGTCTGTTTCAAATTTTTCCAGTTCCCTTCTAAACCTGTATCCTGGCCCCCTGCTCTTTTACCTTTTTACCTCCCACTTCCCCGCTTTCCATGTCTATCCCTTTTTTCCATTTTCATGCTAAGTTCTTCCCAGTTTCTTTTCCAAAATTCCATTTTTTTTCCTTTTTTTTGAGCTCGCTGCCCAATCTTCCCTTTTTTGGGAGTTCCCTCCTCCTGTTTCCCCTTTGGGGTTTTCCCCTTTTTGCTCTCTGGGAACCCCCTTTTTTTTTATCCTGATTGCCTCAGAGGGGAAACCCAAAGTTTTCTGTATTTAGGTTTTGTATAGCAAATTGGGGGGGGGAGGTAGAGGAGGAACCGTGCAAAAGGGGGGAGTAGTGGGGGGGGGAGGGGGAAGGGGAGTGGGAAACAAGTGGTAAGTGGGGGAGTGGAGAGGGGGCGGTGGGGGGGGGGCAGGTGAAAAAAAGGAAAGGGGGGGGGGAAAAGGTGAAGGATGAGATGTCGGGGGGGGGGGGGGGATGTATGGGGTTAGTCAGGCAATATGTGGTTTGTGGGTGTGTGTGTGTGTATTGGGGGGGTGTTGTGTGTTGCGTGTGGTGTTTGGGGGGGGTGGGGGGGTTGGGTGAGTGTAAATGTTTGCATTTTGTTTTTGTTTATCAGTGTTACTGTTTGCATTGTTGTGTTTTTTCAATGTTTTAAAATGTGTTACTTATGTGGGTTTTTAACAGTGTTTAAAAATGTGTTTCTTGGTTGTGTTTATCAGGTTGTACTGTGGGTTTTTTGTTTTTTGTTTTTTTTCAGTGATGTTACCAGTGTTTTTAGTGTGTTTCTTGGGGTTTTTTTATTTAGGTTTGTAAATTTGGGTTTCATGTTTTTTTTAGTTTTGTAGTGTGGTTTCAGTGTTTTTGTGGGTTTTAAATGTGGTTTTTTAATTGTGTTATCTTTTTGTAGTGTGTTTTCTTGTTTTTTTTTATCATGTTGTAGTGTGTTACTTTTGTTGGGGTTTATCAGTGTTTTAGTGTTTTCTTGTGTTGTTTTTATCAGTGTTGTAGTGGTTACTTTTTTTTTTTCAAGGGTTTTTACTCTGGTTTTCTTGTGTTGTGGTTTTTCAGTGTTTTTAACTGGGGTTACTTGTGTTGTTTTTTTCATGTTGTAGTGTGTTAAATTGGTTTGTTAACAGTGTTTGGACTGTGTTCTTGTGTTGTGTTTAAACCAGTGTTTTAGTGGGTTTCTTGTTTTGTGTTTATCATGGGGGTTTTCTCGTTACTTGTGTTGTGTTTTTTCCCCTTTGTACTCTGTTTTTCTTGTGGGTTTGTTTATCATGTTTAGTGTGTTAAATTGTGGGTTTTGGGTTATCATGTTGTAGTGTGTTTCCTTTTGTTGTGTTCATCCCGTGTTGTAGTGTGTTTCTTTTGTTTGTGATTTCATTTGTATTTGGGGTTTCCCTTTTTTTGTGTTTATCATGTTGTACTGTGTTACATTGTTTGTGTTTATCAAATGTTGTAGTGTGTTTCTTTTGTTGTGTTTATCAGTGTTTTACTTTGTTACTTGTGTTTTTGTTTATTTATGTTGCCGTTTACTTTTGGGTTTTGTTTTATTTAGTTTGGAAATGTTTGCTTGTGTTGTGTTTAAACAGTGTTGAATGTGTTTTCCCTTTTGTTGGGGTTTATCAGTTGTTGTGTTTTCTTGTGCTTTTCAGTGTTGTAGTGTGGCTACTTTTTTTTTTTGTTTACAGTGTTGGAGTGGCTTTCCTGTGTTGTGTTTTTCAGTGTTTTTAGTGTTTATTTTTTTCCAAACATTTTAGTGGGGTTACTTGTGTCAACAGTGTTGTATGTGTTAAATTGGGTCCACAGGGGTTTTTTAGTGGCAAATTGTGTTGTGTTTTCAGTGTTTTTTAGTGTGGGTACTTGTGCTTACCAGGTTGCAGTGCGTTTAAAAAGGGTTGGCTATCCCCGTTGGAAGTGTCAATTGTGTTTTTTCATTGTTGTATTGGTTACTTGTGTTTTTGGTTTTTCAGTGTTGTATTTTGTTAAATTGTGTTGTGTTTACAGTACTGGGAGTGTGTTACTTGGTTTACAGTGGTTTTAAATTTTGTTACTTGGGGTGTTTAAAATTTTTGTATTTTGTTTTCCTGTGTTGTTTTTATTACTTGTAAAGGGTTACCTGTTTTGTTTTACCAGTGCTATAGTTTTTACGTGTGGGTTTTTTTATCAGTGGGTTTTAGTTATTAAATTTGTTGAGTTTTTCCAGTTTGTTGTGGGATTTAAAATGTTGTTTTTGTGTTTTTCCAGTGTTGTTTTTCTGTTTTTCCAGTGTTTTTTGTGTGTTTTTCCCCCGCGTTGGGTTTTTGTGTTTATTAGTGTTGGGTTTTGTGGTGTGTTTAATGGTTGTTGTTTTTCCCGTGGCCCGGGGTTTCCCCTGTTGTTGTTTTGTATTTAAAACCCGGAAAATTTTTTTTTTTACTATTTTGGTGTGTTTTCCAGTGTTGGTGTGTTTAAAACCCGTGTTTTGGGGGTGATTAAACCAAATGTTGTTTTTTTTGGGGTTTTCCAATGTTTTTTCTGTTTTTTGCCAGTTTTTTTTGTATTTAAACCCGTGTTGTTGTGTGTTAAAAAGGTTGTTTCTCTGTTTTTTACCAGTGTTTTTTGCGTGTTTAAACCCTTTTTGTTGGGGGGTTTAAACCCGGGGGTTTTCCTGGGGTTTTTCCAGTTTTTGTTTTGTGTTTCCCGTGTTTTTTGCACTGGGTTTTCCAGTGTTGTTGCTCTTTTTTCCATGTTGTGTGTTTTACCACGGTGTTGCTCTGTTTTACCATGTTGTTTTTGCATTTACCAGGTTGTTTTGCGTTTACCCCCGTGTTTGTTGATCGTGTTTTACCAGTGTTTTTGCTTCGTGTTTGCCAGGGGTTATTACTGGTCTTACCATTTTAAAGCGGGGTTTTGTGCCGAGGAAAATAGCGTTTGGGAGCAAAGATAAAGGCCGGGACTAGTTTTTTGGGTTTAATTGGGTAGGAGTGGTACACAAAGGCAGTGTGAGGGAGTGACCGCAAAACCGTCCCCTTTGGGGGGGGAGCACTTGTGTCTATCCCAAATCGGTCGGCCCCTTTGGGGTGAGGGCGGGTGGGCTTTAGCCTCCCACTGACCTGAGTGGAAACCTACAAGGGGGAAGCACCAATATCCGCGAAATATGAACCCAGTCAGAGCAGACGGGTAGGTGTGTGTTCGACCGTACAGGGGTCTAAAATTTGCTTGGCCACGCACCTCGCAAACGGGCCCCCACCGACAATACTTTGGGGGGCCCCCCAGGTAAAAGGAATTACTTTCACTAACCCACCCCAGAGAGGGACCGGCTTTCGCTCACATAAAATAAAAAATGGACATAAAAAGCAACGGCCCCAAAAAAAAAAAAAACTCTCCCATCCAGGGGAAGAGAAAACGGTTTGCCCCCGCTGTTTTCAAACAAGGGAGAGTCCGGGGACCCTCCCCCTGGAACTAAAATCTTTTTTATAAACAGGGTTTTTCCCCCAGGGGGGAACACATTTTACCCCCTCGTCTACGAACGATGTTTTTCACCCTCACATTTTTCAAAAAATGGGCTGACCCCTAGCATTTCCCAAGGGGTGACAGGGACTCAGAGGGGAGCACGCCCTGACCAAATACAACTCTTTTTTTTTATATTAAAAAAACTGGGTGCACATACCTTCAATAATACTAAAAATCCATGGAATTCAAATTTCACTCTGGGTACCCTTTTTAAAAGTATTTACATAATTACATGATGTTTCCCCCCTGGGCTCCATTTTTCGAAATAGCTAAACAATGTGTGTGGGCCCTTTTTAAACCCCTTTTCGCAACAAAACAAATTTGCATAACACGAAGGGTCAGAAAAAGCAGTAGGTTTCGTCAATTTTCACAGAAAAAAACTGTTTTTCCCCCTTTGGGCTCAGCCATTAATTTTGGAGCCCCCTTCCCGGGCCCCTCTTCCCTTCCCTAAAGGGGGGAGAAGGGGTAGACGGTTTTTTCCCTACATTGGCTGATTTTTGGGGTTTTCAAACACACGCGACTCCACTCGCTTTTTCCCCCGCACAAGGGGCCACAACTTCAAAATTTTTATCAAGGGGGGCTTTCCCTTTAAAAGTTCCCGTAGCCAAACTCCCTCCCCCCGAACTTATTGCCCCGGAGCTGTCTTTGGACAGGTAAGGACCCACAAATTTTGGGAAAAAGTTGTGCATACCTGGGGTCTGCACGGGTTGAGCCAAAATAACTTTGCAAAACCCGGGGTTTCCCCTTTCTTTCCCTTTTTCCCCGGGCGTTTCCCCTCAGACGTGAACCTTTTCAGTAAACTTTCATAAGGTTTTTCTTTGTAACCCCCTGGGAAAACAAGCTGCGGTTTTGGCCGCATCTTTACCCACACTAGGGTTACATTTTCATAAATAGGGCTAGGTAAACAAACATAATTTCATAAGGGAAAGGCGCTTGGGCATACCCTACAAAGCCCAAAATGAGGTGTCTCACCGATCGAGCTGTTGAGGGAGGAATTTAAGTACACTGAACATCAGGGATAGCCTCATCCCATGTAGTACAATTTGGGTTAACAGTTACCCTGAGCACCTCCAGGACTTTGCGATTTGTACGTTCAGCAAGACCATTACTCGCAGGGTGGCGTGGAGCTACTGGCGCTTGGTGTATTTTTGGGAATCTGGAGCAAAGATCCTGCATTATGCCATTTATAAAACCTCAGACCCATTTCTGACAGAAGGACACGTGGGCAAGTATAAACGAAGAACAACATGCTCACGGAAAGCACTAGCGACCGTTCGGCGGTTTTATCAGGAATGGGTACTAATTCACTGTACCGCGTAAAGTTATCTACCATTACAAGGTCGAGAAGTTCGTCAAAGGTCGACAGAAGTTCTCTCCCTTTGTAATGGGATACTTTAGAATGGGGTTAGGACCTGTAATGGTACCCTTGTGCTTGTAGGAAAAACAACACACTGGTGTACATGCTTGGCAATGTCCGCTGCCATCTTAGGCCATAAAATTTCATTCATGCCTGTTTGATCTGGCGGTCCTTCCCGGGGTGCGCTACACCGGGGACATCGGGGATCAACCTAAGATAGCTGGTATCATGGACTTGGTATCACCATTTTGGATATGGTTCTGCCGGGGTCCACCAGCTGTGCACACGGCACAGTACTCCTTGGTTGCCCACTAAATCCTTCAGTGGGACTGAAGACTTGACCTGTAAGTCAATGTCCTCCTTGGGCAGGAAACGAAGGACTGGAGACCACACAGGGGTCCTGTCGTTTGGGGTCTCTCGAGATCCTCACAGAGAACGAGTTACCGACACTCACGAATGCTATATGCCCTTTACAGGGCTCAGCTACAACATTTTGCTTACCTGGGACATCGCAAATTTCAGGGTTTGTAGTCATTGAACGTGAGCGACCACCAAGCATGCTTTCCCGAGAGGTTCTTATTCGCAAAAAGGGCCAATAAGGGTAATGGGTTTGGGGTAAATCTTGATGTATATGATAGATGATATCCCGAAAATGACTTAGGGCCCATACAATGGCTAAAGCTTCTAGCTCTGTCACGAATAATTGATTCCCTTTAGTAAGGACACGGCTAGCATAGGCAATGGGGTTTTGCTTACCATTAGATTCCTGTGACAAGACTGAAACCATGCCAACTTTCGGGCACAGTCGTAAAGGGTAAATGCCAGGTAAAAAACCGGGAATCAAAGGGTTGGGGGATGTTAACTTTTTTCTTAAGAATGACAAAAGCTGGGGCCCGATCACAGTCCACTCAAAGGGGCACCCTTCTTGAGTAAGCGTGTCAGGGGTGCGCAAGGGTGGGAAACCTCGTAAAGGGCGGTAAAAAACCCCCGGGGCCTATAAGGCCCGGGACTGCATCCCCCGCCCGGGGTCGGGAATTTTGCCGGTCAAAATTTTAGACTCCCGTCTTTATGCCATTCTGAGTCACTACGTGCCCCAGAAATTTTATTTCTTCCTGGGGGAAATGGCATTTGGGAGCTTCCCTTTAAAGGTTTGCCTGGCTAGCCCCAAAACCCTGTAAGTTTCCGAATGTGACGGGACATCTTGCACATGACTTAACACTAGGTAGACCATGAGCGTCCCACCTGGAGGGATGGAAAAATTGTCGTCTCAAACGACAAAACGGTTTGGGCTCCGTGCAAGCAAAGGGGCTCCCCCGAACTGGAAGACCATTTGGCGTAGGAAAGCTTAACCCCGGCCTCATGATCGGATTTGAAAAACCTTTTTTCGCCGTTTTCTCCCAAAGGTCACGAACTGCAAGGGAAAGCGGTTGGGACGTCAGATTCAGTTCCTGAAATCGAAAACGGGGCGCCGGGTTTCCCATTTTTCTTGGGGCCAAAATAAGGGAGCTTTCCCACGGGGAAGGGGGACCCCCTCAATAACCCATCACGAGGTCCCTGTAAAGAGTTCTTCGGCGAAGACTCTTTGGCAGTGGCAGGGGATACGCAATAATAAATGGGTTTTGTACCTTTTTCAATGGAATACGGTAGAATCGTGGGGTCAAACCACGACTCACCATCTAGTGGCTGCAAACGTGCACGATTTGGAACCTGGAGAAGTTTTTTGGGGTCTTTAGGAAGTCCTTTTAAAGCTAATCTCTTCCTTACCGTGTTTTTGCCTGTGTTTTTTCCAGTGTTGTTTTTTCTTACCGTGTTGTTGCTCTGTGTTTTCCGTTTTTTGTTGTGCGTTTACCATGTTGCTGGTGTTTAACAGGTTGTTTCTCTAATTTCCATGTTGTTGCTCTGTGTTTGTCAGTGTTGTTGGTGTTTACCCGGTTGGCTCCTTTTTTTACCCTGTTTTGCTTGTTTTTCCAGTGTGGTTGTTAGGTAAGCAATAGCAAAATTTTTGGTATTTTATTTTTGAAAGTTTCGCCCACACGTAGGGTTCTTAGTCGAGTAAGAAAATTTATAGAACAAAGTACTTGAAAAACATGTAAACATCCATCACCCTCAAAGTTTGAGGTGGCCCTCCCAGTCTGGGGAAAAAGCTTGTTCCCTAGATGAAACAAATGGGGATGAAGTGACAGGTGGAACCTTTTAAAAGGCCCCGGAGGGGAGAGTAGGTCACTAGAAGAGGTTGAAGCAGAGTTGGGAGGTCAGGGCCCTCCAAAACCCGCCGTTCTCACTAGCAAGGGTTTCGAAGTTATTCAGGCTGTACAAGATACCCTTTTGTTAAGGGCTCAGTTGAACTTTAAAAATTATAAAATACCGACAGGTTGAGGTAAGACCATATGCAACAGTTTTGGTATCTTTATTTCGAAACGTTTCGCCTACACAGTAGGCTTCTTCAGTCGAGTACAGAATAACGTTTCGAAATAAAGATACCTAACTGTTGCATATGTGTCTTACCTAACAACCTGTCGGTATTTTATACCATTTTAATGTTCAATCTGTCAGACACTGCAACACAAGGGTATCTTGGTACAGACCTGAAATCAACTTCGACAACCTCTACTAGTGAGAACGGCTGATTTGAGAGGGACCTGACCTCCCAACATCTGCGTTCTACTAGTGACCTACGTCTCACCTCCTGGCGCTATATAAGGCTCCATCCTGTCACTTCTACTCCATATTGTTTCAGACTATGGAGCAATGCTCTTCTCCAGACTGAGGGACTGACCACCTCAAAACTTTAAGGGTGATGGACTGATTACATCGTCTTCAAGTCTCTTCTGCTTCTATCAACTTTTCTGTACTCGACTGAAGAAGCCTACTGTGTAGGCGAAACGTTTCGAAATAAAGATACCTAACTGTTGCATATGTGTCTTACCTAACAACACATCTCAGTAAGGAGTCGTTCAGGACTCTGAACGTCGTGTACATCAGGCTCATATTGAAGTATGCAGCACCAGTTTTGGAACCCACACCTGGTAAAGCACGTCAATAAATTAGAGAAAGTCCAAAGGTTTGCAACGTAACTAGTCCGGGAATTAAGAGGCATATCCTACGAGGAAAGGTTAAGGGAAATCGACCTGACGAAACTGGAGGAGAGGAGGGACAAGGGAGACTTGATAACAATATATAAAATGTTGAGAGGACTCGACAAGGTGGGGAGGGCCAGGATGTATCAAGAAGTGGAATAGTCTGGAAAGGGAAGTGGTGGAGACAGGATCCATACATAGCTTTAAGAAGAGGTATGATTAAGCTTATGGAGCAGGGAGAAAGTGGATCTAGTAGCGACCAGTGAAGAGGCGGGGCCAGGAGTTATGAATCGACCCCTGCAACCACAATTAGGTGAGTACAATTAGGTGAGTACACACACTGCTACACACATACACTGCTTCAAGCACACTGCTCCTCTCACGCTGCTACACACACACACACACACACACACACCACGCGACCAGTGAAGAAGCGGGACCAGGAGCTGTGAATCAACCCCTACAACCACAACTAGGTGAGTACTACTAGGTGAGTAATGCTACACACATACTCACTGGTGCTCACTCCCTATTTTTAAAAAAGGATACAGACACGAAGCATTGAACTACAGACCAGTGTCACTGACGTGTACAGTATGCAAGGTCATGGAGAAAATTATCAGGAAAAGAGTGGTGGAACACCTAGAAAGGAATGAGCTTATCAACGACAGCCAGCACAGTTTCAGGGACGGGAAATCCTGCGTCACAAAACCTACTGGAGTTCTAAAACAGGGTGACGGCAGAAAGACAAGAGAGAGAGGGGTGGGTAGATTGCATTCTCTTGGACTGTAAGAAGGCAGGGATAACAGGGAAGGCACTACAGTGGATCAGGGAATACCTGTAAGGAAGACAACAGCGAGCCATGGTACGTGGCGAGGTGTCAGAGTGAGCGCCTGTGACGAGTGGGGTGCCACTGGGATCAAGGACCGGTACTGTTTCTGGTATTTGTGAACGACATGACGGAATGGATTCCGAAGTGCCCCTGTCTGCAGATGATGTGAAGTTAATGAGAAGAATTCAGTCGGACTAAGACCAGGCAGAACTACAGAGGGATCTGGACAGACTGCAGGCCTGGTCCAGAAACTGGCTCCTGGAGTTCAACCCTACCAAGTGCAAAGTCATGAAGATTGGGGAAGGGCAAAGAAGTCCACAGACGGAGTATAATCTAGGGAGCTTGAGCCTACAAACCTCACTCAAGAAATAAAATCTTGGTGTGAGTATAACACTGGGAAAATCTGAGGCGCACATCAACCAAATAACTGCTGCAGCATATGGGCGCCTGGCAAACCTAAGAACAGCATTCCGACATCTAAATAAGGAGTCATTCAGGACCCTGTACACTGTGTACGTTAAGCATATACTGGAATATGCTGCGCCACTTCGGAACCCTTCACCTAGCCAAGCATGTAAGGAAAGTAGAGAAAGTGCAAAGGTTGCAACATGACTGGTCGCGGAGCTAATGGGTATGTCCTACGAGAGAGGTTAAGGAAATCGACCTGACGACACTGGAAGACGGGAAAGTTGGGGGGGATAGGTTTAAACGAAAATATAAAATACTGAGAGGAAATAAAAAAAAAAGGGTTGGACGAGACGGGGATTTTTCCAAGATGAACACAGCAACGAGGGGTAGAAAATAAACCCCGGGGGGATTTTTTGGAAAGTTTTTATTTAAACCCAACAGATTTTGTTCAGGAAGTGGAATAGCCGGGGTTTAGGGGGATGTGGGGAGGGGCAGGATCCAAAAAAAAAAACCTTTGAGAAGGGGTTTATGATAAAAAGTCACGGAGGGGGAAAGAGGGGACCGGTAGGGGCCCAAATGACCGCCCTTGCAACCCCCAACAAAGGGGGAATTACAACTGGGGGGGTACACTGTACAACACCCCACCCTGGAACACACTTTAAAAGGTACCCCAAAACCACGGGCCCAACACACACAAAACACACACCCCTGATACTCCCCCACAATTTTCAACACAACCTGGGAAACTGGGCAATTTACCTTGGGGGAAAGGGAAGACGGAAAAATGTATTTCCTTTTTTAAAAAAAGGAAAGACAGAAAAAAAGGCGCAAAAACCTATAGACCTGTTTCGCCCGTGTATGGGGTAATGCAAATTTAAATGGGGGAAGATTATCAGGAGGAAAGGGGTGGAAAGCAGGGGGAAGGGGAAAAGAGTATAAAAAACCAAACCACAGGGAAATTCATGGAAGGCAAACCCGGGTTCAAAAAACCTTTCTGGTTTCTATGATAAAAAACAAAAGAAAGGGAACGAGAGGGGAGGGGTGGGTTGTTTGCATCTTCTTGGACTGCAAGAAGGCTTTGCACAGTTCCTCAAAAAGAGATTAGTGCAGAAGCAAGAGGATCAGGGCATAAAACAGGAAGGGCATGAAAATGGTCGGGTTAATACCTAAACGGGGAGGCAAACGCCCAGCCCATGGAAACGTGTTTAGGTATCACAGTGGGCACCTGGGGACGAGCGGGGTCCCACGGGGGGTTGGCCCAAGGGCCCCAGTGTTTTTTTGGGAGTGGGGGAACGGGACATGATAAGGGGTTAACTCAGAAGGGGTCCCCCTGTTTGCAGATAAATTTTGAAGTTAATGAGGAGAAATTAAACAGATGAAAATCAGGCGGGACTTCAAAGGCCCGGGAAACAGACTGGAAAACCTGGCCCAGCAACGGCTTCTAGAATTTAACCCCCCCAAAAATGCAAAGTCATGAAGATGGGGGAAGGGCACAGAAACAGCAACGGATATAGGCTAGGTGGACAAAGACGCAAAACCCCGCTAAAGGGAGAAAGATTTGGGGTGATATAACCCCGAGCATGTCCCCGGGATAACTGCGGAAAACTCCAATAACTGCTGCCGCATATGGGCGCCGGGAAAACCTTTAGAAAAGCTTTTCCGATACCGTAATAAGGAATCCCCAAGACTTGTACAGGGTGAAATTTTTGGGCCCATTATAAAAAATGTAGCACCAGCCCGGAACCCACCCCTTTAAAACGTGGGGGAATTTAGAGAAAGTAAAAAGGTTTGAAACAAGGCTAGTTCAGAGTTTGGGGGAATGTGGGAAACAAAGAAAGGTTAAAGGGGAAATCGGATGACGCCGGGGGGGGAAGAAGGGTCAGGGGAGATTTTGATAAAACTTAAAAAGATACTTGGGGGAAAAAGGGCCAAGGTGGACAAGACAGGTTGTTCCAGAGGGGGGAATAGGGGAAAAAGGGGGGTCACTTTAAGGGCTGAAAAATCAGACGAGTCACGGGAATTTTTGGGAAGAAATTTTTTCAGTCATAGAGTCGCCGGAAAGGGAAAAAGCCTAGCAATTGACGTAGTGGAGGCAGGGAAAAAAAACATATTTTTTAAAAGAGGTGGAAACAGCTCAGGAAGCGGGAAAAAAGAAGGACCTATTTCGACAGTGAAAGGCGGGGCCGGAGCTGAGTCTCAAACCCTTGCAACCAAAATTAAAGGGGGAGTACAATTAGGTGGTACACCCCACACAACAAAAAAACATGCTACGACACAAAATTTTAAATTAAAAATTTTTTTTTTGAGGGAGGTTTTTGGCCCAAATAGCCCCTTCCGGGGGCTAAGCCCCTTCACAGGGGCGAGAGGGCTACGAGGGTTAGGGGGCTTGAGGGCGAGGGCTACCCCCCCCAAAAAACTGGAGTTTTTTTCTCCAAATTTTATCTTTTAAAAGGGTTTTCCCAAAAAAAAAAAAGAAAGAAAAAGTTTTTTTGCGGTGGAAAGTTTAAGACGGCCACATCAGAGGTGTACTGGCTTTCCATAATTTTAAAAATTTTATTTATATTTCTTTTAAATTCGCCGGGGAAAAAGGGAAAAGGAATTGGGGGCTGGGGAAAAAGGGGAATGGGTTTTAAAAAGGCAAACCCCGGACAGGGGAAAAACCCCCCAAATTTTCATCTTACAGAAACGTAAAAGTAAATAAACGGGTTTCAAGGAATGGCATCATCGAAAAACCCCAAAAAAAAAAAAAAAACGGGCGCCCCAGTGTTATTTTGGCGCTCTTATGTGGTGACATGAAAGTAATCCCGGGCCTCCAACTAAAGTCAGGGCCAAACCTGGCAAATTTTGGTCCCCTTTTAATCATTTTTGGTAAATTGTTGGGCGGGCAGCCCATCGGACGATAAAATGTTTTTGAAAAAATGAATGCACATAAGGTTTCAAAAGACAAAAATTTTTGGGTGATTATAAAGATGGGACTAGTAGCTAGGAATGCCCAAACCTTTTAAATTTGTAAAGCTTGCATAAGTCAACGTGTGACCACAGAAACAACATTATTACCTGAAATAACACCAGACAAATGTTTATACTGTACTAAAACGCAAGAGAACAGTAAACACATCATATGTAAAACGTGTAAGCGGTGGGTGCATTATGGTTGTATGTTTGGTCATGTTAATGTTTGTAACAAATGCACTCTAACCCAATTACCCTTTTGTAGTGGTGACACTGAGGTACCTAACTTTTTTAACATAAATGACCCCATGCCAAATATTGATGATTATGATCACTTCAAGAAAACACACCTTCACTTTATTCATGTTAACGCGAGGTCACTTTTACCCAAGATGCCAGAGATTAGGATTCTAGCTAACAGAACTAGGGCGGCAGTTACATTCCATCTCTGAATCCTGGTTGGATGTCACGGTGACTCACGACGAGGTCAGAACAGAAGGTTACAACATAAAGCGCTTAGATACGAATAAAAATGGCGGAGGGGTATGTGCATATGTAAGAAATGATTTAGCCTACAACCCAAGACCTGATTTGAATGATAATAAAGTGGAAATTCTATGACTTGAGGTGTTGTTACCCAAGACTAAACCAATCCTAGTAGGAACTAGTTACCGCCCTCCCACCCATGATCAATTTTTAGAGGATTTTTCGAGTTTTGTCCGGAATTGATAGCAATCACACACGATTGAGGAGTCTTCAAGTTGCCCCTGATCGAGAGAGGACATCTGCATTCCTGCTCTGAGCACTGAGACCCAAGTTTTTTATTGGGTTATCCTGAGTAAGTCTTGATCAGAGCTGAGAGGAAAACTTGCATGCGGTCACTTCGAGCACCATCCCTTCAAGAGGGTGAGGCAGTGACCAGCTTGCTTGTTCCCTCCCCCCCCTATCCACCCGATCCCCTCACCCAAACATTTACACTGCCCCACACACTAACACACTGCTTACACTGACTTTCCTATCTTCTTCTCTTTCGGCAACTTCGCCTTTGGCGAGTTAACACAAGGCATTTTGACCATCCGGTAGCCCGTGTGGTTTTTTTAAAATCAGGCCGATCTTTGCCTTGGGCCCTGTCCCCTTCACTCCTCGAGGGTAGCTATCTTAGAGGCTGACCTTAGTATGTTTAGGACTGCGTGGATTCAAATGCTTTGGCACAAGATGTACACGTGACCAAATCTCTCTTGAACGGTTTGTAAGTGTTACACAATGTTTCAAATGTTATGCGTTTGGCCATACCACCAATAAATGCAATAGCCAGTCACCAATTTTAGAGATTGCCATAACAGAACTAACCCCAAGTGTGATCTTTGCAATGGGAAACACCATGCTGTTTCCCCTAGCTGTCCTGTGAGAAAGGATACAATCCGGAAAATTCAGGATGCAAAGAAGCAGTCAACTTCTAAGAGAACCACTCCCCAGGCACCTCCAACAATGTCCCAGGCTTCATTCCTTACTCTCCTTGGATCTGGTGGGACTCCTCCAGCCACCTCTACCAGTTCCAATGTTTGGAATTCTGCCCTCCCGCAGCACCCCACCCTCCCTCTAGCCCTCAACTACAACAAGCACAAGCACAAAGTCCTTCCGCACTTTCTATGTCTCCTGGGTCTTCAGCTGGGATTATTACGAGAGCTCAACTAATGTTCATGTTGGCCAAGGAGATAGCAGGTAGCGATATTCAACTCTGTTCAGCTATTTTCAATGACATCTTGCTGGCTAATGGGTTCAGTCCCATTGTAATCCCAAATAATGTGCAGTTAATTATGGCCCAGTCCCCTCAAGATAGGAAGTATGTGCCCTCTCTTACCCTTACAAATACGCAATCTTCATCCTTCAATCAAGGATCAACCGTCCTGAACGACCCAGCTGTAATCGCACCTCAGCCCGATACGTTAATATCTGCCCCTGAACTTGCATGAGACACTGGTGCGCAACCTACGGCTACTGAAACTGACCCTGCAGACCAAGTAATTTCCCAGGGTACTCCAAATGGACTACCACTTTTTCCTTTGCAGCCTCCCATGTCTCCTGTTGAAACTGACGTGCCTCTGCACCCTGTAACTGGCAATACCACACCTCAGGTAGTATATAGCTGTTCCACCTCCTTGCTGTTCTGTCCTCCAGTTGTGTATGGCTGTATAACCAGGAATGGCATAGACCTGGTTACCTGGAGGTTATTCCGGAGATCAACGCCCCCGCGGCCCGGTCCATGACCAGGCCTCCCGATGGATCAGGGCCTGATCAACTAGGCTGTTACTGCTGGTCGCACGTAGTCCAACGTACGAGCCACAGCCCGGCTGATCCGGCACTGACTTTAGGTATCTGTCCAGCTCTCTCTTGAAGGCAGCCAGGGGTTTATTGGCAATTTCCCTAATGCTTGATGGGAGGCTGTTGAACAGTCTTGGGCCCCAGACACTTATGGTGTTTTCCCTTAGTGTACCAATGGCGCCCCTACTTTTAATTGGGGGCATTTTGGATCTCTGACCAGTATTTTACTTTCGTTAGCGGAGTGATTTCTGTGTGCAGATTTGGGATCCATTCCTTCAGGATTTTCTTAGTGTAGATTATGATATATCTTCCCTCCTGCATTCCACGAGTACAAGTCAAGTGCTTCCAAGACGTTCCCCTAGTTAAGGTGCTTGACAGAACTTATCGTGCAGTATAGGATCTCTGTCCACTCTCTAGATCTAGCAGTTTAACCTGTTTTGAAGGAGATGTTTTGTACAGCAGTATTCAGCTAGAGAGAACAAGTGATTTGAAAAGGATCATCATTGCGTGGCATCTCTCGTTTTGACTTTTCATTATCCTTCTTTCATTTTCTTTGCACGGGCGATCGTGGCACTGTTGTGATCCTTGAATGTGAGATCCTCAGAATTACTTACTCAGGTCCCTTACATTGTTTTTCGCACTCTATTGTAGGCAGAGTCTGTTAGTATACTCTGCTCTAGTTATTATCTCCTCCAGTTTTCCATAACGAGTAGTTGGAATTTGTCCTCATTGAACTTCATATTGTTTACCAGTTGCCCACTGGGAAACCTTTGCTTTATATCTTCTTGGAGGTTAACCGCCATCTCGCAGATACAGACTCATGCAATCTAGTATCATCTGCAGAAAGGATGGATACGGTGCTGTGGTGTATATCTCTGTCTATGTCTGATATAAGGTGTGAGGAATAAGATGGGGGCGAGTAACTGTGCCTTGTGAAACAGAGCTCTTCACTTTGGCAGCCTCCGATTTTAACTCTGTTGACCACTACTCTTTGTGTTCGATTTGTTAGGAAGTTGAAGATCCATCTCCCCACTTTCCTAGTTGTTCCTTTAGCACGTATTTTATGGGCTATTGCGCCATGATCGCATTTGTCAAATGCTTTTGCAAAGTCTGTGTATATTACATCTGCATTCTGATTTTCTGGTCGTGAACAAAATTTAAGTAATAATTATTAAAAATATATATAAAAAAGATATAATTTTTATAAATTTTATAAATTTTTATCAATTTTATCAATTTTATCAATTTTTATCAACAACTATTTGGATTCAACATTGCACTGATAATAATATAAGCTCTAATAGAGCTTATTTTCTTTTTATTAACACACTGGCCGATTCCACCAAGCACTGGGTGGCCTGAAAAAAGAGAAAAACTTTACCATCATTCACTCCTTCACTATCCTTGCCAGAAAGGGTGCTTTACACTACAAGTTTTTTAAAACTGCAACTAATTTACACCCCTCCTTCAAGAGTGCAGGCAACTGTACTTACCATCTCCAGGGACTAGTCCGGCTGCCAGGTTTCCCTGAACCCCTTCATTAATGTTACTTTGCGCACACTCCAACAGCTCGGTCAAGTATTAAAAACCATTTGTTTCCATTCGCTCCTATCAAACACGCTCACGAATTTCCTGCTGGAAGTCCAAGCCCCTCGCACACAAAATCCTCCTTTACCCCCTCCTCAAACCTTTCCTAAGCCGACACATACACGCCTTCCTCCCACTACAGACTGGTCATCTTGTAGTTCACTCTGTTTCGCCTCCATTCTCTTACATGTCTGAACCACCTCAACAACCCTTCCTCAGCCTCTGGACACTCAGTTTTGGTAATCCGCACCTCATCCTAAACTTCCAAACTTACGAATTCTCTGCATTATATTCACACCACACATTGCCCTCAGACATGACATCTCCACTGCCTCCAGCCTTCTCCTCGCTGCAACATTCATCACCCATGCTTCACACCCATATAAGAGCGTTGGTAAAACTATACTCTCATACATTCCCTCTTTGTCAAACTCACCAACGCGACACAAAGTTATTGTCTCCACAGACTCCTAAGTGCACCGCTCACCCTTTTCCCCTCATCAATTCTATGATTCACCTCATCTTTCATAGACCTCTTTCATTAGAGCTTATAAAGGCAATATTGCACTGGTAGTAATATTAGAGCTTATAAAGGCAATGCAAAGTACTTAAATTAAAGAACTACACTAAGAGAATATAGTGATTAATTGTATAAAGCAAAATGGACTGATATTAAATATGGTATTAAAACCAGTTTGTAGCAAGTAATGGTAATTAATAATACGTAAAAAATGTACAATAGCAAAATGGATTGATTGAAATTATGGTATTAAACAAATCTTTAGCAAGTAATAGTAATTAATAATATTTAAAAAATGGGGTTGCAAAATACACAGATAGTATTTATTAAACAAATTTTTTAGCAAGTAATATTAGTTTAATAAAAATACATAGCATAATGTGGCTAATTCTCACTAGTAAAATCACATATTGTGGAGAAATTTTCTCAGGAAGGAGGTATCAGCCCCTTCAGCCCTTTCAGCCCTGAGGGGCGCAGCCCTCTCAGAAGGGGCAAGCATCTTGTTTACTGCTACAGCGAGTAATTGATCGCAGATGCAGTATCGAGTATGCGACGTGGGTCCATGCGGACCGCGCTCCTTGCAGTTCCTGTGTTGCAAAAGTGTGCTTAATAAAAGACAGTTTCATCTCTTACCTTAGCAGGTCAATTAGGAAATCCTGCTCCACTTTATTACCATAGTCAAGTTAGTGACATTGTTGTCTATGTAAGACATGGCAAGATCAAACATTCTGCTTTGCCTCATGGAGGAAGTGGCAAGGAAGCAAAAGATACTATGTCAGCTTTTCCTATGTTGTGGGGGCAGTGACGGCGTGGGGTGCTGTGGCAGCTTCAAGATTTACTTTGACTCTACTGAGATTGACACTGATGCCAGGATAACCAACAAAGAACGATCTGTGCGTTAGTGTGAACAAAGTGTTCATAACACAATAAAACACTTATGGAGAAGTGTGATCAGCTTCATTAGTGATTGAGATTGTGAACAATAAAGACAAATCTTGTGAGAACATATTTGTGTACCAGTGTGAGTATTATTAGAATATGGATAGACATGGACATCCAAGGACATTCAGTTCTATCAGTCATGATACCTGTCGAAGGTGTGAAGAACACATAGCTCATGCTACAGAGCAGGTAGGTTACGAATTTCTTGTAGTACGGGGGACTGCGCAGTTCTTGAGTCGCAAGGAGGTTTGTAATCAACACTATGTCGGGACAGCAGTAAGGGCGGACCTTTGAGTCACACAAGTATGTGTGTCAGCCATCCAGTGAATTGAATTATGATGACATAACCAACTCCATGGTGGTAATTTTTAATCTTACTCAAATTATAAAATCATTTACAGCCGTTGAGAGATGACTTCGACAGCTTCCTCAAGACCATCGTCCTGCAGGGGCGGCTGTGCAGGTGATGAGCTGTAATTCATAGTTAAGTACAAAACTCTTTAACTTAGCTGGTAATGCCATTTCTCAACATATTGGTGGTGCTCGAACCGGATAAAGCCACACTGTGGTCCAGATATGTTGTACTACAGTTTACAAATAACCTACGAGCCAAGGTACTTCGATAATGCTGCATAAAATAGTTTGGGTTTTTTTTACAATCTAAAATCAGTATAAATGAGTCCCTCCAAGATCAATCTGAGAGATGGGCAGCCGAAGAAAAAACGGGCGCTCTACCCAGAGTCACCAAAAGAAAAAGAGGAGCTGAGTGACTAACTCAACAAGAAAACGGGGGATGGCACCCCTGAATTCCACTGGTCCAAGCTCGAAAATCGCTGATTAAGGACAACAAAAACCCACGATGTTCAGTTTGTCTGGTGTATATACATAGTGTTTATAATGTTTACTAAAAACAGAATTAAGAAAAAGACAAGATAGTTTAAAGTTTGTTTCTTATAGATAACACTGTTATATTAAAGGAACTTCTATATTAAAGTGTAGCTTTCAATTACAATTTAAACATGACATTTACATGTGTAAGTAATATTCACGTGTGATTTACAGTTATGCTGTGACATTTATAGTGTACTAGTGAATCGACAGTGTATAACATCGTTATTTTCGATTAAAATACATTCGTGGTAGGCTGACACAGCAAAACTAAAGCCATAAACACCAGCCATAATAATGTACTGTGCTACCTTCATGGTACTTTGGACCCTGAGGTTAAGCTTAGTAGGTCAGTAGTGTCTGACTCAATTATTGCTGACTTAGCATTACAAAAATCAGCTGTTTTATAGCAGTAAAGCGTTTTTTAAACATTCTAGTCCGTGTGCTGGAATTTTCAGTTATACCATTTAAAATGGCTTGTTTGAAAAACTCAGTTTCAGTCTTTACAGACTAAGAATTACACAACTAGGAAATCTAATTTCAGTTGAATAGATTAACTCAGATACAAACATAGATTTTGATGATCTGAGGTCAATTTTGAATTTATTAAACAAACGGTATGAAAATAATTAATTCAGGACTATACACATTATGAAAAGGGAATTTTCTTGAATCAGATCACGTCTGAGGATTGAAATTAAAATGTTTTGGATACCTTAGTAATCAACAATATTAAGGTTGGACAGGAGTAAAGGCTATCTGCCGCAAACTCTGTCACAGAGACCTTCTGTAACATAGGGGTCAAACACCGTTACACCTGTAATCAAAACAAGTGTCCCATTACCAAGCTTACCTACATTGTCATTACCTATTTTCCAAGGTCATAATTATGAAGAATTCATTAGTGGTTTTCAATCCATAGTAAATTCAACGAACTGACCATAGATGAGATTGCTAAGTTTCATTTATCTTAAATGTCTTGTGATGGGAGACACCCTATGAACTGATTATTCATTTCCGGTGGTTAAAGGTTATTATCAAAATCTGCCTTACGTGTCTTAGCAGGACCAATATTTGATGATGACAAGGCTAGGAGTAGACATGCAGTCTTAATATCAAAGCTTGAACAGCCACCCAAACATTGCTTTTTCCGACTTTCAGGCATTTAGAATCACATTTTGACATAGTCTCAGATCTCTAACAGGTGCTAAATATTGACCTAAGGACAATGTGATTGGTTTATCAGTGGTATTGTACAAGATAGTTGTACACCACAAACTCTTGAACGATTAAATATTATGTTCAATAATCGCTATTTCACTTGTGCACGGTTATTAGCAATGGTTTACAAACAATTGTTTCATGCTTGCAAGCAACGGGACAAGATGAAAATACACAAATCCTGTGATAATAACCTTAACTCAGTATAAAAAGTGTATAACAACTCCCCTAAACCACAGAAAGGGAATTCCTATATAGGCATTTATCAAGCTGGAAATACAACACAGACAGTAACAAACTGTCACACATTAACGTTACTCAAATGTGTACTTTGTGATGGAAACATTGGGCACAGTATTGTAGTCAATACACATCAATGGAGGCACGTAAACAACGTGTTCATCAGCTGAAAAGGTCGGCATCAAGTGTTTAGGTGAACACAAGGGGGTAAATGACTCACTGAAGAAGTGTTTTAAATGCAATGGTATGCATTATTTTCATACCAGCATTATGCCCAAATACTCTTTGCTGAAAGCAGTAGACTTCCACAGAATCAGGAAGACAACAAGAAAACACAGCCCATTAAATGTGAGAGATAAGTTTAAAGCAACTGCTCTCCCGATAGCTCGAGTTGAGTTTATCTTATAAATTACCACAAAACCAATGTGCTAACACTATTTGATCAAGGCTCACAAAGGGTCCTTCAATAGAAGAACAGTGTTGCAGAAAATGAATAAACAACCCTATGCCAAAATACAGTTAGATATAGCTGTTTTTTTCCCAATTCTGGTAAACTAGACATATGACCTATGCCAGAATCACTGTTGGTCTAGGAAACAGGAAAAAGACTGTAGAAATGTGGTAGTAGATGATTTGGCCTATGTATGTACAGATCCAGGGATTAAAAGGAAACAGTTGAAGCACTGAAAGCAGCCAAGTCAAGTTAGGCTGTCCTGACATACAGACGGAACACAATTAGTCCAATTGATTTAATCATTGGAAGTGACTTATTATCACGTTTTGTGCAAAATATTTGTACAGTAAACATGATGTTCACTTGCTGAAAAACAGCAGGAGGCCCACATGATATGTGGTTTCCCATTCCCTCTCAAAAGTGGGGATAAGAAGCTGATATTGTTTCAGTGGAAATGTACTAGTTCGAGATAACACTGATTCAAGTACCACAGCAAAAAATAATTCATTACTGGAAGAAATGAATGAAACGTTGATAAGTTGTGGGAGATTTTAGATTGCATAGGTCATTGATGTAAATAAACCAAGCCCACAAGTGTCTCTAGACTTATAACAAATTTTTGGAAACTCAAATATAAAAGTTGGACAGTTATGGGTTAGGTTACCATGGAGTTAAATCAACCACATCTGCATAGCAATTATCGCAGGCGTTCGGACAGATGAAAGCACATATACATGAGCTCAGAGAGGAATCCAGAGCTATCTGACTGTCTATGATAATATCATACAAGAACGTTGGACACTAAATCACTTGAGGAAATAGTCGAAGATAAGATGAGACAGGACGCTCATTAATCTCCCGCACAATGGAGTCGAAAGATTCTGAAACCACTCACTAGTGTTGTATATAATTGCAGCGCCGTGCAATTAAGATGGTAGCAAGTCTTAATGACTGTCTGATGACAGGATCTCACTAACTGAGATGCTTGGAGACGTGCTTATGAAAGTTCGCACAAACCCTCATATGCCTACACGGCTGTTATTTCCAATGCTTTCGTAAGAAGTAAGACTACAGAAATAGATAGAGATTATACTCGATTATTGTGGCCTGGAAAATCCATATGATCCTCAAAGTCCTGTGAAAAACTTATCGTTTCAAATCTGTATTGTTTTGTGCAACTTCCTCTCCATTCTTTTTTTTTTTTACTAGAAGCTAATCTAAATACACATTTGAAGAAATATGAAGTCCCTTCAAAGAAATCTTGAGAAAAGTTTCTATGTTGGGACAATCTTCAAGGTGAATGTGAATAAAGGGAGGATTGAAATACTTTACTGAGATGCTACAGGTGATGAAAGAAGCAAATATGCCTCTAAGGATGTGGAATACAATTCAAAGCCAATTAAAGGGAACTATCAAGAAGATTTCCTAAAGCTGAAATTCCTGATTGCAACAATACTGCTGGGACTTAATTGGAACCACACAGGAAGATACTTTGAGTCTCAAAAAATAAACAATAAATCATGCAGTACACTCACTAAACGAAGTTTACGGTCAGAGGTATCACATGTTCTTTTGATCCTATAGGATCGTTCTCACCAATTACATAAAAGGTAAAATGCTTATGCATGAGCATGGAAACTCAAAATTGGATGCGGGATGGAGTAATTGCCTCTAGAAATGAGTAAAGCATGGATGAAATACCAAGGGAGTTTAAACAACTTCATTCAAATTAAATTTTCCCAAGACAAATAGGTCAAGAGGGAAAACAAGTACACTTACATGTGTTCTGTGATGCGTCAACCAGAGGTTATGGCGCTGTGCTTACATTGAGTAATAGCTAGAGGAAGTACTCTAATTATTTTTTTTTTTTCTTAAAAGGCCAGGGTAGCACCCTTGAAGGTCAGTAACAGTTACCACAATTGAAATGGACAGCACTATGTAGGTACTAAACTAGCTATCTCAACAAAGTACTTGATCAGCTCAATATTGGAAAAACCGTGTTCTGGAGTGATAATGAAGCAGTTCTCCAGTGGTTAAGAAATAATAAGAGTAAGTGGTCTATGTACAGAAACAGAGTAGCTGAAATAAAAGAGATGCAGGAGATTATCTCTTTCTCCAAGTCTTACCCAAGAGAATCCAGCTGGACATGTTGTCACCGTGGCGTCCCAACTCAAGAAAATTTTGTGGATAAATTATGGCTCCACGGACCGAACTGGCTTATAATGAAAATAAACTGGCCTCAGCAAAAAGCTCACATTATGCCAGAAGAAAAACAGTCTGCTTGAAACACAGCAGAAAACAAGTTGTGTAAATATGCAGACACAACTGAAATAGTCAAGTTGATAGGATCTAAATACTCATCTTTGGGTAAACTCTTAAGAGTTACAGATCCTGTTCTTTTAAAATTCATTAATTGAATAGAACCTGATTATGGATTGTCTTGAACCCATTAAATACTGGGTAAAATAATACAGAAAGAATGTTTTCTCTTACAGAATACATAAAATTTCTAGAAAACAAAGATATATCCCCAAAGAAACTGTTATGATAATTCTTTAGGACTTTATCTCGACTCAGAAAAGATTATATAGATGTCGAGGAAGAATTCATAATTCTTCACTACCTATAGATGCCATACAACCAACTATTGATCCCCAAGAATTCATTGGCTAACAAACTGATTGTGCAAAAAAACCGCCCACAGTCTAACGTGTTACATGGTGGGGTAGGCTGACACACTTTGTCATATTCGACATCCTACTGGATACCTCAAGGTCGACTAAGTGTGAAAAAACAAATTAAAGGACTGTATTATTGTCGTCTCTATCGATATGCGAGTATGTCAGGTATCCAGGTCCTCCTCCCATATCCCTTGAAGAGTGTCATATCACTCCATTTGAGGTGACAGGTGTAGATTACTCACTGGACCCATTAATTTTAACCTAAATAAAATATAAGTTGACAAAGTTCGACATCAAGTGCTACCATATGTTTGTTCACTTGTCTACAAACTAGAGCAGTACATATAGAAGTAGCCCTGACAGTCTGCTGAATTCCTTTATCAAAATAGTTCAGGCGGTTTGCTGCCAGGAAAGGGGCCATGTCCAAGACTGATTGATTTAATATTTTGATAAAGAACTTTGTTGAGGGTCGCTTATATTAAGCAAGATCTTTGATCAACAAGATGTCACAAACAGATGCTGAATCAAGAGTTGTCGTTGGAGATACATTCCTCTAAATCTCATGGAACCGGCGGATTTTATGAAAGAATGATCGGCATTGTAAAAGTTGTTTAAGGAAGATCTTATCGTCAGAGAATAGACTTAGAAGGAATTCCGTCACTGTTCGTGACTGAAATAGAAAATAGCGTCAACAACAGACCTCTAACTATGTTACCGATGATCTGGGCAAATTTAGAAGTGTTAGGTCCATCTCCATTTTACTCCATGGCAGAAGGCTCGAAACTGTTCCTCCAAATGAATGTAATGAAATCATAGAAGGATCCTACTTATTTCGAACCTAGCAACTCAGACGTAAATTCAAAAACCTTAATAAAGTGATTGAACGTTGGGGGACAAAATTTGGCGAGAAAGACTATCTCAACCTAATGAGAGAACACTTCTATGGAGTGGTGTTCCTGAAATAATTAATGGCCATAAGGACCTGGTGACATAATGATTATTGACAATGATGGTCGAGGTCCCAATGGCCACTGGAAAAATTGTGACCATATATCTGAATGCCAAATGGGACTCATCAGGACAGTTGATGTTTTGAGCAAAGGTGTAGTGAATAAGCGGACATATATAAAACTTGTGCCGTTAGAAATTAAAAAGTGTTGAAAACAAAATTTGGATTATCCAGAAACCACACAGATAAAGCTATTCAGAAAAGACATGCAGCTGTGGTGGCGAGTGGAATGAAATTAATGTATGTGATGGAATAGTTTCACATGCAGCAAACACCGCCGCCCCCCAGTGATGTGATAATCACCAACCCAGAAACTGCAGGAGAGCCAAGAGAGGAATATGATGAATGCTACAGAGAAATGGTTACCTTTTATCTTCGTGGACACTCTAGCTGAGGTGCAAGAAGGCTCAATACAGTAGAGCAAAGTTACTGGTCCATGGGCGAATTCTATCACAGGAGATTGGATTGGGAAAAACACTGGGCCACATGGGGGGTCCCGAAAACATGGGAGAGTCCAAGATGATGGATTGTGGTGCTGGCAATATCTCATGCACCAACATGGTTAGGGATAACTAACAGTGAGAGTGAGGGGAGGATGATAAGCAGACTGGACTCATGTTCACCTGAGTAGTCAGACACTTGAGCACTTTCACATATGAAATGGCCCCTTGGAGTAGTGACATGTAGTTAAGAGCTTTGAATACATCGTGGAGCTAAAAGTGGAGAGGGTAACAGGAGTAGAAAGGGAAAAGCTAATCTAAGAAAGGTGACTACACAGGAATGAGGACACTCTGCAGGAGTTTAGTGGGAACAGGAGTTGGTAGGAAAATCATCTAACGAAATGATGGACTTTGTAACAACAAAATGCAGGAGGCAGAGGAAGGTTTGTTCCAAGGGTAACAGAAACAATGGGGAAGGAAAGACGAGCCTTGTTTACCGAAGGTGCAGGGAGGCAAAAACTAAGTGTCTCTAGAAATGGAAAAAGTACAGAAGGCAAAGGATTCAGGAGAATAAAGAGTTTAGTTGGACGAGGCTGAAACGAGTATGCACAAGATAAGATGGGAGGCACAGTGCAGTACGAAAATTGACAGCATCAAAGTCAACGTCTGACCCGAAAAATACTCTTGAGCCAATAAGGAGGAAAGACAACAGTCAAGGACCAGGTAATAGGCTAGGAAAGAAGGTGGGGCTCACAAGAAATGACCAGGAGGTATGTGAGGAGTTCAACATGAGATTTCAGGAAGT
>NC_069445.1:39196116-39198616 GCF_026875155.1 Cherax quadricarinatus | reverse complement strand
GAAGACACAGATGAATCACAGGGATGTTAGGAAGTATTTCTTCAGCCACAAAGTGTCAGTAAGTGGAATAGTTTGGGAAGCGATGTAGTGGAGGCAGGATCCATACATAGCTTTAAGCAGAGGTATGATAAAGCTCACGGCTCAGGGAGAGTGACCTAGTAGCGATCAGTGAAGAGGCGGGGCCAGGAGCTCGGACTCGACCCCGCAACCTCAACTAGGTGAGTACAACTGGTGAGTACACACAACACACACAACCCACACACACAATGACACACACACACACCACACACAACACACACCCCAACACCAACACACACAAAACCCTGTTCCAGAGATTGGACACAGTAACAAGGGGACACAGTTGGAAGCTGAAGACACAGATGAATCACAGGGATGTTAGGAAGTATTTCTCCAGCCACAGAGTAGTCAGTAAGTGGATAGTTTTGGGAAGCGATGTAGTGGAGGCGGATCCATACATAGCTTTAAGCAGAGGTATGATAAAGCTCACGGCTCAGGGAGAGTGACCTAGTAGCGATCAGTGAAGAGGCGGGGCCAGGAGCTGGGACTCGACCCCGCAACCTCAACTAAATGAGTACACACCAACACACACACACACCAACACACACACACACACCACACACACACACACACAACACACACACCACACCAACACACACACACACACACCAACACACACACCAACACACACACACCAACACACACACACACCAACACACATACAGAAACGAGGCACTAAACTACAGACCTGTGTCTCTGACATGTATTGTGTGCAAGTCATGGAGAAGATTATCAGGAGGGAGGGTCGAACACCTGGAAAGGAACAAGATTATAAATGAAAACCAGCATGGGTTCAGGGAAGGCAAATTTGTATCCCCAAAACCCCCTGGAGTTTTATGACAAGGTAACAGAAGTAAGACACGAAGGAGAGAGGGTTGGGTAGATTGCGTTTTCCTAGACTGCAGGAAGGCCTTTGACACAGTTCCCCACAAGAGATTGTGCAGAAGCTGGAGGATCAGGCACACGTAAAAGGAAGGGCACTGCAATGGATAAGGGAATACATACAGGAGAGGCAGCAACGAGTCATGGTACGTGAAGAGGTATCACAGTGGGCGCCTGTTACGAGCGGGGGCCCACAGGGGTCAGTTTTTTAGGACCAGTGCTATTTTTGATATATGTGAACGGACATGATGGAAGGAATAGACTCTGAAGTGTCCCTGTTCGCAGATGACGTGAAGTTGATGAGAAGAATTAAATCGGACGAGGATGAGGCAGGACTGCAAAGAGACCTGGAGAGGCTGACACCTGGTCCAGAAAACGGGCTTTCGAATTCAATCCAGCCAAAGCAAAGTCATGAAGATTGGGGAGGGGCAAAGAAGACCGCAGACAGAGTATGGGCTAGGTGGACAAAGACTACAGACCTCACTCAGGGAGAAAGCCCTTTGGGGGTGACCATAACACCGAGCACATCACCGGAGGCACACATCAACCAAATAACCGCTGCAGCATACGGGCGCCTGGAAAAACCTGAGAATAAGCGTTCCGATACCTTAAAAAGGGGAATCGTCAAGAAAACTGTACACTGTGTATGTTAGGCCCATACTGGAGTATGCAGCACCAGTCTGGAACCCACACCTGGTCAAGCACTTTCAAGAAGTTAGAGAAAGTACAAAGGTTTGCAACAAGGCTAGTCCCAGAGCTCAAGGGAATGTCGTACGAGGAAAGATTAAGGGAATTCGAACTGACGAAAACTGGAGGACAGAAGGGTCGGGGGAGACATGATAACGACATACAAGATACTGCGGGGAATAGACAAGGTGGACAGAGATAGGATGTTCCAGAGAGGGGACACAGGGACAAGGGGTCACAACTGGAAGCTGAAGACTCACAGGGACGTTAGGAAGTATTTCTTCAGTCATAGAGTTGTCAGCAAGTGGAATAGCCTAGCAAGTGAAGTAGTGGAGGCAGGAACCATACATAGTTTCAAGAAGAGGTATGACAAAGCTCAGGAAGCAGAGAGAGAGAGGATCCAGTAGCGATCAGTGAAGAGGCGGGGCCAGGAGCTGAGTCTCGACCCCTGCAACCACAATTAGGTGAGTACAATTAGGTGAGTACACACCAACACACACACACTCACCAACACACACTCACCAACACACACACACACACACACCAACTCACACACACCCACCATGTTGGAGACAGTGTAGTGGGTCACAAGCGCCAGGCTCCGAGGATCTTAGTGCTTTTAGGGCGTGTTTCAGCAGTTAGAGGCAACCAGTGTTAGTGACAACGTCAGTGAACAACCCTACAAGTGATAACCAATGTATTAGCAAAAATAAATAAAGTAAAGGCGAGAGAAAGCCTGAAATTATACAACAAAATTTCAAAGTGCCAGTTCGTTGAGGCCTAGTTGGCACCTGTTGCCACATTGTTACACATATACAAAGTACAAAGCGAGTGACTAAAGAGAAAAGACCAA
>NC_069445.1:39136116-39193616 GCF_026875155.1 Cherax quadricarinatus | reverse complement strand
AGAGCTTGGTAAGAAAATGGAGGAGCGGATAGCTGAAGAGGGCAGGAAGTGGGAAGTACAGGGGTTAGCACAGAAGCTAGGATAAAAGTGCTTAGAAGAGAAACTGCAAAGCCTGAAACAGATTAGAGAGACAAATGACAATTCAGATGTGACATCAGGAAATTCAAAGTCAGGCGCAGGCAAGGGGGTGGTAAGCAACAACGGAGACATGCCGTACACGAAGGCCCTATCAGACCCACGTTGGGCCAGGGAAAAGGGCGAGGAGCCCCACTAAGATCAAACGACAGGTCCGAAGACAATGAAGGTTTTTCTATATGCAGAGATTCTAACAGCCAACTGCAGTAGCAAGGGACAGCTGGTCAGGAAAGACAGTTCACTGAGAATAGAAGTTTTAGATATGACAGGGACTGAAGGCAAGAACATGTCAATGGAAGGAAATAAAATGCCTCAGAGGAAGCAATGGAGACCAGTGGGAGGAGGAAAGGGCGAGGTCAGTTTTTGTGTACGGGCTCCAAGAAGCCAAGGGGGACAACTTTGAAGAAATTAAACAGGAGGAGAAAAAAATGATTGTAGGCATCATGAAAACAATAGGTGAGGGCAATATGACCCAGGTGACAAATTTTCAGAGAATTGGGTGGTTTGCGAGTGGAAGGATACGGCAACTCCCTGAGGTATGGAAGATGGCAAATGTAGTCCCAATTTTTAAAAAGGGAGACAGACATGAGGCACTAAACTACAGACCTGTATCACTAACGTGTATAGTATGCAAGGTCATGGAGAAGATCATCAGGAGGAGAGTGGTGGAGCACCTGGAAAGAAACAAGTGTATAATTGACAACCAGTATGGTTTCAGGGAGGGAAAATCCTGTGTCACAAACCTACTAGAGTTTTATGACAAGGTGACAGAAGTAAGACAAGAGAGAGAGGGGTGGATCGACTGCATTTTTTTGGACTGTAAGAAGGCCTTCAACACAGTTCCGCACAAGAGGTTACTGCAAAAGCTAGAGGATCAGGCACACATAACAGGACAGGCACTGCAATGGATCAGAGAATACCTGACAGGGAGGCAACAACGAGTCATGGTACGTGACGAGGTGTCAGAGTGGGCGCCTGTGACAAGCGGGGTTCCACAGGGGTCAGTCCTAGGACCTGTGCTGTTCTTGGTATATGTGAATGACATAACGGAAGGGATAGACTCAGAAGTGTCCTTGTTTGCAGATGATGTGAAGTTAATGAGAAGAATCAAATCGGGTGAGGATCAGGCAGGACTACAAAGAGACCTGGACAGGCTACAAGCCTGGTCCAGCAACTGGCTCCTTGAGTTTAACCCTGCCAAATGCAAAGTCATGAAGATTGGGGAAGGGCAAAGAAGACCGCAGACACAATATAGTTTAGACGGCCAAAGTCTGCAAACCTCACTCAAGGAAAAAGATCTGGGGGTGAGTATAACACCGAGCATATCTCCCGAGGCGCACATCAATCAGATAACTGCTGCAGCATACGGGCACCTGGCAAACCTACGGATAGCGTTCCGATACCTCAGTAAGGATTCGTTCAAGACTCTGTATACCATTTACGTCAGGCCCATACTGGAGTATGCAGCACCAGTTTGGAATCCACACCTAGTCAAGCACGTCAAGAAATTAGAGAAAGTGCAAAGGTTTGCAACAAGACTAGTCCCAGAGCTACGGGGATTGTCCTACGAAGAAAGGTTGAGGGAAATCGGCCTGACGACACTGGAGGCAAGGAGAGTCAGGGGAGACATGATAACGACATATAAAATACTGCGCGGAATAGACGAGGTGGACAAAGACGGGATGTTCCAGAGATGGGACACAGACACAAGAGGTCACAATTGAAAGTTGAAGACTCAGATGAATCAAAGGGATGTTAGGAAGTATTTCTTCAGTCATAGAGTAGTCAAGCCGTGGAATAGCCTAGAAAGTGAAGTGGTGGAGGCGGGAACCATACATAGTTTTAAGGCGAGGTATGATAAAGCTCATGGAGCAGGGAGAGAGAGGACCTAGTAGCAATCAGTGAAGAGGCGGGGCCAGGAGCTGTGACTCTACCCCTGCAACCACAAATAGGTGAGTACAAATAGGTGAGTACACAGGTTGTTCCAGAGATGGGACACAGAAACAAAGGGTCACAATTGGAAGCTGAAGATTCAGACGAGTCAGAGGGATGTTAGGTAATATTTCTTCAGTCATAGAGTCTTCATGAAGTGGAATAGCCTAAAAAGTGATGTAGTGGAAGCAGGAACCATACATAGCTTTAAGACGAGGTATGACAAAGCTCTGGAAGCAGAGAGAGAGAGACAGGACCTAGTAGCGATCAGCGAAGAGGCGGGGCCAGGAGCTGAGTCTCGACCCCTGCAGCCACAATTAGGTGAGTAGGTGAGTACACACACACACACACACACACACGGACATCACATATGAAAGACCCCTTTGGGCCAGCGATCATGTGGTTTTAAGCTTCGAATACACAGTAGAGCTACAAGTGAAGGGGGAAGCAGGAAGGCCAGGACGAATGAAGCCAAACTTCAAGAGAGGGGACTACACGGGAATGAGGAACTTCCTGCACGGGGTTCAGTGGGACAGAGAACTGGCAGGGAAGCCAGTTATTGAGATGATGGAATATGTAGCAACAATGTGCAAGGAGGCTGAGGAGAGGTTTGTACCCAAGGGTAACAGGAATAATGTAAAAGCCAGGACGAGCCCATGGTTCATCCAAAGGTGCATGGAGGCAAAAACCAAGTGTGCTAGGGAATGGAAGAAATATAGAAGGCAAAGGACCCAGGAGAATAAGGAGAGCAGTCGTAGAGCCAGAAATGAATATGCACAGATAAGAAGGGAGGCCCAACGGCAATATGAAAACGACATAGCAGCGAAAGCCAGATCTGACCCGAAACTGTTATACAGCCACATCAGGAGGAAAACAACAGTCAAGGACCAGGTAATCAGGCTAAGGAAGGAAGGAGGAGAGACAACAAGAAATGACCGTGAAGTATGTGAGGAACTCAACAAGAGATTCAAAGAAGTGTTCACAGAGGAGACAGAAGGGGATCCAGAAAGACGGAGAGGTGGGGCACACCACCAAGTGCTGGACACAGTACACACAACCAAGGAAGAAGTGAAGAGGCTTCTGAGTGAGCTAGATACCTCAAAGGCAATGGGGCCGGATAACATCTCTCCATGGGTCCTGAGAGAGGGAGTAGAGGCGCTATGTGTACCCCTAACAACAATATTCAATACATCTATCGAAACAGGGAGATTGCCTGAGGCATGGAAGACAGCAAACGTAGTCCCAATCTTTAAAAAAGGAGACAGACATGAAGCATTAAACTACAGACCAGTGTCACTGACATGTATAGTATGCAAAGCCATGGAGAAGATTATCAGGAGAAGAGTGGTGGAACACCTAGAAAGGAATGATCTCATCAACAGCAGCCAACATGGTTTCAGGGACGGGAAATCCTGTGTCACAAACCTACTGGAGTTCTGACATGGTGACATCAGTAAGACAAGACAGAGAGGGATGGGTGGATTGCATTTTCTTGGACTGCAAGAAGGCGTTTGACACAGTTCCACACAAGAGATTGGTGCAAAAACTGGAGGACCAAGCAGGGATAACAAGGAAGGCACTACAGTGGATCAAGGAATACTTGTCAGGAAGACAGCAGCGAGTCATGGTACGTGGCGAGATGTCAGAGTGGGCACCTGTGACCAGCGGGGTCCCACAGGGGTCAGTCCTAGGACCAGTTCTGTTTCTGGTATTTGTGAACGACATGACGGAAGAAATAGACTCCGAAGTGTCCCTGTTTGCAGATGACATGAAGTTGATGAGAAGAATTCATTCGATCGAAGACCAGGCAGAACTACAAAGGGATCTGGACAGGCTGCAGACCTGGTCCAGCAATTGGCTCCTGGAGTTCAACCCCACCAAGTGCAAAGTCACGAAGATTGGGGAAGGGCAAAGAATACCGCAGACGGAGTACAGTCTAGGGGGCCAGAGACTATAAACCTCACTCAAGGAAAAAGATCTTGGGGTGAGTATAACACCAGGCATATCTCCTGAGGTGCACATCAACCAAATAACTGCTGCAGCATATGGGCGCCTAGCAAACCTCAGAACAGCATTCCGACATCTCAATAAGGAATCGTTCAGGACCCTGTACACTGTGTACGTTAGGCCCATATTGGAGTATGCGGCACCAGTTTGGAACCCACACATAGCCAAGTACGTAAAGAAACTAGAGAAAGTGCAAAGGTTTGCAACAAGACTAGTTCCAGAGCTAAGAGGTATGTCCTACGAGGAGAGGTTAAGGGAAATCAACCTGACGACACTGGAGGACAGGAGAGATAGGGGGGACATGATAACGTCATACAAAATACTGAGAGGAATTGACAAGGTGGACAAAGACAGGATGTTCCAGAGATGGGACACAGCAACAAGGGGACACAGTTGGAAGCTGAAGACACAGATGAATCACAGGGATGTTAAGAAGTATTTCTTCAGCCACAGAGTAGTCAGTAAGTGGAATAGTTTGGGAAGCGATGTAGCGGAGGCAGGATCCATACATAGCTTTAAGCAGAGGTATGATAAAGCTCAAGGTTCAGGGAGAGTGACCTAGTAGCGACCAGTGAAGAGGCGGGGCCAGGAGCTTGGACTCGATCCTTGCAACCTCAACTAGGTGAGTACACACACACACACACACACACACACACACACACACACAAAGCATGCACAATTACACACACACACGCATATACACTCACATGTGCCTAGGACAAAATGGTAACTAACTCATTCACATGTAAGTAGAGAATGAGGACTCAGAGGGAAAGTAGGTGACTCATGGTACACGAAGATAGGCCTGGGAAAGAGAAGTGGGTGGAGGAGCTATAGGAAAAGATAGACTAAGTGTGGGAAAGTAAACTTGCCAAGCTTGCTACGAGAGTGGAAAAGAGGATAAAGGCAGAGAAGAAGTGAGTCATGAGCTGAAGCTGAGGAAGCCAAGATACGGGTCCTAGAAGTAAAAATGCTGAAGCGAGATATAGGGCCAACAACCAGAGCCATAACATCTGGAGCAGGTACGCAATATTAAACGACGGGTCCAAAGGAAAGAACAGAGACAAAGCTTATATTGAGGCCCTAACAGGTCACCAGGAAATGTCGAAGAATGAAGGGGTATGCTGTTGGGCACAAGGACTGTAGTATATGAGGGGGCACAGGCGGAGGAGACAAGCCCCAGGCTGAGGCGCGACCAGGCCGCCAGGAGGTACAGGAACTATAAAAGGAAGCGATGGTTATGTATAAACGGGAACCAGAGATGAGGAAGGAAAAGCAATGGGAGGAGGAGAGGGAGAGGCCAATATTCATCCACGGGCTTCAGGAGAGGGAAGGGAAAATTGATGGACTGATTACATCAACAGTGGTGACCTGTACTGTTTGCCCTGTGTTAGTGGTGACCTGTACTTTGTTCTGTGAAGACTTGTCGTGTGTGCTCTCCGTTCTTAACTGTAATGATGGCTTCCCTCAACTATGAGCAGCTATATCTGCAGCTTAAGGCAGAATTAACAGAAGCAAGAAGAGAAAGTCAACGACTGAAGGGTACGTGCAAGGATTATCCCCGGAACAATGTCGCCGATGATCGGACAAATGAATGGATGCTAGTCGGACTGAAGGGACGAAGCTGAAGATGAAGAATGCCCAAGAGACTGCTGTGAAAACCAGCAACTCTTTTTCCTTGTTACCAGACGAATGTGAGTCGACCACCCAGGATCTTTCAACAGTGAAGACATCCCAGGGAAGACCATCTCTACAAAGATTTTCGAGAACGTCGTGAACCCTGCCAGTCAAGGTAAGAACATTGTGTTAGTTGGGGACAGTCAGATTAAGTTAATGGATAGGGCTTTTTGTCTTAGGGATAGGAAGAGGAGACAGAGGGTGTTTTTCGGGGGCTGGGATGAAGGGTATTGTTAGCTCTCTGGACAACATCATGAGAGGTAATGGGAGCATTACCATTATCTGTCTCGGTGTTGGAGGCAACGATGTTGGCAGATGTAGGAGTGAGGATCTGATTAGCAGATATAGGTCAGCAATAGACATGATTAGGAAGAAAGGTGGGAACCCTGTGATTGTGGTATTTTGCCAAGGAGAAGAGTTGGAAATGAATAGTTGTCCAGGGCAATTGTGTCAATTGCTGGCTGGACAAACAACCGGGACCTCTTCTATAGCAGAAATGACATGTATGCCAGGGATAGGGTTCACTTATTTAGGTCTGGGGTGGGGGCACTGGCAACTGCAGTGGAGGGAGCTGTTTGGACTTTAAACTAGAAATAGTTAGTGGTAAGGGTTTTGGGAGAAAAACAGTGAAGTCCCAGTGTAGTAATATTGTGAGTTTTATGGGAACTAGTATTAGGCAGAATGAGGTGGATATTGGAAAGCCACTGGTACTAGGTGAAAAGGACAGTAATATGCATAGTGGAAAACGGACATGAGCAGGAAGGGTATAGAAAAAGAAGGGCCTTTAAACTTATACTAATGGTCATAGTGCTAGGAATAAGATGGACGAGTTGACGAGTTGATGTATTTGCCATAACTGAGACGTGGTTTAATACGAGAAATCGGGACATGCCTGCTGAATGTCACATTCAAGGTTTTAAATTATTCCAAGTAGACAGAAGTATCGGGAAGATGGGTGGGGTGGCATTGTATGTCCGAGATCACTTGAACTGTTGCATTAAAAATGGGTATAAAGACTGAAATAACACATACAGAATCTATCTGGGTAGAATTTTCAGAGGAACATGAAAAATTGAGTTTAGGAGTGATATACTGTCCCCCAAACTTAGAGAGGAACCAAGGGAGACTAGTTTGGAGGAACTTTAACTCTATTCAGATTGATTGAAATTTTTTGACTGGGAATTTAGAATTTAACGACTTTTCAGAAGTAGTTAAGCATTGTGTTTTGAAACAGTTTGTGACAGAACCTACAAGGGGAAATAACCTGCTTGATTTGTTTCTGGCAAACAAGGAAACCCTTGTTAATAATTTAGAACTCGGCACAAGCGACAACAAATCAATTACCTTTAGCATTGAATGGGAGTATGATAGTAGGGATAATTCAGTATTGGTCCCAGATTTTCGCTTAGCAGATTACAATGGGCTTAGAGAACACTTATCATCTGTGGTCTGGGGTAACGAAGAGAACTATCAGTACGACAGCTTTCTTAACACAATACATGCTGCCCAAAGAACATTTATCCCATATAAGGAAATCAGAATAGAAATGACCCCAAATGTATTGTGTATGACCCCAAATGGATGAATAATAGGCTCAAATATCTTTTAGGGCAGAAGTAAGGAATTTATAGGCGCATCAAAAGAGGTGAGGATCATCTTATGAATCAGTATATTGACATTAAGAGGGACGTTAAAAAGGGAATAAGAAAAGCTAAACGGAACTATGAAATTAAAGTTGCTAGGAATTCGAAAACTAACCCAAAATAATTTTTCCAGGTTTATAAAACAAAAGTTAGAGATAAGATAGGTCCCCTTAAATATAACTCTGGACATCTTACTGACAAAGAGAATGAAATGTGCTCTATTTTTAATAATTATTTTCTCCCGGTTTTCACGCAGGAAGACACTATTAATATCCCAATAATTAATTTTTATAGTGGGCCTGAAGAAGATAAATTATGTAATATCACAGTCACTAGCGTAATGGTTATCAAACAGATAAACCGACTGAACCAATATTAATCCCCTGGCCCTGATGAACTTTTTTCAAGGGTTCTTAAGGAGTGCAAAATGGAACTTTGTGAACCATTGACTAATATTTTTAATATATCTCTTCAAACAAGTGTAGAGTCAGATATGTGGAAGATGGCTAATGTAATTCCTATTTTTAAAGCAGGCGACAAGTCGTTACTGTCAAATTACCGCCCAATAAGCCTGACCTCAATTGTAGGCAAATTACTAGAGTAAATTATAGCTTATATTATAAGAAGCCATCTTGATAAGCATAATTTGATTAATGATACTCAGCATGGATTCACGAGGGGCCGTTTCTGCCTAACTAATTTATTAACCTTCTTCAGTAAAGCTTTTGAGGCTGTTGATCACGATAAAGAATTCGATATTGTTTAATTTAGATTTTAGTAAGGCTTTTGATAGGGTACCGCACCAGAGACTGTTCAAGAAAGTGGCTGCCCATGGCATTGGGGAAAAAATGCTGTCATGGATCACGAACAGGCAGCAGAGTGTGTGTATTAATGGGTTAAATCTGAGTGGGGATCTGTGACAAGTGGCGTTCCACAGGGATCAGTCTTAGGCTCATTATTGTTTTTAATGTATATCAATGACTTTGATGAGTGGATTACTAGAGATGTGAGCAAATTTGCTGATGACACGAAGATAGGTAGGATAATTTATTTATATGTAGATGTCACGGAACTTTACAAGGATTTAGACAAACTCAATTCCTGGTCATAAAAGTGGAAGATGCAGTTCAATGTAGATAAATGCAAAGTTCTGAAACTCGGGAGTGTCCATAACCCTAGCACTTATAAGTTAAATAATGTAGACCTTAGCCATACAGATTGCGAAAAGGACTTGGGGGTTATGGTGAGCAGCAACCTTAAACCAAGACAGCAGTGCGTAGAATTGAGACAATTATGCAACATGTGGGAATCTTTATTGAAGAAACGTTTCGCCACACAGTGGCTTCATCAGTCCAATACAAAGCAGGAAGGTATAAGGAGAGGAGGAGTTTGAGGTAATCAGTCCCTCAGCCTGGAATCGATGTGTTCAGTGCATCACTCTTGTAGGAAGTACGGCATAGGGCCAGAGAGGTAGCTAATATACAGCAGTCAGGTGAGTCGAAGCAGGAGGAGGCGGGATCACAGTGGAACCATTCACTAGTGCAAGTAGGTCTTCGTCCAAAGGTTGGACAAGTGTTGAAGAATTCTTTGTATCAAGATCCCGAAGAATTCTTCAAGATTGTCCAACCTTAGGACAAGTAGACCTAGTGGATGGTCCCACAGAAAACCCGCCTCTTCGTACTTCGACTCACTTGACTACAGTATATAAGACACCTACCGCTCTTGCCATTAAAAATTATCCAGTACCTCATGATAGGAAATCCCTTCAACGTTTCCTAGGAATGGTAGGATTTTACAGAAGATTCTGTAAAAATTTCTCAGTTATTGTAGCCCCTCTAACCTCACTTATCAGTCACAAAGTTTCCTTTAATTGGGCCCCAGAATGTCATGCATTTACGAAAGCAAAAAGATTACTTTATACTGCACCCATTCTTGTGTCTCCAGACTTTTCCAAATATTTTTCATTAAAGGTTGATCCTTGTGAGTCTGGGGTTGGGGCAGTACTTTTGCAAACCGTGGACGGTGGGTTGCAGCCTGTGGCATTCTTTTCAGCAAAGTTCCATCAGCACCAGAGGGCCTACTCTACAATTGAAAAAGAAGCCCTCGTTCTGGTACTAGCTGTGGAGCACTTTGATGTTTACGTGGGCCAGACTTCGTAGGTGGTCACAGTTTATAATGACCGCATCCCTCTGGTGTATCTCCAAACAATGAAGAACCACAATACGAGACTCACGAGATGGAGTCTCAGGCTACATCCCTACCCTCTAAAAATTGTTCATATAGCCGGCAAAGAAAATATGCTGGCCGACACATTGTCCCGGTCATAAAATATTTTAGGTTAGGATGTGTTAGGGATCTTAGGTAGAAAAAGGCTCTTTTTTCCCCCCTTTTTGGATATACTATGTAATTTATTGGTGTGGGGTTTTTTAGTGAGGGGATATTCTGCTACCGTCCACAGGTATCTTAGACCTACGATAGCCCTACTATCTACTGTCTCGCTCTAAGTTTAGAGTTCGGCTTTATGTCGCTAATAAAGCTCAGCTCTATCTAAGAGTTGGATGGTTGAGAGGAAAGGCGGTCCTATTATACAGTGCCATGACGGCATTTTCTACCTATTGGAGGTGGAAGCCTATTCCTGAGTCTTCTTGGGGTGGGGGTGTGGCATGCAAAGAGTATGTGACCTTTATTCGGCACATGTACACACCCTCATTAAAAGGCTACTGCCCAACCAGTGAACCGGGTGCTAAGGGTCGGACGATGGTGCCCATCATCAGATCAGTATCTAGGTTCAGCCAATGAGAAGGTGGATCTGGCAGTTGTGGAGGTGACGTGGTTACCAGTCCCGTTTCCACCCTTTTCATTTCCATTTGAGAGCTGGTTAACTCTAGTAGCATTAATTCTGCTTGATTACCGTGGCACGCACTAATACCTATTGCTGTACATAGTGTATATAGTGTGTATACTGATGTTTATACTTGGTGAAGGATAATATAAGTCAAAGTCATTCAGCTGTATTTATTTTGCTCCCTTTACACCCAGGATAACAGGGCTTTTTGCTCCTGGGTTGTAATATGTGGGATAGCAATGAAGAAGTTTCTTGGCAAAGGGTTCATCTTTGTTATAGAAGCTGTTGTTCTGTTTAGAGTTGTTGGATATACAGATAAGTGATGATTCTTCGGTAATGAGTGTTGTCTTCTCTGGCGACAAGTCTTGCATTTCTGTAGTTGATTAAATGGTTGTGTGAATTTCGGTGTTGAACACAGATATTCCTTGGATCGTCAGATCTACCTGCGTACTGGTGTTCTGAAATACGTGTTTGGAGGTCTCTGGATGTTTCGCTGACGTATAATTTGCTGCAGTCATTACAAGGGATTGTGTATACCCCAGCAGAGGATTGAAGTTTGTCCTGTCTATTACTGGTAATGTCCTTGAGGGTGGTGGATGCTGAGGTAGATACTTGGAATGAAGTATTTGAAAAGATGTTGGAAACGTGTTTGGCAATGGAGTTGGTGGGGAGGACTATGTATCTCTTCTCGGCAGTGTCTTCTCTGGGTGTGTTAAATATGTTTAATGTCCATCGTCTGCAGTCTCTAATGAAGTGACGAGGATAGTGAAGTTTAGAAAATACTTGTTCAATAATGGAGCATTCCCCCTCAAGGAACTCACTGCTGCAGATTCTGAGTGCGCGCAGGAAAAAGCCTATAATTACACCACGTTTGGTTATGGTGTCGTGGTGAGAGTAGAAGTGGAGAAGATCGTGTTGGTTGGTAGGTTTCCGATAGACTTTAAAACAAAGTTCATGGTCAGCTTTGCAGAGAACATCGAGGAAAGAGTGTTGTCGACTTCTTCTAGTGTGAAATGGATTGAGGGCTCGACCTGGTTGAGCCTGTGTTGGAGAGCTTGAACGTTGATGCGTCTGGGAGTTATGATCAGAATGTCGTCACCATAACGGAGCCAGGTGACAGAAGAGGGAATAATAGAGGAAACACACTCGGCTTCCAGGTGTTCCATGTATAGGTTCGCCAGGACAGCACTAAGTGGCGAACCCATGAGTAGTCCGAAAGTCTGTTGAAAGAGGTGATTTTCAAAAGAGAAACACGTAAAGCCAACACAGTTCAACAAGGTCGATGAAATCGCTGGCTGGAATAGGAAGGTCAAGTGAATCGTCAATTTTCCTGCACAGGAGATCGATGGCTTGTGTAGTAGGTACTTTGGTGAATAGGGAAGTTACGTCAAGGCTGGAGAATTTCTTGTTCCTGATGTTGATGTTGCGAATGCTACTGAGAAGATCACCTGAGTGTTTGAGATGTGCTCGACTGATTGTGCCCAAGAGTTTAGAGAGGTGTCTGGTGAGAATCCCTGAGAGTTGGTGGGGAGCACTGCCTATTCCCGAGGATATGGGCCTCAATGGGTTACATGGTTTGGGAGTTTTTGACACGTCGTACATTCTGGCAGGTCTGGGGTTGCTGGGAATGGTGTGCAGAAGTTTCTTCCCTTGTTCTGAGTTCCTCAGAATGTAGCGAGTACTGTGAATACACACACACTGATTCACACACACTGCTACACACACACATTGCTACACACACACTGCTACACACGCACTGCTACACACCACATTGCTACACACACACTGCTACACACACACACCACACACTGCTACACACACCACACACAACCGCTACACACACAGACACACACACACACACACACACACACACACACAAAGTATTAGCAAAAATAAATAAAGTAAAGGCGAGAGAAAGCTTTGAAATTATACAACAAAATTTCAAAATGCAGTTCGTTGAGGCCTAGTTGGCACTTGTTGCCACATTGTTACAAATATACAAAGTACAAAGCGAGTGACTAAAGAGAAAAGATAAAAAAAAATTAAGAGAGGTTGGCTAACGACAAACTGTGATGTAGCACACAGCGTGAACAAGCTAGACAGAAAGGGGATATATATAATATATATATATATATATATATATATATTATATATATATTATATATATATATATATATATATATATATATATATATATAATATACTACATACATATACATAAATATGTATAAGCAGAGGTGGTGGCAGCAGTAGGCCTGAGGAAGTAGTGCTGCCATAACAGGTTGGGTGTCATCACACAATAAGAAGTGTACTTACCAAAAGTGAAGTGTAAATTATAAAAGTAGCAGTATACAAGTGATAAGAGTGGTAAATAAGGACTCAAAAGGGCAACGAGAAAAGAATAGCTGAAGAAGTCAGCGGCGGAAGGGCGAGGTGCACGAGTCATCGTACAGCGAGCATCGTACAGCGAGCATCGTACATCAGGCATCTGGATGGACGTCCCCTCTGAGGAGTAACGTACAATCACCTGTTTGTGGTTTGGCGGGAAGTTTTTGAGTGGTAGAGCCGGCCCTACGGTCACTGGTAGCCATCACAAACCCTGCTCCAGAGCGATTATCATACACACAACACCTAGCAGTAGTAGGAAGATAAAATTTGTAGGAGCAAGGAATAGGCAGGAGGATTAAGTCGTGGCTAATGATACTACAGTCCTGACAACAGTTTCGAGAGATAATGTTTTAGGACACAAAGACAGTACAATCTGAGATGCAAGTATTGGGTACACATGTAGTAAAAGGTAGTACATAACTGGGTGAAAGAATGACTCGTTAACACACGCTAGTATTATAATTATTAGAATTACTCTCAGTGTTAATGGTATCTCATTAGTATTACGGATACACAGAAGTGAATTGTATTTCTGGGACATATAAACAACTGACGTGCTCACACACACACGCGCACACACACATACACTCGGGGACAGGAGCTGAGTCTCGACCCCTGAAACCACAACTAGGTGAGTACACACAGCTGATCCTTGAAATTTGACCACGTCCCCTCACCCCCCCACACACCTTTCCCTCCCTCACAGACCTTTCCCCTCCCCCGCTCTTGCCTTCACTCCCTACTCCCTCCTCTTTCCCTCTCCCCCTCCCTTGCATTACTCTCTCTCATAGCCTTTTTCCCTCCCCTTCTCCCTACTCTTTCTCTCTCTCTCTCTCTCTCCCTCACTCCCATAACCCTATTTCACCCTCCTCTCTCTCTATAGGCTTCTCTCTCCATCTCTCCATTTCTCTCTCTCATAGCCTTTTCCCTCACCCTCCTTTCTCCCTCTCTCTCTCTCTCTCCCTCTCCCTCTCCCTCTCTTTCTTCCTCTCTCTACCCTTTCTCTCCCCCTCACATTTCTCTCTCTCTCCCCCTTGGTCTTATCCCTCACCCCCATACTCTCTCCTCTCTCTCCCTCTTTCTACCCTTTCTCTCTCCTCTCTCTCCCTCTTTCTACCCTTTCTCTCTCCTCTCTCTCCCTCTTTCTACCCTTTCTCTCTCCCCCTCGCACCCTCTCCCTCTAGCCTTCTGTCTGTGGTAAAAAAAAAAAAAAAAAATGGGTGGCCCTAGAGGACGGAAAACCAGTGATCTGGTAGACGAACCAGGGAGGAAAGACTGGGAGTTAGAGCTCCAAAAAAGGGAGGAAGAGTGGGGAAGGAAGATAGTGGAGCTTGGTAAGAAAATGGAGGAGCGGATAGCTGAAGAGTGCAGGAAGTGGGAAGTACAGGTCTTAGCAGCAGAAGCTAGGATACAGTGCTTAGAAGAGAAACTGCAAAGCCTGAAACAGATTAGAGAGACAAATGACAATTCAGATGTGACATCAGGAAATTCAATGTCAGGCGCAGACAAGGGGACAGTAGGCAACAACGGAGACATGACGTACACGAAGGCCCTATCAGACCCACGTGGGGCCAGGGAAAAGACGAGGAGCACACTAAGATCAAATGACAGGTCCGAAGACAATGAAGGTATGCTATATGCAGAGATTCTAACAGCCAACTGCAGTAGCAAGGGACAGCTGGTCATGAAAGACAGTTCACTGAGAATAGAAGTTTCAGATATGACAGGGACTGAAGGCAAGAACATGTCAATGGAAGGAAATAAAATGCCTCAGAGGAAGCAGATGGAGACTCAGTGGGAGGAGGAAAGGGCGAGGTCAGTTTTTGTGTACGGGCTCCAAGAAGCCAAGGGGGACAACTTTGAAGAAATAAAACAGGAGAAAAAAAATGATTGAAGGCATCATGAAAACAATAGGTGAGGGCGATATGACCCAGGTGACAAATTTTCAGAGAATTGGGTGGTTTGCGAGTGGAAGGTTACGGCCTGTCAGAGTAACTTTCAAGGAAGAATCAGTTCGAACCAGGATTCTGCAAGAGAAAGCAAGACTGAGGGACAAAGAGGGGTACCAGAGAGTATACCTCGACCGCGACAGAACACAAGAAGAAAGGACTACACTGAAAGAGAGGGTACAGAGACGCAAGGAGGAACGAGAGGCAATGACGAAAATGAGCAGGACCCAGACACAGGAGGAAGGGAAAACACACCCCACAGAACCTCCCACCAAAAGACTCCAACCGCGACATTCCCAACACAACTGAGCAACCTATACTACAACCCACTCACTGTTCCCTCTGCCACCAACCCCCATATCAAAAACCTCACCCCAACAGCTGTCCCTTATGGGCATTCTGACCCCACCCCCATCATCACAAACTCCACCTACACCACAGCCCCATATAGGCCCCCACCAAGGCTCTCGCTCCCCCAACCCCAATATTCTTGCATGACCACAATGATAGAAAAGAAACTGAAAATTTGGTACACAAACGCGGATGGAATAATGAATAAACATGAGGAGTGGAACGAAAGAATCAGTGAAAAATCCCCAGACATCATAGCAGTCACAGAAACAAAACTCGCTGAGACAATAACAGACACAATCTTCCCAACGGGATATCAGATCCTGAGGAAATTAGAAGGAGCAGGGGGGAGGAGGGGTTGCACTGCTCATAAAACACCGATGGGGATTTGAGGAAATGGAAGGCATGGACATGATTGGAGAAAGAGACTACATTGTAGGTACAATTCAGTCCGGAGAACATAAAGTAGTCATTGGAGTGATGTATAACCCACCACAGAACTGCAGGAGGCCAAGAGAGGAGTACGAAGAAAACAACAGGGTGATGGTGGCACACACTGGCTGAGGTGGCAAGAAGAGCTCACTCGAGCAGAGCAAAGTTCTGGTAATGGGCGATTTCAACCACAGGGAGATCGACTGGGAAAACCTGGAGCCACATGGGGGTCCGAAACATGGAGAGCCAAGATGATGGATGTGGTACTTGAAAACTCATGCATCAACATGTCAGGGACACAACCAGAGAGAGAGGGGAGGATGAGCCAGCAAGACTGGATCTTGTGTTCACCTGAGCAGTTCAGACATTGAAGACATCACTTACGAGAGGCCCCTTGGAGCTAGCGATCACGTGGTTCTGAGTTTTGATTATATAGTAGAGTTACAAGTGGAGAAGGTAACAGGAACTGAAGGGGACAGGCCAAACTATAAAAGGGGGGACTACACAGGTATGAGAAACTTCCTGCAGGAGGTTCAGTGGGACAGAGAAATGGTAGGAAAATCAGTAAACGAGATGATGGAATATGTGGCAACAAAGTGCAAGGAGGCAGAGGAAAGTTTTGTTCCCAAGGGAAACAGAAATAATAGGAAGACCAAAACGAGTCCTTGGTTTACCCGAAGGTGTAGGGAGGCAAAAACTAAGTGCAACAGAGAATGGAAAAGGTTACAGGAGGCATAGGACCCAGGAAAACAAGGAGATTAGTAGAAGAGCCAAGAAACGAGTATGCACAGATAAGGTAAGGAGGCCCAGCGACAGTATGAAAACGACATAGCATCGAAAGTCAAATCTGACCCGAAAATGCTGTATAGGCACATTAGGAGGAAGACAACAGTCAAGGACCAGGTGATAAAGGCTGAGGAAAGAAGGTGGAGAACTCACAAGAAACGATCAAGAGGTATGTGAGGAGCTCAACACGAGATTTAAGGAAGTATTTACAGTAGAGACAGGAAGGACTCTGGGGGGACAGACCAGATGGGGACACCAGCAAGGAATACACCAACAAGTGTTGGACGACATACATACAGATGAGGAGGAGGTGAAGAAATGCTAAGGGACATCGATACCTCAAAGGCAATGGGACCGGACAACATCTCCCCGTGGGGTCCTTAGAGAGGGAGCAGATATGTTGTGTGTGCCACTTACCACAATCTTCAACACGTCCCTGGAAACTGGGCAACTACCTGAGGTATGGAAGACGGCAAATGTAGTTCCCATTTTTAAAAAAGGAGACAGAAAAGAGGCACTAAACTATAGACCTGTGTCATTGACGTGTATAGTATGCAAAATTATGGAGAAGATTATCAGGAGGAGAGTGGTGGAGCACCTGGAACTGAACAAGAGTATAAATGCCAACCAGCACGGATTCACGGAAGGCAAATCCTGTGTCACCAAACCTTCTGGAGTTTTATGATAAAATAACAGAAGTAAGACACGAGAGAGAGGGGTGGGTTGATTGCATCTTCTGGACTGCAAGAAGGCCTTTGACTCAGTTCCTCACAAGAGATTAGTGCAGAAGCTAGAGCATCAGGCGCATAAACAGGAAGGGCACTGCAATGGATCAGAGAATACCTGACAGGGAGGCAACAACGAGTCATGGTACGTAATGATGTATCACAGTGGGCACCTGTGACGAGCGGGGACCCACAGGGGTCGGTCCTAGGACCAGTGCTATTTTTGGTATATGTGAACGACATGATGGAAGGGTTAGACTCAGAAGTGTCCCTGTTTGCAGATGATGTGAAGTTAATGAGGAGAATTAAATCTGATGAGGACCAGGCAGGACTTCAAAGAGACCTGGACAGACTGGACACACTGGTCCAGCAAATGGCTTCTCGAATTTAATCTGCCAATGCAAAGTCATGAAGATAGGGGAAGGGCACAGAAGACCACAGACCGAGTATAGGCTAGGTGGCCAAAGACTGCAAACCTCACTCAAGGAGAAAGATCTTGGGGTGAGTATAACACCGAGCATGTCTCCGGAAGCACACATCAATCAGATAACTGCTGCAGCATATTGGGCGCCTGGCAAACCTGAGAACAGCATTCCGACACCTTAGTAAGGAATCGTTCAAGACACTGTACACCGTGTATGTCAGGCCCATACTCGAGTATGCAACACCTGTTTGGAACCCGCACTTGATAAAGCACGTCAAGAAGTTAGAGAAAGTACAAAGGTTTGCCCACAAGGTTAGTTCCAGAGCTAAGGGGAATGTCCATGAAGAAAGATTAAGGGAAATCGGCCTGACGACACTGGAGGACAGCAGGGTCAGGGGAGACATGATAACGACATATAAAATACTGCGTGGAATAGACAAGGTGGACAAAGACAGGATGTTCCAGGGAGGGGATACAGAAACAAGAGGCCACAATTGGAAGTTTGAAGACACAAATGAGTCAGAGAGATATTAGGAAGTATTTCTTCAGTCATAGAGTTGTAAGGCAGTGGAATAGCCTAGAAAATGACGTAGTGGAGGCAGGAACCATACACAGTTTTAAGACGAGGTTTGATAAAGCTCATGGAGCGGGGAGAGAGAGGGCCCAGTAGCAACCGGTGAAGACTCGACCCCTGCAACCACAAATAGGTGAGTACAAATAGGTGAGTACACACACACACACACACACACTGCTACACACACACACAAACACACTGCTACACACGCACACTACTACACACACACACTGCTACACACACACACTGCCACATACACACTGCTACACACACACTGCTACACACCCACACTGCAACACACACACTGCTACACACACACTGCTACACACACACTGCCACACACACATTGCCACACACACACTGCTACACACACTGCTATACACACACTGCTACACACACACTGCCACACACACATTGCCACACACACACTGCTACACACACACTGCTACACATACACTGCCACACACACATTGCCACACACACACTGCTACACACACACTGCTACACATACACTGCTACACACACACACTGCTACACACACACCATGCTGGAGTATGCAGCACCAGTTTGGAATCCACACCTAGTCAAGCACGTCAAGAAATTAGAGAAAGTGCAAAGGTTTGCAACAAGACTAGTCCCAGAGCAGCTACGGGGATTGTCCTACGAAGAAAGGTTGAGGGAAATCGGCCTGACGACACTGGAGGCCAGGAGGGTCAGGGGAGACATGATAACGACATATAAAATACTGCGCGGAATAGACGAGGTGGACAAAGACGGGATGTTCCAGAGATGGGACACAGACACAAGAGGTCACAATTGGAAGTTGAAGACTCAGATGAGTCAAAGGGATGTTAGGAAGTATTTCTTCAGTCATAAAGTAGTCAAGCGTGGAATAGCCTAGAAAGTGAAGCAGTGGAGGCGGGAACCATACATAGTTTTAAGGAGAGGTATGATAAAGCTCATGGAGCAGGGAGAGAGAGGACCTAGTAGCAATCAGTGAAGAGGCGGGGCCAGGAGCTATGAATCGACCCCTGCAACCACAAATAGGTGAGTACAAATAGGTGAGTACACACCCTGCTACACACATGGTACGTGACGAGGTGTCAGAGTGGGCGCCTGTGACAAGCGGGGTTCTACAGGGGTCAGTCCTAGGACCTGTGCTGTTCTTGGTATATGTGAATGACATAACGGAAGGGATAGACTCAGAAGTGTCCTTGTTTGCAGATGATGTGAAGTTAATGAGAAGAATCAAATCGGATGAGGATCAGGCAGGGCTTCAAAGAGACCTGGACAGGCTACAAGCCTGGTTCAGCAACTGGCTCCTTGAGTTTAACCCTGCCAAATGCAAAGTCATGAAGATTGGGGAAGGGCAAAGAAGACCGCAGACACAATATAGTTTAGATGGCCAAAGACTGCAAACATCACTCAAGGAAAAAGATCTGGGGGTGAGTGTAACACCGAGCATATCTCCTGAGGTGCACATCAGTCAGATAACTGATGCAGGATACGGGCGCCTGGCAAACCTACGGATAGCATTCCGATACCTCAGTAAGGATTCGTTCAAGACTCTGTATACCATTTACGTCAGGCCCATACTGGAGTATGCAGCACCAGTTTGGAATCCACACCTAGTCAAGCACGTCAAGAAATTAGAGAAAGTGCAAAGATTTGCAACAAGACTAGTCCCGGAGCTAAGGGGACTGTCCTACGAACAAAGGTTGAGGGAAATCGGCCTGACGACACTGGAGGACAGGAGGGTCAGGGGAGACATGTTAACGACATATAAAATACTGCACGGAATAGACAAGGTGGACAAAGACGGGATGTTCAAGAGAAGGGACACAGACGCAAGAGGTCACAATTGGAAGTTGAAGACTCAGATGAATCAAAGGGACGTTAGGAAGTGTTTCTTCAGTCATAGAGTAGTCAGGCCGTGGAATAGCCTAGAAAGTGACGTAGTGGAGGCGGGAACCATACATAGTTTTAAGGCGAGGTATGATAAAGCTCATGGGGCAGGGAGAGAGAGGACCTAGTAGCAATCAGCGAAGAGGCGGGGCCAGGATCTATGACTCGACCCCTGCAACCACAAATAGGTGAGTGCAAATAGGTGAGTACACACACTGCTACACACACACTGCTACACACACACACACACTGCCACACATACACACACACACACATACACACACCGAGCTTCTGGCGGGGCCAGGAGCTCGGACTCGACCCCTGCAACCTCAACTAGGTGAGTACACACACTGCTACACACGGAAAGAAGGTGGGGATCTCACAAGAAACGATCAAGAGGTATTTGAGGAGCTCAACATGAGATTTAAGGATGTATTTACAGTAGAGACAGGAAGGGCTCCGAGAAGACAACACAGAAGGGAACACCAACAAGAAATATACCAACAGGTGCTGGATGATATACAAACGACAGAGGAGAAGGTGCAGAAGCTGCTAAGTAACCTCGATACCTCAAAGGTGAGGGGTCCGGACAACATCACCCCGTGGGTCCTTAGAGAAGGAGCAGAAATGCTGTGCGTGCCACTAACCACAATCTTCAATACATCCCTTGAAGCTGGGCAACTACCTGAGGTATGAAAGATGGCAAGTGTAGTCCCCATTTTTAAGAAAGGAGACAGAAACGAGGCACTAAACTACAGACCAGTGTCTCTGACGTGTATAGTATGCAAAGTCATGGAGAAGATTATCAGGAGGAGAGTGATGGAGCACCTGGAGTGGAACAAGATTATAAACGACAACCAGCACGGATTCATGGAAGGCAAATCCTGTGTTTCAAACCTTCTGGAGTTTTATGATAAGATAACAGAAGTAGAACACGAGAGAGAGGGGTGGGTTGATTGCATTTTCCTGGACTGCAGGAAGGCCTTCGACACAGTTCCTCACAAGAGATTAGTACAGAAACTGGAGGAGCAGGCTCGTATAACAGGAAGGGCACTGCAATGAATCAGAGAATACCTGACAGGGAGGCAACAACGAGTCATGATACGTGATGAGGAATCACAGTGGGCGCCTGTGACGAGCGGGGTCCCACAAGGGTCGGTCCCAGGACCAGTGCTATTTTTGATATATGTGAATGACATGATGGAAGGGATAGACTCTGAAGTGTCCCTGCTCGCAGATTATGTGAAGTTAATGAGAAGGATTAAATCGGATGAGGATCAGGCAGGACTACAAAGAGACCTGGACAGGCTGGACACGTGGTCCAACAACTGGCTTCTCGAATTCAACCCTGCCAAATGCAAAGTCATGAAGATTGGGGAAGGGCAAAGAAGACCACAGACATAGTATAGGCTAGGTGGACAAAGGCTGCAAGCCTCACTCAAGGAGAAAGATCTTGGGGTGATCATAACACCGAGCACGTCTCCGGAAGCACACATCAACCAGATAACTGCTGCAGCATATGGGCGCCTGGCAAACCTGAGAATAGCATTCAGATACCTTAGTAAGGAAACGTTCAAGCCACTGTACATTGTGTAAGTCAGGCCCATACTAAAGTATGCAGCACCAGTCTGGAACCCACACCTGGTCAAACACGTCAAGAACTTAGAGAAAGTACAAAGGTTTGCAACAAGGCTAGTTCCGGAGCTGAGGGAAAGGGACTGACGACACTGGAAGACAGGAGGGTCAGGGGAGAGATGGTAACATCATACAAAATATTGCGTGGAATAGACAAGGTGGACAGAGACAGGATGTTCCAGAGAGGGGACACAGAAACAAGGGGTCACAAGTGGAAGCTGAAGACTCAGACAAGTCACAGGGATGTTAGGAAGTATTCCTTCAGTCACAGAGTCGTCAGGAAGTGGAATAGCCTAGCAAGCGATGTAGTGGAGGCAGGAACCATACATAGCTTTACGACGAGGTATGACAAAGCTCAGGAGGCAGTGAGAGAGAGGACCTAGTAGCGATCAGTAAAGAGGCAGGCCAGGAGCTAAGTATCGACAACTGCAACCACAATTAGGTGAGTACAATTAGGTGGGTTCAGTACACTCTGCAGTAGAGGCAGTGGTGGTCAGCAGCAGCAGTAGTGGTAATGGTGGTCAGCAGCAGCAGTAGTGGCAGTGGTGGTCAGCAGCAGCAGTAGTGGCAGTGGTGGTCAGCAGCAGCAGTAGTGGCAGTGGTGGTCAGCAGCATCAGTAGTAGCAGTGGTGGTCAGCAGCAGCAGTAGTGGCAGTGGTGGTCAGCAGCAGCAGTAGTGGCAGTGGTGGTCAAGAGCAGCAGTAGTGGCAGTGGTGGTCAGCAGCAGCAGTAGTGGCAGTGGTGGTCAGCAGCAGCAGTAGTGGCAGTGTGGTCAGCAAACAGCAGTAGTGGCAGTGGTGGTCAGCAGCAGCAGTAGTGGCAGTGGTGGTCAGCAACAGCAGTAGTGGCAGTGGTGGTCAGCAGCAGCAGTAGTGGCAGTGGTGGTCAAGAACAGCAGTAGTGGCAGTGGTGGTCAGCAGCAGCAGTAGTGGCAGTGGTGGTCAGCAGCAGCAGTAGTGGCAGTGGTGGTCAGCAACAGCAGTAGTGGCAGTGGTGGTCAGCAGCAGCAGTAGTGGCAGTGGTGGTCAGCAGCAGCAGTAGTGGCAGTGGTGGTCAGCAGCAGCAGTAGTGGCAGTGGTGGTCAGCAGCAGCAGTAGTGGCAGTGGTGGTCAGCAGTAGCAGTAGTGGCATTGGTGGTCAGCAGCAGCAGTAGTGGCAGTGGTGGTCAGCAGCAGCAGTAGTTACATTGGTTGTCAGCAGCAGCAGAAGTGGCAGTGGTGGTCAGCAGCAGCAGTAGTGGTAGTGGTGGTCAGCAACAGCAGTAGTGGCAGTGGTGGTCAGCAGCAGCAGTAGCGGCAGTGGTGGTCAGCAGCAGCAGTAGAGACAGTGGTGGTCAGCAGCAGCAGTAGTGGCAGTGGTGGTCAGCAGCAGCAGTAGTGGCAGTGGTGGTCAAGAGCAGCAATAGTGGCAGTGGTGGTCAACAGCAGCAGTAGTGGCAGTGGTGGTCAGCAGCAGCAGTAGTGGCAGTGGTGGTCAGCAGCAGCAGTAGTGGCAGTGGTGGTCAGCAGCAGCAGTAGTAGCAGTGGTGGTCAGCAGCAGCAGTAGTGGCAGTGGTGGTCAGCAGCAGCAGTAGTGGCAGTGGTTGTCAGCAGCAGCAGTAGTGGCAGTGGTGGTCAGCAGCAGCAGTAGTGGCAGTGGTGGTCAGCAGCAGCAGTAGTGGCAGTGGTGGTCAGCAGCAGCAGTAGTGGCAGTGGTGGTCAGCAGCAGCAGTAGTGGCAGTGGTGGTCAGCAGCAGCAGTAGTGGCAGTGGTGGTCAGCAGCAGCAGTAGTGGCAGTGGTGGTCAGCAGCAGCAGTAGTGGCAGTGGTGGTCAGCAGCAGCAGTAGTGGCAGTGGTGGTCAGCAGCAGCAGTAGTGGCAGTGGTGGTCAGCAGCAGCAGTAGTGGGCAGTGGTGGTCAGCAGCAGCAGTAGTGGCAGTGGTGGTCAGCAGCAGCAGTAGTGGCAGTGGTGGTCAGCAGCAGCAGTAGTGGCAGTGGTGGTCAGCAACAGCATTAGCATATTCAGTGGTGATCGGCAGCTGCTGCTGCAAGTGTTGCACAACTGAACGTCATGACTGACTCTTATTGCTAAACATAATGAGGGCAAATTCCTGGGCCTGCACCTCGACAGCAACCTGAAATTCAGCACTCATATCCAACACATAACAAGAAAAACTACCCAAAACTGTTGGGATCCCCTCTAAGATACGTTACTACATACCACAGTCAGCTCTTCTCACACTATATTATTCATTGATCTATCCCTACCTCACCTATGCTATCTGTGCCTGGAGGATCAACAGCAGCAACCCACCAAAAGCCAATAATAACCCAACAAAAAGCCGCAATCCAATACTAGGCCACCCCCTCCCCACTCTTCAAAGATACTCACTTACCCACTATACAGAACATCCACAGCTACTACTGTGCAACCCACATTTACAGAACGATAAATTCCAATATTAATTCTGAACTGAAACAGTTTCTTGACAGTTACAACAGGACCCATAGACACAATACCAGAGACAAAAATCGCTGTGACATTTCCCGTGTCCGGCTAAACCTATACAGAAATTCAACGTACATAAAAGGGCCTAAAATTTGGAACTCCCTCCCTGAAAACTCTAGAACTGCAGACACAACCATCACTTTCAAAACTACTGTTAGAAAACATCTAATCTTCCTGACACACACGCACACACACACACACACACAAACACACACACACACACACACACACACACACACACACCACACCACACACACACCCCACACACACACACACACACACACACACATACACACACGGGGTTCAGTGGGACAGAGAACTGGCAGGGAAGCCAGTTAGTGAGATGATGGAATATGTAGCAACAAAATGCAAGGAGGCTGAGGAGAGGTTTGTACCCAAGGGTAACAGGAATAATGAAAAAGCCAGGATGAGCCCATGGTTTACCCAAAGGTGCAGGGAGGCAAAAACCAAGTGTGCTAGGGAATGGAAGAAATATAGAAGGCAAAGGACCCAGGAGAATAAGGAGAGCAGTCGTAGAGCCAGAAACGAATATGCACAGATAAGAAGGGAGGCCCAAAGACAATATGAAAATGACATAGCAGCGAAAGCCAAATCTGACCCGAAACTGTTGTACAGCCACATCAGGAGGAAAACAACAGTCAAGGACCAGGTAATCAGGCTAAGGAAGGAAGGAGGAGAGACAACAAGAAATGACCGTGAAGTATGTGAGGAACTCAACAAGAGATTCAAAGAAGTGTTCACAGAGGAGACAGAAGGGGCTCCAGAAAGACGGAGAGGTGGGGCACCACCACCATGTGCTGGACACAGTGCACACAACCGAGGAAGAAGTGAAGAGGCTTCTGAGTGAGCTAGATACCTCAAAGGCAATGGGGCCAGATAACATCTCCCCATGGGTATTGAGAGAGGGAGCAGAGGCGCTATGTGTACCCCTAACAACAATATTCAATACATCTATCGAAACAGGGAGATTGCCTGAGGCATGGAAGACAGCAATGTAGTCCCAATCTTTAAAAAAAGGAGACAGACATGAAGCATTAAACTACAGACCAGTGTCACTGACATGTATAGTATGCAAAATCATGGAGAAGATTATCAGGAGAAGAGTGGTGGAACACCTAGAAAGGAATGATCTCATCAACAGCAGCCAACATGGTTTCAGGAACGGGAATCCTGTGTCACAAATCTACTGGAGTTCTATGACATGGTGACAGCAGTAAGACAAGAGAGAGAGGGGTGGGTGGATTGCATATTCTTGGACTGCAAGAAGGCGTTTGACACAGTTCCACACAAGAGATTGGTGCAAAAACTGGAGGACCAAGCAGGGATAACAGGGAAGGCACTACAATGGATCAAGGAATACTTGTCAGGAAGACAGCAGCGAGTCATGGTACGTGGCGAGGTGTCAGAGTGGGCACCTGTGACCAGCGGGGTCCCACAGGGGTCAGTCCTAGGACCAGTGCTGTTTCTGGTATTTGTGAACGACATGACGGAAGGAATAGACTCTGAGGTGACCCTGTTTGCAGATGACGTGAAGTTGATGAGAAGAATTCACTCGATCGAAGACCAGGCAGAACTACAAAGGGATCTGGACAGGCTGCAGACCTGGTCCAACAATTGGCTCCTGGAGTTCAATCCCACCAAGTGCAAAGTCATGAAGATTGGGGAAGGGCAAAGAAGACCGCAGACGGAGTACAGTCTAGGGGGCCAGAGACTACAAACCTCAATCAAGGATAAAGATGAAGATTGAGACACTTATGCAGCATATGGGAATCTACTAGATTGATGGACTGAACACATCGACTCCAGGCTGAGGGACTGATTACCTCATACTCCTCCTCTCCTTACGCCTTCCTCTTTGTATTGGACTGATGAAGCCATTGTGTGGCGAAACGTTTCCTGAATAAAGATTCCCATATGCTGCATAAGTGTCTCAATCTTCAACTTGTCGGTTTTTCAAACCATTCATCACAAGGATAAAGATCTTGGGGTGAGTATAACACCAGGCACATCTCCTGAAGCGCACATCAATCAAATAACTGCTGCAGCATATGGGCGCCTAGCAAACCTCAGAACAGCATTCCGACATCTTAATAAGGAATCGTTCAGGACCCTGTACACCGTGCACGTTAGGCCCATATTTGAGTATGCGGCACCAGTTTGGAACCCACACCTAGCCAAGCACGTAAAGAAACTAGAGAAAGTGCAAAGGTTTACAACAAGACTAGTCCCAGAGCTAAGAGGTATGTCCTACGAGGAAAGGTTAAGGGAAATCAACCTGACGACACTGGAGGACAGGAGAGATAGGGGGGACATGATAACGACATACAAAATACTGAGAGGAATTGACAAGGCGGACAAAGACAGGATGTTCCAGAGATTGGACACAGTAACAAGGGGACACAGTTGGAAGTTGAAGACACAGATGAATCACAGGGATGTTAGGAAGTATTTCTTCAGCCACAGAGTAGTCAGTAAGTGGAATAATTTGGGAAGCGATGTAGTGGAGGCAGGATCCATACATAGCTTTAAGCAGAGGTATGATAAAGCTCACGGTTCAGGGAGAGTGACCTAGTAGCGATCAGTGAAGAGGCGGGGCCAGGAGCTCGGACTCGACCCCCGCAACCTCAACTAGGTGAGTACACACACACACACACACACACGCGCGCGCGCGCGAGCGCATATACAACAGGCCTAGTGTCTAATCGACAAAATGGTAATACCCCACCCTCAGCTAACTATATTAAAACCACCTATTCTTTTACTTGTATCATACACAAATAAAAAAACAAACTCAGCCTACTCTCGATATCTGTGATTCCCTCAAAATTACACTCACACTCACCCAAATAACTGTAAACATAAAATTTTGAATAAAGCTATTGTCTAATAAATCTTAAACTAGCCATAAGTTTGCCTGAGATACTCCAATATAGAAACTTTAATATAAACTGTGTATCATGACAAGACAAAACCATTCTTATTGTATTTCACTTACCTAGTTTTAACATCATTAAGATCCATAACCTGTATCAGTAAAGAATAAGAATTATTATTAGTCTGCCCGATATGCCTAGTCATGCTAGGCATAATAGTGGCCCTCTATGTAAGTAGTACTTTATAATAATAGTGGCCCTCTATGTAAGTAGTACTTTATAATAATAGTGGCCCTCTATGTAAGTAGTACTTTATAATAATAGTGGCCCTCTATGTAAGTAGTACTTTATAATAATAGTGGCCCTCTATGTAAGTAGTACTTTATAATAATAGTGGCCCTCTATGTAAGTAGTACTTTATAATAATAGTGGCCCTCTATGTAAGTAGTACTTTATAATAATAGTGGCCCTCTATGTAATTTAGTACTTTATAATAATAGTGGCCCCTAATGTAAAGTAGTACTTTAATAATAAAGTGGCCCTCTATGTAAGTAGTACTTATAAAATAGTGGCCCTACTATGTAAGTAGTACTTTATAATAATAGTGGCCCTCTATGTAAGTAGTACTTTATAATATAAAACCATACATTGTAACTTATAATATGTAAACCCAACATTGTAATTTTTACAGAGAAATAAATATTTATATTTGTAAGGATGTTAAACAAGTGTCCTACCTCACCCCATCCCCCTCCCTCGTGTCCTACCTCACCCATCCCCCTCCCTCGTGGTCCTAACCATCACTCTGTCCATCCCCACCTCGTGCTACCCTACATGTGTCCTACCTCACCCATCCCCTCCCTCGTGTCCTATACCTCACCCCATCCCCCTCCCTCGTGTCCTACCTCAACCCCATCCCCCTCCCTCGTGCTACCTACTCACCCCCACCCCTCCCTCGTGTCCTCTACCATCAACCCACTCCCCCTCCCTCGTGTCCTACTCACCCCATCCCACTCCCTCGTGTCCTACCTCACCCCTCCCCTCCCTCGTGTCCTACTCACCCCATCCCCCCTCCCTCGTGTCCTACCTCACCCCATCCCCCTCCCTCGTGTCCTAACCTCACCCCATCCCCTCCCTCGTGTCTCTCACCCCATCCCCCTCCCTCGTGTCCTACCTCACCCTACTCCCCCTCCCTCGTGTCCTACCTCACCCCATCCCCCTCCCTCGATGTACCTACCTCACCCCATCCACCCTCCCTCGTGTCCTACCTCTACCCATCCCCCTCCCTCGTGTCCTAACCTCACCCCATCCCCCTCCCTCGTGTCCTACCTCACCCCATCCCCCTCCCTCGTGTCCTACTCACCCCATCCCACTCCCTCGTGTCCTACCTCACCCACTCCCCCTCCCTCGTGTCCTACCTCACCCCATCCCCCTCCCTCGTGTCCTACCCTCACCCTCCCTCCCCCTCCCTCGTGTCCTACCTCACCCCATCCCCCTCCTCGTGTCCTACCTCACCCATCCCCCTCCCTCGTGTCCAAACCTCACCCCATCCCCCTCCCTCGTGTCCTACCTCACCCCATCCCCCCCCTCGTGTCCTACCTCACCCCATCCCCCTCCCTCGTGTCCTACCTCCCCCCATCCCCCTCCCTCGTGTCCTACCTCACCCCCCATCCCCCTCCCTCGTTCCCTACCCCCCTCCTACCAACCCCCTCCCTCGTGTCCTACTCACCCCATCCCCCTCCCTCGTGTCTACCTCACCCTCCCCTCCCTCGTGTCCTACCTCACCCATCCCCCTCCCTCGTGTCCTACCTCACCCCATCCCCCCCTCGTGTCCTACCTCACCCCATCCCCCTCCCTCGTGTCCTACACCTCCATCCCCCTCCCTCGTGTCTACTCACCCATCCCCCCCTCGTGTCCTACCTCACCCCATCCTCCCTCCTCGTGTCCTACCTCACCCCATCCCCCTCCCTCGTGTCCTACCTCACCCCATCCCCCTCCCTCGTGTCCAACCTCACCCCCCATCCCCCTCCCTCGTGTCCTACTCACCCCATCCCCCTCCCTCGTGTCCTACTCACCCCATCCCCTCCCTCGTGTCCTACCTCACCCCATCCCCTCCTCGTGTCCTACCTCACCCCATCCCCCTCCCTCGTGTCCTACCTCACCCCATCCCCCTCCCTCGTGTCCTACCTCACCCATCCCCTCCCTCGTGTCCTACTCACCCCATCCCCCCCCTCTGTCCTACCCACCCCTCCGTCCCTCCCTCTGTGTCCTACCTCACCCCATCCCCCTCCCCATCTGTGTACCTAATTCCCCCCAGTCCCCCACCTTCGTGTCTACCCCCCCTCCCCCTCCCTGTGTCCTACTCACCCATCCCCTCCCTCGTGTACTACCTCCCCCATCCCCCTCCTCGTGTCCTACCTCACCCCCATCCCCCTCCCTCGTGTCCTACTCACCATCCCCCTCGTGTCCTACCTCACCCCATCCCCCTCCCTCGTGTCTACTCACCCCATCCCCCCTCCTTCGTTCCTACCTCACACCCCATCCCCCTCCTCGTGTCCTACCTCACCCCATCCCTCCTCGTTCCTACCTACCATCCCCTCCTGTGTCCTACCTCACCCCATCCCCTCCCTGTGTCCTACCTACCCATCCCTCCCTGATCTACTCACCATCCCCTCCTCGTGTCCTACTCACCCTCCCCCTCCCCTGTGTCCTACCTCACCCCATCCCCCTCCTCGTGTCCTACCTCACCCCATCCCCCTCCCTCGTGTCCTACCTCACCCCATCCCCTCCCTCGTGTCCTACCTCACCCCATCCCCCTCCCTCGTGTCCTACCTCACCCCATCCCCCTCGTGTCCTACCTCACCCCCATCCCCCTCCCTCGTGTCCTACCTCACCCCATCCCCCTCCCTCGTGTCCTACCTCACCCCATCCCCCTCCCTCGTGTCCTACTACCCATCCACTCCTCGTTCTACTCACCCCTCCCTCTCGTGTCCTACTCACCATCCCCCCCTGTGTTATTCACCCCATCCCTTCGTGTCCTACCTCACCCATCCCCCTCCCTCGTGTCCTACCTCACCCCATCCCCTCCCTCGTGTCTACCTCACCATCCCCTCCTCGTGCTACCACCCATCCCCCTCCCTCGTGTCCTACCTCACCCCACCCCCTCCTCGTGTCCTACCCTCACCCCATCCCCCTCCCGTGTCCTACCTCACCCATCCACCCTCCCTCGTGTCCTACCTCACCCCATCCCCCTCCCTCGTGTCCTACCTCACCCCATCCCCCTCCCTCGTGTCCTACTCACCCCATCCCCCTCCCTCGTGTCCTACCTCACCCCATCCCCCTCCCTCGTGTCTACTCACCCATCCCCTCCCTCGTGTCTACTCACCCCTCCCACTCCCTCGTGTCCTACCTCACCCCATCCCCTCCTGTGTCCTACTCACCCCATCCCCTCTCGTGCTACCTCACATCCCCTCCTGTGTCTACCTACCCATACCTCCCTGGTCCTACCTCACCCTCCCTCCTGTGTCCTACCTCACCCCATCCCCCTCCCTCGTGTCCTACCTCACCCATCCCCCTCCCTCGTGTCCTACCTCACCCCCTCCCCTCCCTCGTGTCCTACCTCCCCATCCCCTCCCGTGCCTACTCACCCACCCCTCCTGTTCCTACCTCACCCCATCCCCCTCCCTCGTGTCCTACCTCACCCATCCCCTCCTCGTGGTCCTACCTCACCCACCCCCTCCGGTCCTACTACCATCCCTCCTCTGTCCTACCTCACCCCTACCCCTCCCTCGTTCCTATCCCCCCCTCCCCCCCTGTTCCTACCTCACCCCATCCCCCTCCCTCGTGCCTACCTCACCCCATCCCCCTCCTCGTGTCCTACCTCACCCCTCCCCTCCCTCGTGTCCTATCACCTCCCCTCCTCGGTCACCTCATCCCCCACTCCCTGTGTCCTACCTCACCCCATCCCCTCCCTCGTGTCCTACCTCACCCCATCCCCCTCCTCGTGTCCTACCTCACCCATCCTCTCTGTGCTACCTCCATCCCTCGTGTCCTACCTCACCCCATCCCCCTCCCTCGTGTCCTACCTCACCCCATCCCCCTCCTCGTGTCCTACTCACCCCATCCCCATCCCTCGTGTCCTACCTCACCCCATCCCCCTCCCCGTGTCTACCTCACCCATCCCTCCTGCTATCACCCCATCCCCATCCCTCGTGTCTACCTCCCCCATCCCCTCCCTCGTGTCCTACCTCACCCATCCTCCTCGTGTCTATTACCCCATCCATCCTCGTGTCTACCTCACCCCATCCCTCCCTCGTGTCCTACTCACCCCATCCCTCCCTCGTGTCCTACTCACCCCATCCCCTCCCCTCGTGTCCTAACCTCACCCCATTCCCCTCCTCTCGTGTCCTACCTCACCCCATCTCCCCTCCCTCGCTGTCCTACCTCACCCCATCCCCCTCCTCGTGTCCTACCTCACCCCATCTCCCTCCCTCGTGTCCTATCTCACCCCCCTCCCCCTCCCTCTTGTCCTACCTCACCCCCTCCCCTCCCTCGTGTCCTACCTCACCCCATCCCCCTCCCTCGTGTCCTACCTCACCCCATCCCCCTCCCTCGTGTCCTACCTCACCCCTCCCCTCCCTCGTGTGTCCTACCTCACCCCTCCCCCTCCCTCGTGTCCTACCTCACCCCATCCCCCTCCCTCGTGTCCTACCTCACCCATCCCCCTCCCTCGTGTCTACCTCACCCATCCCCCTCCCTCGTGTCCTACCTCACCTCATCCCCTCCCTCGTGTCCTACCTCCACTCCCATCCCCCTCCCTCGTGTCCTACCTCACCCCATCCCCCTCCCTCGTGTCTTACCTCACCCCATCCCCCTCCCTCGTGTCCTACCTCACCCCATCTCCCTCCCTCGTGTCCTACCTCACCCCTCCCCCTCCTCGTGTCCTACCTCACCCCATCCCCTCCCTCGTGTCCTATCTCACCCCATCCCCCTCCCTCGTGTCCTAACCTCACCCCATCCCCCTCCCTCGTGTCCTACCTCACCCCATCCCCCTCCCTCGTGTCCTACCTCACCCCATCCCCCTCCATCGTGTCCTACCTCACCCCATCCCCCTCCCTCGTGTCCTATCTCACCCCATCCCCCTCCCTCGTGTCCTACCTCACCCCATCCCCCCCTCCCTCGTGTCCTACCTCACCCCCATCCCCCTCCCTCGTGTCCTACCTCACCCCATCCCCCTCCCTCGTGTCCTACCTCACCCCATCCCCCTCCTCGTGTCCTACCTCACCCCATCCCCCTCCCTCGTGTCTCACCTCACCCCATCCCCCTCCCTCGTGTCCTACCTCACCCATCCCCCTCCCTCGTGTCCTACCTCACCCATCCCCTCCCTCGTGTCCTACCTCACCCCATCCCCCCCCTCGTGTCCTACCTCACCCCATCCCCCTCCCTCGTGTCCTACTCACCCCATCCCCCTCCCTAGTGTCCTACTCACCCCATCCCCCTCCCTCGTGTCCTACCTCACCCCATCCCCCTCCCTCGTGTCCTACCTCACCCCATCCCCCTCCCTCGTGTCCTACTCCCACCCCATCCCCCTCGTGTCCTACCTCACCCCATCCCCCTCCCTCGTGTCCTACCTCACCCCATCCCCCTCCCTCGTGTCCTACCTCACCCATCCCCTCCCTCGTGTCCTACCTCACCCCATCCAACTCCCTCGTGTCCTACTCACCCCATCCCCCTCCCTCGTGTCCCTACCTCACCCATCCCCCTCCCTCGTGTCCTAATTCACCCCATACCCCTCCCTCGGTCCTACCTCACCCCATCCCCCTCCCTCGTGTCCAACCTCACCCCATCCCCTCCCTCGTGTCCTACCTCACCCCAATCCCCCTCCTCGTGTCCTACCACTCCCCATCCCCCTCCCTCGTGTCCTACCTCACCCATCCCCCTCCCTCGTGTCCTACCTCACCCCATCCCCCCCTTCGTGTCCTACCTCACCCCATCCCCCTCCCTCGTGTCCTACGTCACCCCATCCCCCTCCCTCGTGTCCTACCTACCCCATCCCCCTCCCTCGTGTCCTACTCACCCATCCCCTCCCTCGTGTCCTACCTCACCCATCCCCCCTCCTCGTATCCTACCTCACCCCATCCCCCTCCCTCGTGTCCTACCTCACCCCCCTCCCCCTCCCTAGTGTCCTACCTCACCCCATCCCCCTCCCTCGTGTCCTACCTCACCCCATCCCCCTCCTCGTGTCCTACCTCACCCCATCCCCCTCCCTCGTGTCCTACCTCACCCCATCCCCCTCCCTCGTGTCCTACCTCACCCCATCCCCCTCCCTCGTGTCCTACCTCACCCCATCCCCTCCCTCGTGTCCTACCTCACCCCATCCCCCTCCCTCGTGTCCTACCTTACCACATCCCCCACACGCTTTCTTTCTCCTCATGTTTATTATGTAATCTTGTGTACGTATCATATAAATATTTATTAAAGTGTTGTTGAGGGCGCGTGTTGTTGTGGCCACACACGACACATGTAAACTTTGCTTGACTTAGCACTGACAGGAAACCTTACTAATATGCTCCTTCATTCTTTCGTATTTTTTATTATTTTCATTTTTACTTTTTTTAGGGGGGTATTATGCGCTCTTAGGACGCAGGGTACAACTCTGGGCATTTTTTTTTTTGAAAAAAAAAAAAATGCGAATTATGGCCGTTATGATAAGATTTTGTTGGAATTTTAACCCCGGAAGATTTTTTTTTTATATTTTATTTAAAAACGGTGTATACAAAAATACCAAGCATCCAAGAAATAATACATAATGTTACGTTACAGAGGTTCGAACCCATAATAACAACATATAAATGAAAACAAAACATATAACTTAATTAAATCGTAACACAAGGAAGCATATAGTTTAACATGTGTTTGACAGAGACGCAGACATAAAACACATGCTTATTTAAACCTATAAATGAAACAGTATAACAACCCGGATGTAACATCCCTGTGAAAATTGTTACTATAAGAATACAACACACACTACAACCCCCCTCCCCCCCCAACAGCTGTATCTGCCGTCACCATCATAACCAAACTATAAATTTAACCTTTAAGTTTACATGGTTGGAATTAAACATTCTGAAACACATCTTCCAAATAACAACATTCCTGATAAAAGAAATTCAAATACATAAAATACATGTATTAATAGTACAAAAACCACAATTAACTACCAGCGGTATAAATGGGACAAACTACCCTCTCAAAATGTATTAAACTACATAAACAATATAGCATAAAAATTACTCTACGTAAAATACATCATTATAGAAGTATAAAGTATTAATAATATATCATAATAACGCAAAATCCAATAAAATCAAAAAATAAATAAACATAGATCAACAGATCTCTAATACAGAAGCATTCTTAAACTCGCTTATCACAGCACACCTGCAGGACACAGCCACATGCAAGAACAGCCACAACCTGAAGAACCAGCCACACTGCAGACACAGCCACCCTGAGACACAGCACACCCTGCAAGACCAGCACCTGCAAGAACAGCCCACTTGGCAAGACACAGCCACCCTGAGAACAAGCACACCTGCAAAGAAACGCACACCTGACGACACCAGGCAACCGCACAAGGACACAGCCACACCTGCAAGACACAAGCCACACCCGCAAGACACAGCCACACCTGGAAAGCCAACTGCAAGACACACAGCACACCTGCAAGGGACCCGCACACTGCTAGACACAGCCAACCTGCAAGACACACAGCCACACCTGCAAGACCACGCCCACCTGCAAGACAAGCACACCTGCAAGACAAGCCACACCTGCAGACACACAGCACACCCTGAAGACACAGCCAATTCAGAACAGCACACTTGCAAGACACCAGCCACACCCTGCAAGACAACAGCCAACCTGCAAGACACAAGCCACACCTGCAAAGACACATTAGCACACCTGCAAGACACATAGCCAACCTGCAAGAACAAGAATGCAAGAACAGCCACACTGCAGACAACAGCACACTGGAAGACACAGGCACACCCTCAAGACACATAGCCACACCCTGCAAGACACAAGCCAACACCTGCAAGCACCACAGCAACCCTGCAAGAACACAGCACACCTGCAGACACATTAGCCACAACCACGTTGACGGTAAGCTGTCCAACTTATACAAAACGAGTTAGAAACAGAAATACAAATAGCTAGGAGCTTCTTTAAGGTTATTAATTATAATATTCAAAGACGGTTGCTAGTAGACTTGCAGTATTCAACCATTCAAAATCATTATGAAGCTGTGTGTAGTCTGTGGTCAGTCAAACAAACGGTACCACATGGATTAATTGTCTTTTTGTGGAAATTGGGTCACGCTCATTGTGCAGATATCCCAGAACTAGCTACAAGCGAGTTATTAAAAAGAAGATGTGTTTTGGGTATGACAAATGAGGGAAAATCTGTGGATAAAATCACAAGGAGTATTAAAGAGGATAACATCAAGTGCCTTGTCATAGAAAAACCTGGAAGTTCTACAACAGCTGGGAAATAAAAAGTCCGGGCTTGAATGGTATGCCCTTGATACTGGCATGTGTACAAACTGTAAGGTGGAGGTGTGAATGGTAGTCGTAAATGTGGGGGTGATAATGCTGTCTGGGAGTCAGTATGTGTGATGAGGAGGTGCTGTCCTGGGAGCAGTTATGGTGAAGTGGAGTTACTGTCCTGGGGATGACAGTATTGGTGAAGCTTGGAGGTGCTGTCCTGGGAGAAGAAATGGTGAAAGTGGAGATCCTGTTGGTAGACAGTAATGGTGAAGTGGAGATTAGTTCAGGTATTCGGAATATACGCAGGAAGGAATACTATTAAATGACCTCATAGAGGTAGGAGCCTAGTTAGGGACAAAAGTGTGTCAAAGATAAGATAAACCCAATATTGCAAACCCGAATACGCAGAATTAGAAACAAGCGGACTCAATGCAATAGTGGGGATAAATTACCAAAAACTGGTGGGAGCTCATTGTTGGTGCTAAGGAGGATAGGAATAAGACAGGGAAAATGACCAAAGGGATTCAGTCACAGAACCGCAAGGCAAAACGGAAACCAAGATGTGCACATACTGACTGGTATCTGTGGCATGGGAAATCAGGGAAAAAACGATGGGGACATGACTTATGACCACCCTAGAACAAATGTCATGCCCAAATGGTCAACAGGAAAATGCAAACTCCTTTGTAGCTTTTACCCTGATATGTGTACTCTTCAGTAAGGAAGTCTGTGCTAAACTTAAATGCAGGCTACATCTAAAGGGGACAAAAGGAATAAAAAACATCCAGGCATGGGCAAACTTGGGTAGCACTGCCATCAAAGAGGGAGAGGTTTTTTTATATGCCAGGAAGGAAAAAAAACTGGAAGGAAATGCAGAAAAGTACCACCAAACATTATTCGGAGTGGAACCCACAGTCGATAGGCCTCACTCCACTCCTCACCTCTCTCTGATACAGATACTAATGCCGGAAAAAATCCCCCGAGTACCAAAATTACCACCAGGACGATAACATTCTTCTTTGGCAAATATACAGGGTCTAAAGCAGCAATAAACACCAAAATACCTTTCATCGTGGATGCTTGCAGAGGAAAGGCAATGTTCGCGGCTTTCATGGTCCACATATAGGATTCACTGGACAACGAAATATGGATCAGGTTAAACTTAAGATGTGACAGAGTAGAAGTGAACAGGAAATGGGGGGGGGGGGTTGGTCGTAATGAGAGTCATTGTTTGAGAACTGCTTAATGCCTCAAATGAGTAGTGGAAGTTTTAGCAGAAAGGTCGAGAACCAAAACTAGTCTTTGTGTATAGTTCCAAAGCCTCAGGATGCAACTCCAGCAATTCAGGGAACAGTGTTAAAAATTGACCCTGTTGGAAAATCTTCAGTTGACCAACATCTTGCTCTGGGGATTTCACTTACGGCACTAAAATGGAGGGGTTATAGCAAATAATATTGTTGCAGTAAATAACACCAGGAGGCAGCTTGATGAAACTCACCATCACACGAGCTTTAAATCTCTGACAAATTCAATTTAAACAGCAAATAATAGAGCCTACTAGAATGGAGGAATACTTAGTCTCATTTACTAACAAATGATGGATTTGCTGCTCTAGAAATGTCACCATATCAAAAAAAATATACCTAGATCACAACATAATGGGTTCAGACATGTATGCGTGGAGCCTCAGACCGACAAATGAAGACTAGTCACGAGGGAGCTTTCACAAAATTCAACTTCAATAACAAAAACATTAAAGTGGGAAGGACAAGTAAACAAGTCCATCGATATCGTGGGAAAGCTAAATAAGAACACAGACCCAAACTTATGCCTAGAACAGATTACTCGGTGGCACTCGATGTATGCACAAAGGCTTATTCTCTAAAAAAAGGAGGAGTAGATGTAAATAGAAAGAGACAGGCGCTCCCTTTACAGGCGACGGAAAAAAGAAAAAAAGGGGCCTAAAAGAGGTAAATATATCAGAAATGCGCAGGGAGACACGGGTTTCAGAGAAATAGCAAGCATCGAACTTAAGCTAAAAGAACCCTTTTAGGAGTCAGGAATCGCGGGAAGAACTAAAAGCCATAAATGAAATCGAAAGAAAACCCAAAGTATTTCTTCTCCTATGCCAAATCAAAATCGAGAAAACGTCCAGAAATTGGGCCCCTACTTAAACAAGATGGGTCTACACAGATGACAGCAAGGAAATGAGTGAGCTCCCTCAAGTCCCAATATGACTCAGTTTTTAGCAAGCCGCTAACCAGACTGAGAGTCGAAGATCAAATAAAATTTTTTTATGAGAGACCCAAAAAATTTGATTAACACAAGCCTATCCGATTTTTACCTGACGCCAAATGACTTCGAACGGGCCCGAAAAAAGACATGCCCATGCACTCTGCCCCATGGCCAGACTCATGGAACTCTGTGTTCATCAAGAACTGCAAGAAGCCCTATCACGAGCCTTTTCCATCCTATGGAGAGGGACCAGGGGACACGGGGGTCGTCCCTCAGTTACTAAAAACAAAGACATAGCCCCACTCCAAAAGGGGGCATTTAAAGCAACAGCAAGAATACAGACCAATAGCACTAAATCCCATTCAAAAAAATCTTTAAAAAGGGCCCTAAGAAGCAAGATCACCCCCCATCTAGAAACCATCAGTTACACAACCCAGGGCAACATGGGTTTTAGAACAGGTCGCTCTGTCTGTTCAATACTGGATCACTAGGGACAAGGTCCTAAATGCACTAGAAGACAAAAAGAATGAGATGTAATATATACAGACTTTGCAAAAGCCTTCGACAAGTGTGACCATGGCGTAATAGCGCACAAAATGCGCGCTAAAGGAATAACAGGAAAAGTTGGTCGATGGATCTATAATTTCCTCACTAACAGAACACAGAGAGTAGTCGTCAACAGAGTAAAGTCCGAGGCAGCTACGGTTTGAAAAGCTCTGTTCCACAAGGCACAGTACTAGCCCCCATCTTGTTCCTACCCTCATACCCGACATAGACAAGGATGTCAGCCACAGCACCGTGTCTTCCTTTGCAGATGAAAACCGAATCTGCATGACAGTGTCTTCCATTGCAGACACTGCAAAGGTCCAGGCGGACATCAACCAAATCTTTCAGTGGGCTGCAGAAAAAAATATGAAGTTCAACGATGGAAATTTCAATTACTCAGATATGGTAAACATGGGGAAAAATTAAAATCTTCATCAGAGTACAAAACAAATTTGGCCACAAAATAAAAGCGAAACACCAACGTCAAAGACCTGGGAGTGATTATGTCGGAGGATCTCACCTTCAAGGACCATAACATTGTATCAATCGATCTGCTAGAAAAATGACAGGATGGTAATGAGAAACCCTTTAAAAATGGAGGCCAAGCCCATGATGACACTCTTCAGGTCATTGTTCTATCTAGGCTGGAAATTGCTGCACTCTAACAGCACCTTTAAGGCAGGTGAAATTGCCGACCCAGAAATGTACAGAGAACTTTCCGCGCGCATAACGGAGATAAAAACACCTCAATTACTGGGAGCGCTTGAGGTTTCTAAACCTGTATTCCCTGGAACGCAGGAGGGAGAGATACATGATTAAAATCACCTGGAAAATCCTAGAGGGGCTAGTACCGAACTTGCACACGAAAATCACTCACTACGAAAGCAAAAGACTTGGCAGACGATGCCCATCCCCCCATGAAAAGCAGGGGTGTCACTAGCACGTTAAGAGACCATACAATAATGTCAGGGACCGAGACTGTCAACTGCCTCCCAGCACACATAAGGGGGATTACCAACGACCCCTGGCAGTCTTCAAGCTGGCACTGGACAAGCACCTAAAGGCAGTTCCTGATCAGCCGGGCTGTGGCTCGTACGTTGGTTTGCGTGCAGCCAGCAGCAACAGCCTGGTTGATCAGGCGCTGATCCACCAGGAGGCCTGGTCACAGACCGGGCCGCGGGGGCGTTGACCCCCGAAACTCTCTCCAGGTAAACTCCAGGTAAACACCCTGCAAGACACAGCCACACCCTGCAAGACACACAGCCACACCCTGCAAGACACAGCCACACCCTGCAAGACACAGCCACACCCTGCAAGACACAGCCACACCCTGCAAGACACAGCCACACCCTGCAAGACACATAGCCACCCCCGCAAGACACACAGCCACACCCTGCAAGACACACAGCCACACCCTGCAAGACACAGCCACACCCTGCAAGACACAGCCACACCCTGCAAGACACAGCCACACCCTGCAAGACACATAGCCACACCCTGCAAGACACATAGCCACACCCTGCAAGACACATAGCCACACCCTGCAAGACACATAGCCACACCTGCAAGACACATAGCCACACCCTGCAAGACACAGCCACACCCTGCAAGACACAGCCACACCCTGCAAGACACATAGCCACACCCTGCAAGACACAGCCACACCCTGCAAGACACATAGCCACACCCTGCAAGACACACAGCCACACCCTGCAAGACACATAGCCACACCCTGCAAGACACACAGCCACACCTGCAAGACACACAGCCACACCCTGCAAGACACATAGCCACACCCTGCAAGACACACAGCCACACCCTGCAAGACACATAAGCCACACCTGCAAGACACACAGCCACACCCTGCAAGACACACAGCCACACCCTGCAAGACACACAGCCACACCCTGCAAGACACCAACAGCCACACCTGCAAGACACATAGCCACACCCTGCAAGACACACAGCCACACCCTGCAAGACACATAGCCACACCCTGCAAGACACACAGCCACACCTGCAAGACACATAGCCACACCCTGCAAGACACATAGCCACACCCTGCAAGACACAGCCACACCTGCAAGACACATAGCCACACCCTGCAAGACACATAGCCACACCCTGCAAGACACATAGCCACACCCTGCAAGACACATAGCCACACCCTGCAAGACACACAGCCACACCCTGCAAGACACATAGCCACACCCTGCAAGACACACAGCCACACCCTGCAAGACACACAGCCACACCCTGCAAGACACACAGCCACACCCTGCAAGACACATAGCCACACCCTGCAAGACACACAGCCCACCCTGCAGACACATAGCCACACCCTGCAAGACACACAGCCACACCCTGCAAGACACATAGCCACACCCTGCAAGACACACACAGCCACACCCTGCAAGACACACAGCCACACCCTGCAAGACACATAGCCACACCCTGCAAGACACACAGCCACACCCTGCAAGACACATAGCCACACCCTGCAAGACACACAGCCACACCCCTGCAAGACACATAGCCACACCCTGCAAGACACATAGCCACACCCTGCAAGACACACAGCCACACCCCTGCAAGACACATAGCCACATCCTGCAAGACACATAGCCACACCCTGCAAGACACATGGCCACACCCCTGCAAGACACACAGCCACACCCTGCAAGACACATAGCACACCCTGCAAGACACATAGCCACACCCTGCAAGACACACAGCCACACCCTGCAAGACACAGCCACACCCTGCAAGACACAGCCACACCCTGCAAGACACATAGCCACACCCTGCAAGACACACAGCCACACCCTGCAAGACACAGCCACACCCTGCAAGACACATAGCCACACTCTGCAAGACACACAGCCACACCCTGCAAGACACACAGCCACACCTGCAAGACACAGCCACACCCTGCAAGACACAGCCACACCCTGCAAGACACACAGCCACACCCTGCAAGACACATAGCCACACCCTGCAAGACACATAGCCACACCCTGCAAGACACATAGCCACACCCTGCAAGACACATAGCCACACCCTGCAAGACACATAGCCACACCCTGCAAGACACATAGCCACACCCTGCAAGACACACAGCCACACCCTGCAAGACACATAGCCACACCCTGCAAGACACATAGCCACACCCTGCAAGACACATAGCCACACCCTGCAAGACACATAGCCACACCCTGCAAGACACACAGCCCACACCCTGCAAGACACATAGCCACACCCTGCAAGACACATAGCCACACCCTGCAAGACACATAGCCACACACCTGCAAGACACATAGCCACACCCTGCAAGACACATAGCCACACCCTGCAAGACACACAGCCACACCCTGCAAGACACACAGCCACACCCTGCAAGACACATAGCCACACCCTGCAAGACACATAGCCAACCCTGCAAGACACATAGCCACACCCTGCAAGACACATAGCCACACCCTGCAAGACACATAGCCACAACCCTGCAAGACACACAGCCACACCCTGCAAGACACATAGCCACACCCTGCAAGACACATAGCCACACCCTGCAAGACACACAGCCACACCCTGCAAGACACTATAGCCACACACCCTGCAAGACACATAGCCACACCCTGCAAGACACACAGCCACACCTGCAAGACACATAGCCACACCCTGCAAGACACATAGCCACAACACCCTGCAAGACACATAGCCACACCCTGCGAGACACATAGCCACACCTGCAAGACACATAGCCACACCCTGCAAGACACATAGCCACACCCTGCAAGACACATAGCCACACCCTGCAAGACACATAGCCACACCCTGCAAGACACACAGCCACACCCTGCAAGACACATAGCCAACACCCTGCAAGACACATAGCCACACCCTGCAAGACACACAGCCACACCCTGCAAGACACATAGCCACACCCTGCAAGACACATAGCCACACCCTGCAAGACACATAGCCACACCCTGCAAGACACATAGCACACCCTGCAAGACACATAGCCACACCCTGCAAGACACATAGCCACACCCTGCAAGACACACAGCCACACCTGCAAGACACACAGCCCACACCCTGCAAGACACACAGCCACAACCCTGCAAGACACATAGCCACACCCTGCAAGACACATAGCCACACCCTGCAAGACACACAGCCACACCCTGCAAGACACATAGCCACACCCTGCAAGACACATAGCCACACCCTGCAAGACACATAGCCACACCCTGCAAGACACACAGCCACACCCTGCAAGACACATAGCCATACCCTGCAAGACACATAGCCACACCCTGCAAGACACATAGCCACACCCTGCAAGACACACAGCCACACCCTGCAAGACACATAGCCACACCCTGCAAGACACATAGCCACACCCTGCAAGACACACAGCCACACCCTGCAAGACACATAGCCACACCCTGTAAGACACATAGCCACACCCTGCAAGACACACAGCCACACCCTGCAAGACACATAGCCACACCCTGCAAGACACACAGCCACACCCTGGCAAAACACATAGCCACACCCTGCAAGACACATAGCCACACCCTGCAAGACACACAGCCACACCCTGCAAGACACACAGCCACACCCTGCAAGACACATAGCCACACCCTGCAAGACACACAGCCACACCCTGCAAGACACATAGCCACACCCTGCAAGACACATAGCCACACCCTGCAAGACACACAGCCACACCCTGCAAGACACACAGCCACACCCTGCAAGACACATAGCCACACCCTGCAAGACACAGCCACACCCTGCAAGACACACAGCCACACCCTGCAAGACACATAGCCACACCCTGCAAGACACATAGCCACACCTGCAAGACACATAGCCACACCCTGCAAGACACATAGCCACACCCTGCAAGACACATAGCCACACCCTGCAAGACACATAGCCACACCTGCAAGACACACAGCCACACCCTGCAAGACACATAGCCACACCCGCAAGACACATAGCCACACCCCTGCAAGACACATACCACACCCTGCAAGACACATAGCCACACCTGCAAGACACGTAAGCCACACCCTGCAAGACACATAGCCACACCCTGCAAGACACATAGCCACAACCCTGCAAGACACATAGCCACACCCTGCAAGACACATAGCCACACCCTGCAATACACATAGCCACACCCTGCAAGACACATAGCCACACCCTGCAAGACACATAGCCACACCTGCAAGACACACAGCCACACCCTGCAAGACACATAGCCACACCCTGCAAGACACATAGCCACACCCTGCAAGACACATATCCACACCCTGCAAGACACATAGCCACACCCTGCAAGACACATAGCCACACCTGCAAGACACACAGCACACCTGCAAGACACATAGCCACACCCTGCAAGACACATAGCCACACCCTGCAAGACACATAGCCACAACCCTGCGAGACACATAGCCACACCCTGCAAGACACATAGCCACACCCTGCAAGACACATAGCCACACCCTGCAAGACACATAGCCACACCCTGCAAGACACAGCCACACCCTGCCCCTGCAAGACACATAGCCACACCCTGCAAGACACACAGCCACACCCTGCAAGACACATAGCCACACCCTGCAAGACACATAGCCACACCCTGCAAGACACACAGCCACACCCTGCAAGACACATAGCCACCCTGCAGACACATAGCCACACCCTGCAAGACACATAGCCCACACCCTGCAAGACACATAGCCACACCCAAGACACATAGCCACACCCTGCAAGACACATAGCCACACCCTGCAAGACACACAGCCACACCCTGCAAGACACAGCCACACCCTGCAAGACACACAGCCACACCCTGCAAGACACATAGCCACACCCTGCAAGACACATAGCCACACCCTGCAAGACACACAGCCACACCCTGCAAGACACATAGCCACACCCTGCAAGACACATAGCCACACCCTGCAAGACACATAGCCACACCCTGCAAGACACATAGCCACACCCTGCAAGACACGTAGCCACACCCTGCAAGACACATAGCCACACCCTGCAAGACACATAGCCCACACCTGCAAGACAACTCAGCCACACCCTGCAAGACACATAGCCACACCCTGCAAGACACATAGCCACACCCTGCAAGACACACAGCCACACCCTGCAAGACACATAGCCACACCCTGTAAGACACATAGCCACACCCTGCAAGACACACAGCCACACCCTGCAAGACACATAGCCACACCCTGCAAGACACACAGCCACACCCTGCAAAACACATAGCCACACCCTGCAAGACACATAGCCACACCCTGCAAGACACACAGCCACACCCTGCAAGACACACAGCCACACCCTGCAAGACACAAATCCACACCCTGCAAGACACATAGCCCACACCCTGCAAGACACACAGCCACACCCTGCAAGACACATCAGCCACACCCTGCAAGACACACAGCCACACCCTGCAAGACACATAGCCACACCCTGCAAGACACACAGGCCACACCCTGCAAGACACATAGCCACACCCTGCAAGACACATAGCCACACCCTGCAAGACACATAGCCACACCCTGCAAGACACATAGCCACACCCTGCAAGACACATAGCCACACCCTGCAAGACACATAGCCACACCCTGGAAGACACATAGCCACACCCTGCAAGACACATAGCCACACCCTGCAAGACACATAGCCACACCCTGCAAACACACAGCCACACCCTGCAAGACACATAGCCACACCCTGCAAGACACATAGCCACACCCTGCAAGACACACAGCCACACCCTGCAAGACACATAGCCACACCCTGCAAGACACACAGCCACACCCTGCAAGACACATAGCCACACCTGCAAGACACATAGCCACACCCTGCAAGACACACAGCCAACACCCTGCAAGACACACAGCCACACCCTGCAAGACACACAGCCACACCCTGCAAGACACATAGCCACACCCTGCAAGACACACAGCCACACCCTGCAAGACACACAGCCACACCCTGCAAGACACACAGCCACACCCTGCAAGACACATAGCCACACCCTGCAAGACACACAGCTACACCCTGCAAGACATAGCCACACCTGCAAGACACATAGCCACACCCTGCAAGACACACAGCCACACCCTGCAAGACACACAGCCACACCTGCAAGACACATAGCCACACCCTGCAAGACACATAGCCACACCCTGCAAGACACACAGCCACACCCTGCAAGACACATAGCCACACCCTGCAAGACACATAGCCACACCCTGCAAGACACACAGCCACACCCTGCAAGACACACAGCCACACCCTGCAAGACACATAGCCACACCCTGCAAGACACATAGCCACACCCTCAAGACACACAGCCACACCCTGCAAGACACATAGCCACACCCTGCAAGACACACAGCCACACCCTGCAAGACACATAGCCACACCCTGCAAGACACACAGCCACACCCTGCAAGACACATAGCCACACCCTGCAAGACACACAGCCACACCCTGCAAGACACATAGCTACACCCTGCAAGACACATAGCCACACCCTGCAAGACACACAGCCACACCCTGCAAGACACACAGCCACACCCTGCAAGACACATAGCCACACCCTGCAAGACACATAGCCACACCCTGCAAGACACACAGCGACACCCTGCAAGACACATAGCCACACCCTGCAAGACACACAGCCACACCCTGCAAGACACATAGCCACAACCTGCAAGACACAGGAAGTACATTTGTTAAAAATAATACATTAGCATAATAAGAACCTTCACAGTCATCTTGCACACAAGACGCTAACAGTCACATAAAGTACCAGACTTCATACCTTGCGAAATTAAAGCTCCATTTTACTCATACCAGTTTCCTGAAGGGAATCTGCCTCACAACCCCTGTGTTTCTCATATCCCCAAATTAAAATAAGAAGAATCATAAACTTACCCACCACCAGATCTCAACCCCTCACCTCGCATAACACATGTCATTAAAAGTTCCCTGACACCACGCCACTCACTTGACCCACACAACTCGCATTACACCTCTTGTCCTCCAAATGCACCAATCACGCCCGCGCCTTCCTCAAGAAGCCAGCCTCGTCACGTCCCCTGAATCTGTAATGTCCATAAGTCCTCCACTCGAAAGTTACGATATCCATCTGAAAATTTGAAATACCATCTGTTCCCAGTGATATCCTTATTCCTCCTTTGTGTCCCATAAAATATCGCTGCCAGGGCCCTAATTCGCTCCCCCACCGGCGCTCTCCGTAAAACCCACGAAGTATACACGAAGTCGGCTACCAGATAACCCATCGCATTTTGTCCCGACACCCCCCCCCCCACATCCAAGTTTAAATTTGCCCATAAAACAAAAATACCTCCACCCACCATACGTAAAATCCTGTTTTAAACCACTCTCTCCTCACGGGTTCCACCCCTTTCACAAAAATATCTGCAGGAAAACAGTGTCAATACCCCCGCACTCACAACACTCCCCCGCCCTCCTGCACACACCTATACCAACACCTCCCCCGACGGCAATAATTTATGGAGAAATTTTAACATTACCTCCCGCACCACAGCCTTAAATTGCAACCCTTTCAGGCGCCCCCATATATCACTCCATGCATACATGGGGTTAAAAACCCCCATAACCCTAGCAACTACCTCCCCACCCACCCAAGCCAGTGTCCCTATCTTAACCCGAGGATTCCCTTGCATAACACAACAACCTCAACATTCCCTCACACACCTGAACATCTCTCCCCCTCACACAATGTACCAAGTCCTTCTCACCCAGGGCCAAACCGTACCTGCGATTCGCCCTCCCTCAAATAATTTGTGTTTAACGTACATACCCAACAACCTTTTGATGCAGCGCCATTAACCCCAGCCCCCCTGGTGTACCGGTAGACACACATCTCTCGACAACCATTCACAACCCGAACCCCACCCCCCCCCCACACTTCCCAATCACCTTCCCCTTGCTCACGCTCAACATTCTTTAAACCACCTTTATCTCAGGCATTACATCATGCCAGGCTTTTTTCCCAGTCCTTTGCCCAGGTGTAAAAAAACATCCTCACTATCAGAAATGACAGCCGTCCTCTTGCGAGAGCCATGCTTCTCACGCTTCTCCTCCTGGGTATCTTCCCTGTGGACCTCCACTGCCATACTCTGAACCTGCCCCTCACCACTCACAACCACTCATTGAGGCCACCCCCCCTCAGCCCCTACACTCACAGCATCCAAGCCAGCATTGACCACAGACACCAAAACATCCAGTAAGTCGTCCAGGGCCTCCTGGGAAATTTTAGCTTCCAAAAACATGGTGAGCAATTGGAGACTCTAATAAAGTTGGTAGAATTACCCCACAATATGTAAAGTAAAAGGACACAAGTGCAACAAAGTGACATTTATTGTGGCAACGTTTCGCTCTCCAGGAGCTTTATCAAACCATTACAAACAATACATGGACACAGAGGGTATATAAAGGCTCAGAGTGAGGTAATACTAGTGAGGTACCATTTCGATGTTCACTAGTGGTAGTAGTAGTAGTAGTAGTAGTGGTAGTGACAAAAGTAATACAATATGGTAGAGCAATTAATTCGTACATGAGTAAAAGGATTAAAGCTATTACTTGGTTAACATAAAAATAGGTTGGACAAATATAAACTGGAATGAGGCAGGTTGTTTCAGTGTTCACTCTCTGGCTTTGTGTAGTATAACAGGAGAGACTATTGATGGCAGGGTTTACTGTTTTCAGGAGGATTCTTGCTAAGACTTCGGAGATGGTGAAGCTGCCGTTGTTTTGTTTAATTGTATTCGAAACAGCGATCAGTGCTGATTCAAGGCACTTGCGTGTGCGGAAATTAGTTTCTTTTATCACTAATTGGGCGTCTCTGAATTTCATAAGAGATTGGTGGAATTTCGGTGTTGTACACAGGCGTTGTTTAAGTTGTCGTTCCTACATGCGTATATGTGTTCATTGAGGCGGGTGTCGAGGTTTCTTGCTGTTTCACCTACGTAGATCTTGTCACAGCCTCCACAGGGTATAGTGTAAACTCCTGCATTGACTGGTTCGTGGTGCTTGGGTTTTGTCTGGTTAGATCCTTTATTGAAGTGGTAGAAGCGATGGCGACTCTGGTGTTAGCTTGTGAAAGTACTTTTGAGACGTTTAGTGCAAACCTGGCTGTTGGGAAGAATTATAACTTTGTTGGGAGCGGTGTTGATGCGTGGAGAATTGATGATCTGAAGAGCTCTTTCTTGCAGTCTTTGATGAAAAAAGGAGGAAATTGTAACTCAGTGACTGTTTGGTGAATGTAAGTACCTTCCTCGTCCAAGAAACTCAGGACAACAAATTCGGTATCACTTAGGAAAAACCCGATGAAGATTGCCACTTTTGGTCTTGGTATCTTGACTGGAAGAGAATGTGTGAGATCATTTTTATTGGTGGGTTTCCGATTAAACTTGAAAACTATAGGTTGATTGTCTACTTTGTGAATGAGGACTGTCGAGGAAAGGTAGCTTGTCATTGGACACTTCTTCTAGTGTAAACTGAATCGCTGGTTTCAACTGCGTTGAGCCTTGCCTGAAATCCCGTAATCAAAACGTTTAGGAGTTATTACGACTAGACATCGGTCCACGTAAACAGAACCAGTGACGCTGAAGGGATGAATGTTGGCGAAGTGTACGGACTCTAGGTTTCCATGTATAAGTTGCTAGGACGGCACTTATTGGGGACCCCATACCATGTCCGTAGTTTGTTTGTAGAGCTTGTATTGAAGAAAAAACCGTTGAAGTTAACACAGAGTTCAATCAAGTCAACAAAATCTCCGTGAGTTAAAGGAAAGATTAAGGGCCTGTTGACTTACCGTCGTAGAACCTCGATGGCTTTTTGGTAGTACTTTTGTGAATAGGGAAGTTCCACATCCAACTGGCTTAGTTTCTTGTTACGGATGGATAGTTAAGGGATGGGTTGAGAAGTCGCCTGAAGTTTTAAGATGAGAGCGTGGCATGATGGTCCCCCAGAAGCAGGAAAGAGAGTTTGGCAAAACTCTGCCGCTAGTTTTGTTTGGAGCACTGCCTATTCCTGAGAACAGATTGGGTCTGAGAGGAATATTGTGTTTATTGGTCTTTGGGTAAACCATACATGTTGCTGGTATAGGGTAGCCTTGGTAACCAGTACAGAAGTTTCCTTCCTTCTCTATGCGTTTCAGTATTTGTCCTGGTTTGTATAAAAGTCTTGGTGAGCGTCTCTCCCACTGTTGAGCTGCGATGGTTTCGTATGTATATTGGATCATTCAAAAGTCCATCATTTTAGTGATGTAGTCACTGTAGTATGGTTTACCCAATCCCATAACACAAGATTCCTCTCAACCAATCACGTTAGGAATAGCCAGTGCTCCACACAAACTAGGCCGGATTCTTGCCAAATCATCTTTCCTGCCTCTGCGGACCATCAGCCCCGCTCATCTAAACACTCAAAGGCGACCTTCTTCAACCGTCATCCGTAACCTCTCCAATCCGAAACAAGAAACTAAGCATTAGGATGTGACTCCTCTTCACAAAAGTACCTACCAAAAAAGCCATCGAAGGTTCTACGACTAAAGTCAACCAGACATAATCTTCCTTTACCTCCGGAATTTTTGTTGACTGATTGAACTCTGTGTTTAACTCAACTGTGTTTTCTCCTTCATAACAAGCTCTACAACCAAACCTACGGCTGGGAATGGTCCCCAATAAGTTCGTCCTAGCCAACTTATACATTGAACACCTAGAGTCCGAACACTTTCGCCAACATCATCCCTTCAAGCGTCACTTGTTTACGTTACGTAGGACGATGTCACGAAATAACTCCCAAAACGTTTTTGATGTACGGGATCTTCAGGCAAGGCTCAACGCAGGTTGAACCAGCGATTCATTACACTAGAAGAAGAGTCCAATGACAAGCTACTTTCCCGACGTTTCCTCATTCACAAAGTAGACAACAACCTAAGATTTCAAGTTTATTCCGTAACCCACCAATACAAAATGACTCACACACTTCTATCCAGTCAAGATACCAAGACCAAAAGAGGCGATCATCATCGGGTTTTCCTAAGAGCAACCGAATTTGTAGTCCAGAGTTTTCTGACTAGGAATGTACTTACATTCACCAAACATCACTGATTACAATTTCCTCCTTTTTTTCATCAAGACTTCAAGAAAAGAGCTCTTCAGAACATCAATTCACCACGCATCAACACCGCTCCCAAAAAAAGTTTTTATAATTGAGGAAATGGTATAGGTGATACCGACAAGATGTGGAAAAAGACCCTTAGACAGTTCAGGACATTTATTAAAGGAAACGTTTCGCCTCGAGTGGCTCTCAGTCCAAATACAGAGAAAACTATGAAAACACAGATATAAATAGTGGTGTAGTCAGGTGAGTGGTGAAGCTGGGTAAGAAGTGGTAAATGTAGTTAGTGTAGTAATGGCACTAAGGAGGTGAGGTTAGAGAGGGACCTGCGCATCAATAACACAGTTGCCCATGATTGGGTAATATCCTCTTGCTTAGTAAATTTTGAAAATACGATAACTACCGATTTTTGCTTTATAGTTTACTGACAGAAATTAGGCAGCATCAATGCATTTTCTCCGTCTTAGAGTCGCTTCTTTAATAACTAGTTTAGCTTCATTGAATTTCATTAGGTGTCCCCAACATTCGTCTCTATGTTGAAACACATGCTTTAAGAAAGTTAAGACACATGTGCAACATCTGGATAACTTTATTGTATTAGACGTTTCGCCATCCAGTGGCTTTTATCAATACAGATTTCTAGGACATAAAGTGAAGACATATAAAACTATATACAAAAGATGAGTAATTCAGTCCCTCGGCCTTGGATTTGTGTTATCACAGATCGTGGTGGAGGAGAAGTCTGGAGCAAAGGCAAGAAGACTGGCGTCTTTTTATAGGCGTCAGTGAATGGACTGGCAGCAGACAGTCAGTCACTGGTAGGCGGGATTCCCCAGTGGAAGTAGTCCTCCCCCGAAAAAAAGAGATGGTTAGATGGCAGCAGCCGTGAAGAGGTCTTGTAGATATCCCTCTGAAACCAAGATTCCCTGATGTTGCAGTGTCTGACAATTGTGCAAAGAAAGTTAATAAACTACCGACAATATGAAATTTAGAGACACATGTGTCTTAACTTTCATATTGTCGGTAATTTATACCTTCTTTGCACATGCCGTTTTTTGCGTATTTTGCGGTCATCATTTCTGCAAGCATTTTTGTGGTGTTCTGGCTATTCTAATGTCCATCATTCTGCTGTTTCCCCTACATATACTATGTCCCACCACCCCCACAGATGGTATAGTGTAGATTCCTGCACGTGTGCCAGACTCATGCTTGGGTTTTTTGTATCAGGTTCGCTAATATAGTTTGGAAGAGCTGGTAGATATATTAGCCAGTTTTCTGTCAAACATTTTTTGAAACTAGTGCAACGTTGTCTGACCGGTACAACGATGTAACTTGGAGGCTTTTCTTCAATTTGATAGGTGTTGGTCTTGCTGAGGATACTGTTTGAACGTTTCCCTGCCATCACGTATGAAGTGTAGGGGAAAGTGAGTGATAGAAGCCTGCAATTTTACGTACTGCCTTATCACCAATGTCCCAGATTGATCAAGATTGATCATCTTCGCATGGTGATTAAAGATGAGACAGATTTACCTGTACCCCCCCCTCCAAGATTTTGTGAGCCGTTGGTCGAACAATGTTGTTCGTTATAAAACTGTTTTTAGTTCGAGGACAAGAAGTAACAAACAACTCTTCGGACTACCATGTGATCCCCCCTTAGTGCAGTTCATGCCCAATTATATATGGAGACCTGAAATCAAGAAAGGATCCTCAATAACATCCCTCGTTCAGTTACTTGCTGCGGTACGTAAGATGAATTTTTGGTCATTGTGTACCCAAAAATCTCTTGACGTACTGGCATCCCAACCCATCAACAATCTGGAACCTACTATTAAATTTACTCTAGAGGAGGAGAAAGGACAACCAGTTACCTCTTTCTCGACGATCTCTTACGCACAGGGAAGCAAACTTTCTGTTTAAAGTCCTATCCGGAAGCCTACCTACAAGTAATGATCATCTACATTTCTTCTCTCACCATGACACAAGAACTAACAGACGGGAGTTTGGCTTCTTTCTGATAGCTACAGAATTCCAGTCGCATTCCGCGAAGTAGAATGTACAACATCACCAAAATCTTTTAGTCACAACACTTTCCCCTACACTTCATACGTGACTGCAAAACGATTTCACACGTAACCTCAGCAATACCAACACCTATCAAATTGAAAGAAAAGCCTCCCATGTTACATACGTTTTATAAACCGGTCAGCAACGGTGCCACTAATGTTTCAAAAAAAGTGGTTTTTTGACAGAAAACTGCTAAAAAATCTACCAGCTTCTTCAACTACTAATAGGACCCTGATACAAGAACCCCAGCATGATCTTCTGGCACAAAAGTGCAGGAATCTACCCTATACCATGTTGGGGGAGTGACAAAGTATATGTAGGGGAAACACCAGAACTCTGACATTAGAATAGCCAGAACACAAAAATGCTTGCAGAAATGATGACCGCAAAACGCATGTGTTCACATAGAGACGATGTTGGACACCTCATGAAATTCGAAATGAAGCAAAACTAGTTAATTAAAAAGACGACTTAAAGACGGAGAAAAATGCATGAAGCTGCACTAATTTCTGTCAGTAACACTATAAAGCAAAAATCCGGTAGTTTACAGTATTTTCCAAAAATTACTAAGGCAAGAGGATATTACACCATCCTGGAACTGGTGTTACTTGATGCCAGCAGGTCCCTCCTCTAACCTCACCTCCTTATTCCATTACTTACTCTACTACTATTACCACTTCTACCCACGCTTCACCTCACCTGGACTCCCACCACTATATATATGATGTGTTTTCTTAGTTTTCTTTCTCTGTATTAGCACGGAAGAAGCCACTCGTGGCGAAACGTTATACCTTTATTAAATGTCCTGAACTGTACATAAGTGTCTTTTATCCACAAAGTTATAATTCTTCCCAACAGGTCCAGGTGCACTAACGTCCCCCCCACCCCTCAAAAGTACTTTCACAAGCGCCAACACCGACAGAGTCGCCATCGCTTCTACGTCACTTCAATAAATGTGATCTAACCAGGACAAAACCCAAGCAGCCACGAAACCGTCAATGCAGGAGTTTACACGATACGTGGAGCCGTAACAAGATCTACGTAGGTGAAACAGCAAGAAACTCGACACGCCGCCTCAATGAACACATATATCGCATGTAGAACGACAACTTAAACAACGCCTGTGGTAAACACCGAAATTCCACCATTTCATCTTATAATTCAGAGACGTCCCAATTTAGCTGATAAAAGAAACTAATTTCCGACACACGCAAGTGCCTTGAATCATCACTGATCGCTGTTTCAATACAATTAAACAAAACAACGCAGTCTATCACCATCTCGAAAGTCTTAGCAAGAATCCTCCTGAAAACAGTAAACCCTAGCCCAAATCACAAATGTCTCTCCTGTTATCACAACAAAGCACAGAGAGTGAACACAGAAAGCAACCTGCCTCATTCAGTTTATATATTTGTCCAACCTATTTTTATGTTACCCAAGTAAAAGCTTTTATATCCTTTTACTCATGACGAATTAATTGCTCTATGCCATATTGTATTACTTTTCCTACCAACTAGTAAATTCTACTACTACTACTACTACCACTAGTGTACTCGAAATGGTACCTCACTATATTCACCTCACTCTGAGCCTTGTATATACCCTCTGTGTCCATGTAGTGTTTTGGAATGGCTTGATAAAGCTCCTGAGAGCGAAACGTTGCTCCACAATACATTGGTCACATTAGTTGCACTTTGTGTCCTTTTACTTTACAAATTGCAGACTCCTCCACCACTCATCGCCCGACACAAAGCCCTACGTCCTCGTCCTATCCATGAGGTGTCACACACCTCAGGCGCGACGCCTCCTCCACTCCAACCTCCACACTCCACGCCTCCCGTGACGAAGCTTATGTTCGTGCCGTGCCTAAGTCAGTCAGTCCGTAGTACCATTAGAACCATGCATCACGTCAGTTTCCCAAGTCTCGTTGGACCAAGTCTAGGCGCTATGTGGTCGTACGCCCCACACAACATGGCACAACGCCTTCTGACCTGTGTATGTTACATACACCCTTAGTCCAGAAGTCCTCCATACCCACGATGATATGGAATAGGTTCCTTAGGAAACATTTTTCAGGAAATGTTCCCTCCAGGGAAGCCCAACAAGTGGCCCATCTCGCCAACATTCCAATGTCGCCATAGGATCATCCGCATTAACTTCAAACACCGCTGTAAATCACTTTCATCAGCCTCGAAAGGTACAATTGCACACCTTGACCCAGGTGTAACCTATACGACAATGGAGACAGACTCTAAAACGCCAGGGTAACCACATAACCCCCTCTCTGATACTTGCCACCATGTTTCATATGTACTGCTCCAGCCGAACGTTAACAAAATGCGTGCCACACCATTCAGTAAGCTCCATAAAGGTCTTCATTAGCGATGCCATAAGTACTTATCCCGCAATAATCGCCGTCAGCAACATGTGTGGTATTCCCTGGTCATGAGCATGCCCCTCACCAACCTAAAACAGACATTGTTTACACTTCCTGTGGTCACTCTCACACATTCCATGATGAAAATATCTGGTCACTGCCACCAGGGTCATAGCACAGTTCCATGTACTCCCCTCCTCTACTCAAGGGGTGAGAGATGAATGGCCCCAGAAGATATCGCCCGCGATAACCCAAGTGTGGAGAAACTTTCTCCAGGAAGGGGGGTATCAGGCCCCCTTCAGCCCCTTTCAGCCCCTTTCAGCCTCCTTTCCAGCATTGGGGGGTCCAGCCCTCTCAGAAGGGAAAATATCTTGTTTACTGCTACAGCAGTAATTGATCCCAGAGCAATACGAGTAATGTGGACGTGGTCAAGCGACCCCCACTAACTCTGCAAGTAGTCCATGTTGCAAAAGTGTAGTTTTAATAATAGACAGTCCACTCTCATCCTTAGCAGGACAATTAAGTAAAATCTTGCTCACACTTTATTACCATGGTAAAGAAATTGTAACATTGGTTGTCTATGCTTAAGAACAGCAAGAATCAATGCATTCGTGTCTTTGCTTCATGAGAAGTTTGGCAAGGAAGCAAAAAGTACTAGCAGCTTTTCCTCTATGTTCTAGGGCATTGCAGCCGCGTGTAGGACGCGTGAGGGGCAGATACTTTTTTGACACGACTGAGAGAAGACATTGGCGTGCCATAAAACCAACAAAGAATCAATGTTCCGCGCATTTTGCAACAAAAGACTCTCATAAACACTTACAGAGACGTGTGATCAGCTTCTTTAGTGACCTTAAGTGTGAACACTTATTGATGAACAGTGTAACGATGAATGGTTGTGATCTCAACAGAGTGTAGTGCGTAACATTCTTCAAAGAACACTATTCTTCAATCAAGACATCTGATATCTCGGGCGAAATCCGGGTCAGATACAATATATCCCAAGTAATTGTAATAACTCATGATTACTACTATTGGCTGCACAGTTGAGAAGAAAGTTGCGTTAGTCACTTTATATCATAAACCCCAGTGGAAAGTGACTTTTGAGTCCCAAAACAAGTAAGGTTGTCAGCAAACAGTGTCTGATATAATGCAACATTAAATCACCCCTAGGGGTAATTTTATTATTAATACTGTCTTTACTTTTACGCCTGTTGCAAAGAGGATAACAACAAGCTTCACAAGGACCTCGCCTGCATGGGGTTGGTGAAGGCGATACTTGTCTTGCCAAGTTTAAGGTTCCCCCTATATATAATCTTTAACCTTATTGATAAACCATTCTCAACACCAGGAAAGTCTGGTGCGTCATCTTGGCCTTTCCGGTCCTTATTTACGTAACATTGTGGTCCTTTAATCTGGTTTTCCCAGGATCCAACCCACATTAGTCGACTAACACCCATGTACCACCCACTTAATGCCCCCAGTGTTTGCCACCCACACCAGTCAACTAACACTATTCATGTAGCCCACTTAAAGCCCCCAGGATGCCACCCACACCATCAACTACACATCATCACAAAGCGACTCAGGTACCCACGTAATGCCCCAGAGTACACCCACACCAGTCGACTAATGTGCAAGGAAATTATGTCCAAGTCGTCTAACAACTCAAGAGGAGAAGCAACCCTTCAGCAGGAGCTCAAAGCCCCCCCCCTATCTCTCTCTCCTCTTTCTCCCCAGTGCTCTGAGGTCAGAAAGGGGTCAAGGAGAGCCTCTAGTTTTTCCATTGTGGGATAGGGAGGATCGCATTTCTTTCAAACACTTTTAAATTAGAGCGAGAATAAACATGTAGACAGAAGGTGACATCTACATATTTCAACTGAGCGACAATGTTCATACTATTGTTTGCCCGAGATATACCTTATTCTAAAGACATCTTAAAATAACGTACGCATAAACTCTACAATGATTATTTTCTCTAGAAAATTCCAATTAACTGAATGTGTCAGACAGAGAAATCAGTTTCCACGACAGAGTCACGTGGTGTTGTCTGCACCCTGGTTTTTCGAGACATCAATAATCACATTATTTCCACCCATTATACCTGGAGAGGGTTCGGGGTCCACGCCCTCAGCGGCCCGTCTGTGACCAAGTCTCAGGTGGATCATGGCGCTGATCCCCAGACTGTTACTGTTGGCCGCATGTTTAAAAACCGAACGTACGAACCACAGCCCCCCTGATCAGCTAATGACTATAAAATCCTGTCCCCGGAGCCTTCTTGAAGACAGCCAGGGTCTATTTGTAACCCCCTTATGTATGTTTGGAGCAGTTTAAACAACTTGGTCCTGCACTGTATTTTGTTTTCTCGTATCGTGCTTGTGAACTTTTCAATTTGGGGATTATTTCATCACCTGTGGAATCTTTGCATTCGTATGGAGTGGATTTTCATGTGCAAATTTGGTACTAAGTCCCTTTCAGATTTTCCAAGTGTATATAATCAAATATCTCTCCTGCCCTTCCGTTACAGGGAAATACAAGTTCAAGGAACTTCAACTCGTTCCCATAATTTAGGTGTGTGTATCATGCTAAGTGCACCATTGAAGGTTCTCTGTACATTTTCTAGGTCATCAATTTCACACTCCTTGAAAGGCATTGTTAGTGTGCACAATATTCCCGCCTAGGATATGAACAAGCGATCTTAAGAGTGTCATGT
>NC_069445.1:39102917-39135616 GCF_026875155.1 Cherax quadricarinatus | reverse complement strand
GCCCTGTCAGCCATAAGGAGCTTGGGGACGTGACAGACAGCATACCTGAGAGGTCTGAGTGTCGACATTCACTAAAGTATCACTTGACGGTATGTGAGACATAATGGCAAATAAATTACACAAGAACAAATAAGGCAAAAATAATGAACAATAAAAATGATACAAAATGCTAAAATTTAAATAAAAGAGATGCAACTAATTCTGCAGAAGTAATAAAAAAAATGTCTAAGATACACTGCAAGAGGAAGAACAACTCAATGTAAGGGACTGTTGGCCAAGATAAAAAAAATACATTGAAATTTACAAGTAAAAAATATTACTGGAGACTGAATTAAATGCAAAATGAGCTGTCTGTACTCTTGCTAATAAAGAAATTAACTAATAAAATTATAAATCAATGTAAAAAGTATAAAATAAAATCACTAAATTGTATGCAAAGAGAGATAACTGGGAAGTTTAAATATTTTCTAAGAATGCATAAACATAATTAAAATATAATGCAAAGACAACATCAGGAAAATCAATAAAATGAAAAACAAGATGCAATAATGAACTGAGAATAATAATGCATAAAAATATCAATAAAACAAAATAATTCACTACAGAACATGTGCAACAAAATAATCACTGCAGAACAAGTGCAACAAAATAATTCACTGCAGAACAAGTGCAACAAAATAATCACTGCAGAACAAGTGCAACAAAATAATTCACTGCAGAACAAGTGCAACAAAATAATTCACTGCAGAACAAGTGCAACAAAATAATTCACTGCAGAACAAGTGCAACAAAATAATTCACTGCAGAACAAGTGCAACAAAATAATTCACTGCAGAAACAAGTGCAACAAAATAATTCACTGCAGAACAAGTGCAACAAAATAATTCACTGCAGAACAAGTGCAACAAAATAATTCACTGCAGAACAAGTGCAACAAAATAATTCACTACAGAACAAGTGCAACAAAATAATTCACTGCAGAACAAGTGCAACAAAATAATTCACTGCAGAACAAGTGCAACAAAATAATTCACTGCAGAACAAGTGCAACAAAATAATTCACTGCACAACAAGTGCAACAAAATAATTCACTGCAGAACAAGTGCAACAAAATAATTCACTACAGAACAAGTGCAACAAAATAATTCACTGCAGAACAAGTGCAACAAAATAATTCACTACAGAACAAGTGCAACAAAATAATTCACTGCACAACAAGTGCAACAAAATAAGGTGTAGAAATAATCACTGCAGCAATAAAGTTACACTGGGAAAATGTAGGTAAAATAATAAAATAAAATATAGAAGAAAAACTGATTGAACACTTTAACTCTTAATTGTAAATTAGACAAAACAATTTACTCAAACAGAGTAAAGAAAACACTTTACGTTAAAAAAGAGAAATTGAAATTACACTAAGAGTGAATTTATTCAAAGAAATATGAAAAATATGAATAAAATAAAACAAGAAACAAAACTGGAAGTGTAACACTTACAAGTGGCGGGGCACACAACACTTACAAGTGGCGGGGCACACAACACTTGGCGGGGCACACAACACTTACAAGTGGCGGGGCACACAACACTTACAAGTGGCGGGACACACAACTCTTACAAGTGGCGGGGCACACAACACTTACAAGTGGCGGGGCACACAACACTTACAAGTGGCGGGGCACACACAACACTTACAAGTGGCAGGGCATACAACACTTACAAGTTGCGGGGCACACAACACTTACAAGTGGCAGGGCACACAACACTTCCAAGTGGCGGGGCACACAACACTTACAAGTGGTGGGGCACACAACACTTACAAGTGGCAGGGCACACAACACTTACAAGTGGCGGGGCACACAATATATTCACTTATTCATTTTTTTTAGTATATTCTTACAACAAAATCTTGCTGTGACTGATACGACAAAAATTGCTGGCAAAAATAATGGTACACAAGTCTGCAAAAAGATCAGGGAATGAGACACTGCTGGTATACGAACAAAGGTACCCTCGAAATAAATGGATAATTAGGTATACTACAAATACTGGAGAATACAATGCTGAAAGAACACAAGATAAATAAAAAAAAATTGAATTACTTCACACGGAGTGACTGGTTCACTACACAATAATACTTACTACAGACAGAGAGTAGCATAAAATAAAACACAGATAAAAAAAATATGAGATTAGCGATAACACGGAAAAATATTGCAAAAAATAATGAGTCAAAGAAACACTGAGTCTACACTGAAAACACAAGGTTTAGAGTACACAAGAAATTCACTATAAATGTCTCACACACGCAGATGTCTTCAAATGCAAGGAAAATGTCTCTTAACAGAAAATTATCACTGAAGTCTGGAGTAGTAGATGGAGTGACTAGTGATGAGAGGAAGGTTGTCCTGTGCGGGTGATGACGCCTCCTACACTCACACTGTCGTCGTGAAGAAATGCGCTTTCTAGGTGAACTCACATAACTGGCTTTATCGTTGGCACTCAGCTACAATCTCTTGACCAATTATGTGAGCCAAAGCAGTACTAGGACCCGGTACAAGGGTGAAAAAAAAAACCACAGGTATATGAGTGAATAGTGTGTGGCGGGTGGGTGAAGGGAGCGTACACTCGCTGTTGCTCACTGGCGCACACTCCACTCACTACCCAGGAAGGTGACTTAACTAACTAAGCCACAATATGCCACAGGGATGGTGAAGACCACTCTTATCATCCAACTGGGAGCACAAAGCGATATATGAAACAATACTTCAGAGGAACTTGCGTGGCTTATTTCTCTCTCTCAGCTGAGTTAGAAGCTGGGTTGGATGACTGGCTTAACCCACGAGAATGGCTGAATGGAAGACGTGTAACGATGCACACAGCATGAAGGAGCAGGTGGATGACAGGAGACAGGCTAGATGGTAGGCTGAGGCAGGCTGACTAGCGTTCACTTCCACAGTCTGGCTTATTGACTGGCTTAATTGCAAAATCCGGGTCAACCCCTCGGAGATTGAAGAAATTAGCACACGAACTAAGCCAGGAAGCTTGAAAAACGGCTGCAACAGGCTTGCAGGCTGGAGTACACAGAGTGGTGTGGTGAAGGTAAGCTGCTAGTTGGAGGTGGCTGAGACGGTTCACCTCTGACCTGCCGGGACCCCACAAACAGTCTTCTAACGTCTGAAATACCCTTAAATCCACGCCCCACACCGTTGCCACCATTTGTCAGGTGGATTTCGATACGTGGATGGGGTAAGAATACTCACTTAGGCTGGTAGTACGTAAAATATATAACGGGAAGTATGGGATGCGCCAACAGCCGACCTGCCTCTCTCTGCACCCTATCTTCGACTAACCACAAGTGTCTACGGGTGAGGGTGTTTGAAATCCTGCTATGGTCAGCAGCAATATGAATAACAGTGATTCACACAGACGTGTTGTAGTGAGTCATCTACTGGTACACTGGTTTACTGGTAACTGTTTTACTAGGAACTAGTACTACTACTGACAGTTTTCACGTGCATTATTACTGATCGGTATTGTTACAGGTGGGCAATATACTGAAGGGTATTGTTGCAGGTGGCAGTATGCTGATTGGTATTGTTGCAGGTGGCAATATACTTAAGGGTATTGTTGCAGGTGAAGAGTATATTGATTGGAATTGTTGCAAGTGGCAATATACTGATCGGTATTGCTGCAGGTGGCAGTATACTGATCGGTATTGCTGCACGTGGCAGTATACTGATCGGTATTGTTGCAAGTGGCTGCATACTGATCGATATTGTTGCACGTGGCAGTATACTGATCGGAATTGTGCAGGTGGCAGTATACTGGCCGGCATTGTTTCATGTGGCAGTATACTGATCGGAATTGTTGCAGGTGGCAGTATTCTGATTGGTATTGTTGTACGTGGCAGTATACTGATCGGTATTGTTGCAGGTGACAGTATACTGATCGATATTGTTGCACGTGGCAGCATACTGATCGGTATTGTTGCAGGTGACAATATACTGATTGGCATTGTTGCAGTTGGCAGTATACTGATCAGTATTGTTGCAAGTGGCAGTATACTGATCGGTATTGTTGCAAGTGGCAGTATACTGATCGGTATTGTTGCAAGTGGCTGTATACTGGTCGGTATTGTTGCAAGTGGCAGTATACTGATCGGTATTGTTGCAAGTGGCAGTATACTGGTCGGTATTGTTGCATGTGGCAGTATACTGATCGGTATTGTGCAGGTAACAGTATACTGATCGGTGTTGTTGCAGGTGGCAGTATACTGATCGGTATTTTAACAAGTGGCAGTATACTCATCGGTACTGTTGCAGGTGGCAGTATACTCATCGGTATTGTTGCAGGTGGCAGTATACGGATCGGTATTGTTGCAGGTGGCAGTATACTGATCGTATTGTTGCAGGTAGCAGTATACTGATCGGTATTGTTGCAGGTGGCAGTATACTGAATCGCAGTTGTTGCAAGTGGCAGTAATACTGATCGTTATTGTTGCAAGTGGCAATATACTGATCGTTATTGTTGCAGGTGGCAGTATAACTGATCGGTATTGCTGCACGTGGCAGTATACTGATCGGTATTGTTGCAGGTGGCAGTATACAGATCGGAATTGTTGCAAGTGGCAGTATACTGATCGGTACTGATGCAGGTGGCAGTAGCCTGAACGGTTTTGTTGCAGGAGGCAGTATACTGATCAGTATTGTTGCAAGTGGCAGTATACTGGTCGGTATTGTTGCTTGTGGCAGTATACTGATCGGTATTGTTGCAGTTGGCAGTATACTGATCGGTATTGTTGCAAATGGCAGTATACTGATCGGTATTGTTGCAAGTGGCAGTATACTGATCGGTATTGTTGCAAGTGGCAGTATACTGATCGGTATTGTTGCAAGTGGCAGTATACTGGTCGGTATTGTTGCATGTGGCAGTATACTGATCAGTATTGTTGCAGGTAACAGTATACTGATCGGTGTTGTTGCAGGTGGCAATATACTGATCGGTATTGTAACAAGTGGCAGTATACTCATCGGTACTGTTGCAGTGGCAGTATACTCATCGTATTGTTGCAGTGCACTATACTGATCGGTATTGTTGCAGGTGCAGTATACTGGTTGGTATTGTTGCAGGTAGCAGTATACTGATCGGTATTGTTGCAGGTGGCAGTATACTGATAGCAATTGTTGCAAGTGGCAGTATACTGATCGTTATTGTTGCAAGTGGCAATATACTGATCGGTATTGTTGCAGGTGGCAGTATACTGATCGGTATTGCTGCACGTGGCAGTATACTGATCGGTATTGTTGCAGGTGGCAGTATACTGATCGGTATTGTTGCACGTGGCAGTATACTGATCGGTACTGTTGCAGGTGGCAGTATACTGATCAGTATTGTTGGAAGTGGAAATATTCTGATCGGTATTGTTGCAGATGGCAGTATACTGATCGGTATTCCTGCACGTGGCAGTATACTAACCGGTATTGATGCAGGTGGCAGTATACTGATCGGTATTGTTGCACGTGGCAGTATACTGATCGGTACTGTTGCAGGTGGCAGTAGGCTGATCGGTATTGTTGCAGGTGGCAGTATAATGATCGGTGTTATTGCAAGTCACAATATACTGATCGGTATTGTTGCACGTGGCTGTATACTGATCGGTATTGTTGCAGGTAGCAGTATACTGGTTGGTATTGTTGCAGGTGGAAGTATACTGATCGGAATTGTTGCAGGTGGCAGTATATTGATCGGTATTGTTGCACGTGGCAGTATACTGATCGGTATTGTTGCAGGTGGCAGTATACTGATCGGTATCTTTGCAGGTGACATTATACTGATCGGAATTGTTGCAAGTGGCAATATTTTTTTTTTTAATTATCACATTGGCCGATTCCCACCAAGGCAGGGTGGCCCGAAAAAGAAAAACTTTCACCATCATTCACTCCATGACTGTCTTGCCAGAAGGGTGCTTTACACTGCAGTTCTTAAACTGCAACATTAACACCCCTCCTTCAGAGTGCAGGCACTGTACTTCCCATCTCCAGGACTCAAGTCCGGCCTGCCGGTTTCCCTGAATCCCTTCATAAATGTTACTTTGCTCACACTCCAACAGCACGTCAAGTATTAAAAACCATTTGTCTCCATTCACTCCTATCAAACACGCTCACGCATGCCTACTGGAAGTCAAAGCCCCTCGCACACAAAACTTCCTTTACCCCCTCCCTCCAACCTTTCCTAGGCCGACCCCTACCCCGCCTTCCTTCCACTACAGACTGATACACTCTTGAAGTCATTCTGTTTCGCTATATTCTCTCTACATGTCCGAACCACCTCAACAACCCTTCCTCAGCCCTGTGGACAACAGTTTTGGTAACCCGCACCTCCTCCTAACTTCCAAACTACGAATTCTCTGCATTATATTCACACCACAAAAATTGCCCTCAGACATGACATCTCCACTGCCTCCAGCCTTCTCCTCGCTGCAACATTCATCACCCATGCTTCACACCCATATAAGAGCGTTGGTAAATCTATACTCTCATGCATTCCCCTCTTTGCCTCCAAGGACAAAGTTCTTTGTCTCCACAGACTCCTAAGTGCACCACTCACTCTTTTTCCCTCATCAATTCTATGATTCACCTCATCTTTCATAGACCCATCTGCTGACACGTCCACTCCCAAATATCTGAATACGTTCATCTCCTCCATACTCTCTCCCTCCAATCTGATATTCAATCTTTCATCACCTAATCTTTTTGTTATCCTCATAACCTTACTCTTTCCTGTATCACCTTTAATTTCTTCTTTTGCACACACCTACCAAATTCATCCACCAATCTCTGCAACTTCTCTTCAGAATCTCCCAAGAGCACAGTGTCATCAGCAAAGAGCAGCTGTGACTGCTCCCACTTTGTGTGTGATTCTTTATCTTTTAACTTCACGCCTCTTGCCAAGACCCTCGCATTTACTTCTCTTACAACCCCATCTATAAATATATTAAACAACCACGGTGACATCACACATCCTTGTCTAAGGCCTACTTTTACTGGGAAAAAATTTCCCTCTTTCCTACATACTCTAACTTGAGCCTCATTATCCTCGTAAAAACTCTTCACTGCTTTCAGTAACCTACCTCCTACACCATTACACTTGCAACATCTGCCACATTGCCCCCCTATCCACCCTGTCATACGCCTTTTCCAAATCCATAAATGCCACAAAGACTCTTTAGCCTTATCTAAATACTGTTCACTTATATGTTTCACTGTAAACACCTGGTCCACACACCCCCTACCTTTCCTAAAGCCTCCTTGTTCATCTGCTATCCTATTTTCCGTCTTACTCTTAATTCTTTCAATTATAACTCTACCATACACTTTACCAGGTACACTCAACAGACTTATCCCCCTATAATTTTTGCACTCTCTTTTATCCCCTTTGCCTTTATACAAAGGAACTATGCATGCCTCTGCCAATCCCTAGGTACCTTACGCCTCTTCCATACATTTATTAATTTAATTGCACCAACCACTCCAAAACTATATCCCCACCTGCTTTTAACATTTCTATCTTTATCCCATCAATCCCAGCTGCCTTACCCCCCTTTCATTTTACCTACTGCCTCACGAACTTCCCCCACACTCACAACTGGCTCTTCCTCACTCCTACAAGATGTTATTCCTCCTTGCCCTATACACGAAATCACAGCTTCCCTATCTTCATCAACATTTAACAATTCCTCAAAATATTCCCTCCATCTTCCCAATACCTCTAACTCTCCATTTAATAACTCTCCTCTCCTATTTTTAACTGACAAATCCATTTTTTTCTCTAGGCTTTCTTAACTTGTTAATCTCACTCCAAAACTTTTTCTTATTTTCAACAAAATTTGTTGATAACATCTCACCCACTCTCTCATTTGCTCTCTTTTTACATTGCTTCACCACTCTCTTAACCTCTCTCTTTTCTCCATATACTCTTCCTCCTTGCATCACTTCTACTTGTAAAAACTTCTCATATGCTAACTTTTTCTCCCTTACTACTCTCTTACATCATCATTCCACCAATCGCTCCTCTTCCTCCTGCACCCACTTTCCCGTAAACCACAAACTTCTGCTGAACACTCTAACACTACATTTTCAAACCTACCCCATACCTCTTCGACCCCATTGCCTATGCTCTCATTAGCCCATCTATCCTCCAATAGCTGTTTATATCTTACCCTAACTGCCTCCTCTTTTAGTTTATAAACCTTCACCTCTCTCTTCCCTGATGCTTCTATTCTCCTTGTATCCCATCTACCTTTTACTCTCAGTGTAGTTACATCTAGAAAGTGATCTGATATATCTGTGGCCCCTCTATAAACATGTACATCCTGAAGTCTACTCAACAGTCTTTTATCTACCAATACATAATCACAACAAACTACTGTCATTTCGCCCTACATCATATCTTGTATACTTATTTATCCTCTTTTTCTTAAAATATGTATTACCTATAACTAAACCCCTTTCTATACAAGTTCAATCAAAGGGCTCCCATTATCATTTACACCTGGCACCCCAAACTTACCTACCACACCCTCTCTAAAAGTTTCTCCTACTTTAGCATTGAGGTCCCCTACCACAATTACTCTCTCACTTGGTTCAAAGGCTCCTATACATTCACTTAACATCTCCCAAAATCTCTCTCTCTCCTCTGCATTCCTCTCTTCTCCAGGTGCATACACACTTATTATGACCCACTTCTCGCATCCAACCTTTACTTAAATCCACATAATTCTTGAATTTACACATTCATATTCTCTTTTCTCCTTCCATAACTGATCATTTACATTATTGTTTCCCCCCCTTTTTCCCTTAACTTTCGTAAAATTTTAAACCCAATTTTTCCCCCCACTAAATCTTTACCCCTTGGTTTTGTTTCGCTTAGGGAGCAAATTTTTTTCATTAAAACAAAAAACCCCGTATTTTGAGGTGGCTTAACTAAACGGTATTGTTGAAAGGGCAGTTTTCCCCTGATCGGTATTGTTGGGTTTCAGAAACCCTGATGGGTTTTATTGTTGAAAGTGGCAGTAAAACTAAATCGGAAATTTTTGGGAATTTGGCAATAAAACAAACTTATTTTTTGCCGGGGCCGTATACTGATGGGTTTTTTGGCAGGGAGTAACAACCTTTTGTTGAAGGTGCAAAAAACTGGGGGGTTTGTTGCACGTGGCAGTTTTACTGATGGGTATTGTTCGGGGGCCCGAAATTTGATGGGGAAAATTTTTGCAGGTGCTGAATTTGATCTTTTTAATTTGAAAGTAAAATATACTAAAGGGTATTTTTGGCATTTGGCGTATACTGTTTGGGGAAATTGTTGCAGGTGGCAGTATCCCGGTTTGGTATTTTTTGCGGTGGCAGAAACCTGATCGGTTTTTTTGCAGGGGGGGAAGTATACTGATGAATTTTTGGGCAGGGGGAAATATATGATCGGTATTTTTTGAAAGGGGCCCAAATATTTTACCTGATTCTTTAAAATTTGTTGGGAAAGGTTTGGCAGAAAAACTGATGGGTATTTTTGGGCAGGGGTTTTTATCCAGTTTAAATTTGTTGGGGGCCAAAAGGGTGTTAGGCCATAAAAATGTTTCGTTTTTAAAGGTACAATATACTGTTTGGGTATTTTTGCCCGTGGCGAAATACTAAATCGGTATTTTTTTTGCGGGGGCAGTATCCTTTTGGTTTTTTTTTGCAGGTGGCAGTATCCCTGATCAATTTTTGGGAAGGTGGAAATACTGATGGGGAATTTTTTCAGGGGCATTATATTGAACGGTATTTTGACTGCAGAAATACATCCGGTATTAAAGAAGGGGGCAGTATCCCTTGATGGGATTGTTGAAAGGGATTTTTAAAACTGATCGAAGTTGCAGGGGGAAATATCTGTGGGATTTTTGAAAGGTGGGAAATTATAGATCGGTTTGTTGAAACTTTGGCAGTAAAACTGATCGGTACTTTTTGCAGGGGGGCAGAAACCTGATGGGGTTTTTTTTGCAGGGGGCATTATACTGATCAAATTTTTGGGAAGGGGCAAAAAAACTGATGGGTATTGTTCAGGTCCCAAAAATACTGACGGTATTCCAGAGTGGCGGGTTTTCTAAGGGTTTTGTTGAAGGGGCAGTTTTCGATGGGTTATTTTTTCAGGGGGCAGAACTAAAACGGAAATTGTTGCAGGGGAAAGAACTGATCGTTTTGGGTTGCAGGGGGCAGTTTTTTTTTATGGGAAATTGTTGCAGGGGTAGTAAAACGGGATGGGTAATTGCCAGGGGGCAGTATAACTTTTATCATTAAAAAATTGGGGCAAGTGGAAATTATACTGAAATTTTTTTGGGGGGGGGGGTTTGCGGTAAAAACTGATCGGTTTTGTTTCCCGGTGGCGTTTTCTGATTGGAATGTTGGGGTGGCAGTATCTGATCGGTATTGTTGCAGGGTGGCAGTAAACGGGATGGGTTGCGGTTTGGGCGCACGTTGGAAAGTAAACCCTGATGGGTTATTTTTTTCAGGGGGAGTAAAACGGTCGGAAATTTTCCGGGTTGGCAAAATACTGACCCAAAATTGTTGCACGTGGCAGTTATGACCCGGGTATTGTTCGGGTTTGCGTACAGATCTTTTTTGGTTCCCAGGGGCGTTTTCTATCGGTGTTTTGAAAGGGGGAAATATACTGACGGTATTGTTGAAAGGGGGGCATTATACTATGGGGGGTTTGCTGCACGTGGCAGTATACTAAATGGGTTAAATTTTCTGGGCATATACGGGTGGGTATTGTTCATTTGGTTAAACAAGGGTATTGTTGAAGGCAGTATGTGTTTCTTTTTTTTGTTGCAGGTGAGGGCATGTATTGTTGCGGTATTGGGTTGGTTAAATTTGGCATATATTTATGGGAAAAATTGTTGAAATTGGCAGAAAATTTTGCCCGGAAATTTTGGCTGCCCTTTTTTTTAAAAGTGGAATTTTTGCCGGTGGAAAGGGGAGGAACGTGGCGAAAACACTGTCTTTGGAAGGGAATTTGGCTGGGGGAAATTTGAGTATACCTAAAGGTTTTTTGATGGTAGAACTGTAGTTGTGCCGGAAAATTAGATGCCCCAGGGAGGTGTTTTAAGGCCCAAGGGGGAAAGTTTTGGCAAGGGGTTTTTTTTAAGTTTATAACGGAAGGGGGCATGAGAAACTTTGGAAACATTAAAATGGTATGTTGGGCGGTTGTTGGGAAACCACATATCCCAACATTTTGGGTGCTTTATTATGAAACGTTTTCGCCTACACAGTAGGCTTCTTCAGTCGATTTACAGAAAAGTTGATAGAAGCGAAGATACTTTAAGAAATATGTTAAAAACAGTTCCCCTCACCCTTAAAGTTTTGAGGGGGTCGTCCATCATCCCGGAGAAGAGCAAATTTTTTCCAATATAAAAAAAAATGGGGGATGAAGTGACAGGATGGGCTTTTTTATAGCGCCCAAAAGGGAAAACGTAGGTTTTTAGTAAAGAAAGGGAAAACTCAGATGTTGAGAGTCCAAAGGGCCCTCCAAATCCAAACCCCCTTTCACCCATTTGGGAAAATTGCCCAAAATTGAAATTTCAGGGGCTGGTTTTCCAAAAAAAACCCTTGTGTTTTCCCGTGTCCCGACAATTGAAAATTAAAATGGTATAAAATACTTTACGGTTGGTTAGGGGAAGAAAACATATCAAAACAGTTGGTAAACTTTATTATGAAACGTTTCGCCTACACAGTAGGCTTCTTCAGTCGAGTACAGAAAAGTTGATTGAAGCAGAAGATACTTGAAGACGATGTAATCAGTCCATCACCCTTAAAGTTTTGAGGTGGTCAGTCCCTCAGTCTGGAGAAGAGCATTGCAACACAAGGGTATCTTGGTACAGACCTGCAATCAACTTCGACAACTTCCACTAGTGAGAGCGGCTGGATTTGAGAGGGACCTGACCTCTCAACATCTGAGTTCTTACCTATTCTAGTGACCTACGTCTCACCTCTTGGCGCTATATAAAGCTCCATCCTGTCACTTCATCTCCATATTGTTTCATACTATGGAACAATGCTCTTCTCCAGACTGAGGGACTGACCACCTCAAAACTTTAAGGGTGATGGACTGATTGCATCGTCTTCAAGTATCTTCTGCTTCTATCAACTTTTCTGTACTCGACTGAAGAAGCCTACTGTGTAGGCGAAACGTTTCATAATAAAGATACCTAACTGTTGCATATGTGTCTACCTAACAACCTGTCGGTATTTTATACCTTTTTTAATGTTCAATCTGTCAGACACTGCAACACAAGGGATCTTGGTACAGACCTGCAATCAACTTCGACAACTTCCACTAGTGAGAGCGGCTGGATTTGAGAGGGACCTGACCTCTCAACATCTGAGTTCTTACCTCTTCTAGTGACCTACGTCTCACCTCTTGGCGCTATATAAAGCTCCATCCTGTCACTTCATCTCCATATTGTTTCATACTATGGAACAATGCTCTTCTCCAGACTGAGGGACTGACCACCTCAAAACTTTAAGGGTGATGGACTGATTACATCGTCTTCAAGTATCTTCTGCTTCTATCAACTTTTCTGTACTCGACTGAAGAAGCCTACTGTGTAGGCGCAACGTTTCATAATAAAGATACCTAACTGTTGCATATGTGTCTTACCTAACAACCTGTCGGTATTTTATACCATTTTAATGTTCAATCTGTCAGACACTGCAACACAAGGGTATCTTGGTACAGACCTGCAATCAACTTCGACAACTTCCACTAGTGAGAGCGGCTGGATTTGAGAGGGACCTGACCTCTCAACATCTGAGTTCTTACCTCTTCTAGTGACCTACGTCTCACCTCTTGGCGCTATATAAAGCTCCATCCTGTCACTTCATCTCCATATTGTTTCATACTATGGAACAATGCTCTTCTCCAGACTGAGGGACTGACCACCTCAAAACTTTAAGGGTGATGGACTGATTACATCGTCTTCAAGTATCTTCTGCTTCTATCAACTTTTCTGTACTCGACTGAAGAAGCCTACTGTGTAGGCGAAACGTTTCATAATAAAGATACCTAACTGTTGCATATGTGTCTTACCTAACATACTGATTGGTATTGTTGCAGGTGGCAGTATACTGATCAGTATTGCTGCACGTGGCAGTATACTGATCAGTATTGTTGCAGGTGGCAGTATATTGATTGGTATTGTTGTACGTGGCAGTATACTGATTGGTATTGTTGCAGGTGGCAGAATACTGATCGATATTGTTACACGTGGCATTATACTGATCGGTATTGTTGCAGGTGGCAATATACTTGTGGAGAAATTTTCTCCAGAGGGGGTATCAGCCCCCTTCAGCCTCTTTCAGCCCTTTCAGCCCTGAGGGGCCCAGCCCTCTCAGAAGGGGCAAGCATCTTGTTTACTGCTACAGCGAGTAATTGATCGCAGATGCAGTACGAGTATGCGACGTGGTCAAGCGACCGCTGCTCCTTGCAGTCCAGTGTTGCAGAGTGTATTTTAATAAGAGACAGTACATCTCTTACCTTAGCAGGACAATTAAGGAAAATTCTGCTCCCACTTTATTACCATAGTAAAGATAGTGGACATTGTTGTCTATGCTTAAGACAGCAAGAATCAAACATTCTACTTTGCTTCATCGAGGAAGTGGCAAGGAAGCAAAAGTACTAGGTCAGCTTTTCCTTTGTGCTGGGGGAGTGACGGCAAGGGGTACTGTGGCGTCTTCAGATTACTTTTGACTTTACTGAGAGTGACACTGATGCCAGGATAACCAACAAAGAACACTGATCTGTGCGTTATTGTGAACAAAGTGTCTCATAAAACACAATAAACACTTAAGAGAAGTGTGATCAGCTTCTTTAGTGATAAGACTGTGAACAATAAAGACAAATCTTGTGGAACATAGTGTACCAGTGTGCGTATTCCTATACTACTGAAGACGTGGACATCCAAGGACACTTCAGCTTCTTTCAAGTCACCGATATCTGTCGAAGGTGTGAAGAACACCATAGCTCACGCTAAAAGAGCAAGGTACACAAATAACCCGCACATAAAAGACAGAAGCTTACGACGACGTTTCGGTCCGACTTGGACCATTGACAAAGTCACACTAACAGAGGAGGAGCAGGACGGCTATATATAGGCAGGAAGAGGTGGAGGTAGTAGTAGTGGAAGTAGTAGTAGTAGTAGTAGTACAAGAATTGTATATAATACCGACAGGATGAAATGACACATGCACAACACCCGGGCATCCCCACCGTAGACGTTTCGCCATCCAGCCAGCCACTGGATGGCGAAACGTCCACAACAAAGACAACCAGACGCCGTACATGTGTCTAATTTCATCAGTAGATGTAGTAGAAGAAGAAGAGGTAGTAGTAGTGGTAGTGGTAGAAGTGGGAAATAAGGAAGACGAGCCAGTCAAATACAAAGGAAGGGGAGCACTGCAAGAGAGCTAGAAACCCACAGAGGGAGAGCAAGCGCACCGAGGTGCGTGAAAGGGGAAGTGGTGAAATAAAATAAAGAAGGAACAGAAACACGAGACAGGAGAGAGAAAGACAACCCAGAGGAGAAAAGGAGAGAGGAAAGGGGAAGAGGAAGAAGTAAAGAGAAGAAGAAGAAAAAATGAGGATTCAGGTTAAGTCACGGGTGTTCTGAAGTTTGGAGCATTTTACAATGTAGTGGGAGAGGAAGGCATCTACAGAGACGAAGCCAGGCTAAGGTTCATACAAGGAAAGTTGTGTATAAAGAGAAGATTCAACTAAACGGCGACTGTTCGAGTTGGAAGTAGGGAAGACAGTTTTAGCAGAAGACCAGTCAATAGGAGGGCTATGATCTCTAAAGTGACAGAAAAGAGCATTGTTAGTGTCGGAAAGGGCCTAAAACTTTTTTTGTGCCCCCCTAAGTCGTCAGAAGGGATCGACCCAGTTTCCCCAAAGTATTAAAGGGAGGACAGGAGGAGCAAAAAAATAGAGTAGACACCAGGAACCCAAAATTGTAGGGGGAGGAGAGGATGAACAGATTAGTCCCGAAGAGTTTGTCTGGGGGAAAAGGGAAAGCTTGAGTCTAAGGGCAGTAGGGGTTCTGGTTTGCCCTTTGTTGTGGACTTTTCGCCATCCAGGGGTGGCTGGAGGCGAAAAACGCTACGGTGGGGGAGCCCGGGTTTGTGCATGTGTCATTTCATCCTGTCGGTTTTATATACTTTTTCTGACTACACTACTACTACAACTTCCATTTACTACTACCTCCCCCCTTTTCTGCCTATATATAGCCGCCCTGCCCCCCTCTTTTGTTTTACTTTTCAATGGTCCAAGTGGAAACCGAAAACGTCGTCGAAGCTTCGTCTTTTATGTGGGGTTTTTTTGTGTATCTTTCCCATAACCGGTATTGTCCCTTTTTGTTTTTTAAGAGCAAGGTAGGTTTCAAAATTTCTTGTAGTACGGGGGAATGCCAGTTTTTTGGAGTGCAAGGATTTTGTAATCAACCTAAAGTCGGCGAAAAGGGGCGGATTTTTGATCCACAAAAGGAAGTTTGTCACCATCATTAATGAATAGCTGACAAAACACCCCCTAGGGGTAATTTATAACCCTTAAAAATTAATAACTATTTACACCCCTTGAGAGATGACTTCACAGCTTTTTTAAGCCTCGTCGGCAGGGGCGGTTTTGTGTGGGACGATTTGCTGTCTTTTATCATTTAAGTGTTTCCCTATTTTTAAAAATTTAAAATTAAACTTAAGGGTAATCCCTTTTCTAAAACATATTGGTCGTTGTTAAAACCGGAAAAAAGGCCCCCACTGGGGGTCCAAATATGTTGACTACAGTTTACAAAAAAACCTACGACCCAAAGGGCCCTTCAAAAAAAGCGTAAAATAGTTTTTTAAAATTAAAAAATCAGTAAAAATGAGTCCCTCCGACTCAATCACAGAGAATGGGCACCAAAAAAAAACGGGCCACCCCTGCGTTCCCCCAAAAAAAAAGGGGATTTGGGTGCTCCCCCAACAAAAAAAACGGGGGATGGACCCTGAAACCACTGCCCCAATCTCGAAAATCGCTGACTAAGAAAAACCCAACCCAAGTGTTTGGTTCCCATTTGTCTGGGGGTTATAAAACACATGGGGTTTAAAATTTTTTTATAAAAAGGAAAATTAAAGACAAAAATTGTGTTTAAAGTTGTTTCTTTAGATATACCTGTTATTTTAAAGGGGGAAAACAAAATATATAAAGTGTAAGCTTTCAAATACATTTTAAACAGTGACTTTTATATGTGTAACCCTATTCACGTGTAAATTTCCCTTTTAAAACAGTGACTTTTATAGTGTAAAGTAAAATGAAGGGGTATAACGTTATTTACGTTTAAAATTTCATCGTGGTCGGGCTGACACACCCAAAATAAAGGGACATAAACCCCAAGCTAAAATTTTACCCTGTCCCCCTTCTGGTCATTGACCCTAAAGGTTTAAAGGGTTTTAAGTGGGGCAGTATGTCTGACTCGATTTTTGGGCTGATTTAAAGCATAAAAAAAACCAGCTGTTTAAAAGCAGTACAGTGTTTTTTAAACACTCAAATGTGGTGCTAAAAATTTTAAATATACCTTTAAAAAAGGGTTTGTTTAAAAAACTCATTTTTCATTTTTAAACAGACTAAGATTCCCACAATTAGAAAATCAAATTTTTCAGTCGTTTAGGTTTAAACTCAAGTTTACAAACTTTAATTTTGTTGATCTTAAAAGGTTTCAAATTTGAATTACCTACACAACTTTTGGAAAATTTTTTAATTCAACAAATACAAAAAGGGAAAAGGATTTTCTTGAATCAAAACCCTTTCTGAGGTAAAATTTTAAAAAATTTTTGGGGTCCTTTTTTTAAAACAAAATTTAAAGGGTGGACGGAGTACAGGCTATCTCCCGCAAAACTCTGTCACAGAGACCTATTTGTAACTAGTGGTAACCCCTTTTTAAAACCTGTAAAAACAAGTGTCCCTTTAAACCAAGCTTACCTACTTTTTCATTACCTTTTTTTAAAAAGGTCATAATTATGAAGAATTCATTAGTGGTTTTAAATCCTAAAAAATTCACAAAATGACATTGATTTTTGCTAAGTTAAATTTCCCTTAAAAATGTTTTTTGAAGGGAGGCCCCTATAAAATGTTTAAATTTCATTTCCGGGGGTTTAAAAGGGGCAATTATAAAATAGCAACAATTCTTCGTGCTGAAAAGGCTAGAGTTAAAAACAGTCTTAAAATAAAAAGTTTTAAAGGGCCCCCAAAAAAAACATTGTTTTTCAGATTACGGGAATTTAGAATTACATTAGACAAAAGTCCCCAAAATCTCTGGGTGCAAAATATGACCTAAAAAGTGTTTGGTTTATCATGGTATTGAACAAGAAAAAGTTGTTACCAAAAAACTATTGAACGTTTTAAATATTTTTTTCCCCCAATAAACCCCAATTTCCCCCTTGTGGGGAAAAATTTTAGAAAATTTGGTTTTTTACAAACAATAGTTTCATGCTTGCAACCGACGAAAACAAGTTTAAAAATCCAAAAAACCCGGGGAAAATAACAAACCTTAACCAGTAAAAAAAGAGAAAAACTTCCCCCAAACAAAAAACACAAAAAGGGAAAAATTTCCCATTTTTGGGCCCATTTTTTCAAGCTGTGAATACAACAACAGTAACAGACTGTCACACTTAAAAAATACTCCAAAAGGGTGTTTTTTTTAAAGGGAAACACTTTGGGGCACAGAAATTTGTGGGCCCAAAACATATAAAGGGGAGGGCACGTAAAAACGTGTTACCCAGCAAAAAAGGTGCATAAATTTGTTTAGGTGAACAAAGGGGGAAAAAGGCTCACGGGAAGAATGTTGTAAATCCCGGGGTATGCTTCATACAGATTATGCCCAAAATTTTTTTTGCTAAAACAGCAGCAGACTTCCACAGAACGGGAAGTCAACAAGCAACACCCATTAAATTGAGAGATACGTTTAAAGCAACTGCCTTTTCCCGAAAACCCTCGATTTGGTTTATCTAAAAAATTTACACAAAACCAATTGCAAAACACTATTATCAAGGTCAAAAAGGGTTTCCTTCAAAAGAAGAACAGTTTTTTGCAAAAAACGATTAAACAACCCTATCCAAAATACAGTTAGATAAAAGCTGGTTTTTTTTCCACAATTCTGGCAAACGACAAAATGACCTACCCAGAATAAATTTTGGGGTTGGGAAAAACATAAAAAAGACATTTAGAAGCTGGGGGTAGTAGATGATTTGCCTAAGTCTGTGCAGATCCAGGGTTTAAAAAGAAGCATTTTCGGGCATTTAAAAGCACAAAAGGTAAGTTACCCCGCCTGACATAAAAGGACGGACACAATTGGGCCCAAATTGATTTAATCTTTGGGAAAGTGATTATTATCACTGTTTTGTCCCAAAATATAGTAAGAAAAACATGATGTTCACTTCCCTGAAAACAGAAAGGGGGCCACATGATAGTGGTCCCATTCCCTTAAAGTGGGAAAAAAGCTGTTTTGGGATTCAGTGGAAAATGTAAAAGTTACGAGAAAAACCAACTGATCATGTACCACAGCAAAAATTTTTCATTACGGGAAGAAATGAATGAACCAGTTGAAAATTTGGAGATTTAGATGCGTTTGGTACTGATGAAAATAAACCAACCCCCAAAAAAGGGTTCAACTTAAAACCCCAATTTTTTGGACACTGTCAGATAAAATTGGACAAAATTGGGGGTTGGTTCCAATAAAAATTTAAATCCACCACATCTCCCTACCCCAATTATCGCTTACTTTGGGACAAATAAACACAAATACAGGGCCCCCCGGAAAAATCCAGAGTTTACGGGGTCTTTTCCAATTATAATTTCAAACAAGAACTTTGGGAAAAAAAATTCATTGGGGGTAAAATAGTCGAAGAAAATTTTGAAGACAGATGTTAAATTATTTTCCCGCACCATGGAGTCAAAAAAATTCTAAAAACCACTCCACTACATTTTTGGTATAAAAATTGCACCCCACGGCAAAAAAAGATGTAAAAGGGTTTAATGACGGGTAGAAGCCCCCGGCCCTCACAAACTGGGAAACTTGAGACGGGTTTATAAAAATTTCGAAACAAACCCTTTTCCCTTCACGGTGATTTTTCCCAAGGCTTCTTAAAGTAGGACTAAAAGAAAAAAGATAGAGATTATCTCGATTCTTGTGGCCTGAAAATCCACAGGGATCCTAAAAGCCTGTGAAAACTTATGGGTTTTCAAAAAAAAAAAAAAAAAATAATTTGGGGGGCAACTCCTCTCCTTCTTCTAGAAGCTACTCTAAATACACATTTGAAAAAATTTGGGAAAGTCCCTTCAAAGAAATTTTAAAAGAAAATTTTCTATGGACAATTTTTTAAGGTACTGTGAATAAAAAAGGGAGGAAATTTTAAAAACCATACAGAGAAGGCTAACAAGGGGATGAAAGAAGCAAATATTTCCTCTAAAGGGTTGGAATACTAATTCAAAGCAATTAAGGGAACTTATAAAAAGAAAATTTCCCTGAAATGAAATTCCCGATTGCAAAAAATATGCTGGGAAATTAATTGGGAAAACCAGGAAGAAAACTTTGAGTTTCAAAAGGAAAAAAACAATAAAACATGCAGTAAAACCACTAAAAGAGTTTTTTGTCCCCCGGTATACAAAAGTTTTTTATCCTCTAGGACTCGTCCCACCAATTAAACCCTAAAAGGTTTAAAAAAACTTATGCAAGATGCATGGGGAACTCAAAAATTTGGGTGGGATGGAAAATTTCCTCTAGAAATGAGTCAAGCATGGGATGAAATTTTCCAAGGAGTTTTTTAAGCAACTTTAACAAATTAAACTTTTCCCCCACAAATAAATTTAGAGGGAAAAAAATAAAACCCCTTACATGTGTTCTGTGATTCGTCAACCGAGGTTTTTGGCGCTTTTACTTTCATGAAATAATCTGAAGGAAATAAAACTAATTACTTTTAAAGGGCCCGGGGAGCACCCCGAAGGACAGAAAATTCCAAAAATGGGGAAATTTACAGCACTCTATGTAGGACAAAATTAGCTAACCAACAAAGTACTTGCATCTCACTATTTTTTAAAAAACCGGATCTGGAGTGATAATGAAAAAGGTTCTCCCGGGGTTAAGAAATAATAAGAGTAAGCTGGGCCTAAAGGGACAAAAAGAGTGCAGAATAAAAAAGGATTTAAAGATTATCTCCTTTTTCCCCCGTCTTTTACCCCAAGGGGAACCAGCTGACAAAATTGTCACCCTGGTTCCCCTCCCAAAAAATTTGAGGGAAAAAAAATTATGGGCCCCCGGACCGAATGGCTCTCTAATGAAAATAAGGGCCCCAGCAAAAGCCCCACATTTTCCCCCAAAAAAAACGTCTGCTTTTAACACAGCAAAAAACGTTTGGTAAAACTGCAGACACAAAAAGAAAAAAGTCATTGATGGATCTTTTAAAAACTCATCCCTTGGGGAAACTTTTAAGAGTTAAGCTCTTGTCTTTTTAAAATTTTTTAAAGGGGTTTTAAAAACCCGATATGAATTTTTGAACCCTTAAAAAACGGGTAAAAATAATACAGAAAAAATCGTTTTTTCCCACAGGAAAAAATAAATTTTTTGGAAACACAAGGGAAAAACCCAAAGAAACTGTCATTATTAATTTTTAGGACTTTATCTCGACTCAAAAAGATTATAAGGGTGTCGAGGAAGTTCAAAAATTTTTCCCCCCTTTCCTATAGGGGAAACCATAACCAATATTTATCCCCAAGAATCATTGGTAACCCAAAAAGAAAAGTCAAAACGCCCCAGTAACGTGTTTCATGGGGTGGGACTGACACACTTTTTCTTATACGAACCCAAACCTAATGGATACCTCAAGGCGGGCAAAGTGGAAAAAACAAATAAAGGACTGTATTAAAATTGTTTGTCACAAAGATATGTGAGTATGTCAGGATCCAATCCACCTCCATATCCCTATGAAAGAGTTTTTCATATCACCCAATTTTGAGGTGGGCAAGGGGTAGATTACACGGCCAATAAATTTTTAAAACCAAAAAAGTTTTACAAAGTTCCAATCAAGGTGTACATCTTTTTTTTTCACTTTTGCTACGAATAGGCATACATCTGGGGAATTGCCCCTGACATGTTGCGGGAAAACCTTTTTCAAATTAATTTGAAAGGGTTTCCCGCCAGAAGGGGATGTCCCCCGAATGATGATTTCCCGTAATGCAACGAACTTTGTTTTTTGGGGCGCTTATATAAGCAAGATCTTTGTCAACAGAAGAAAAAACAGATGCTGAAACAACGCAGTTGTTGTTGGGGATTCATTCCCCCTAAATCACCATGGGACGGCGGGTTTTTTTTGAAAAATGATCGGCATTGTAAAACGTTGTTTAAAAGGGGACTCTTTTTTCGTCAAAAAATTTGACTTTGAAGAAATTCCTTTCAGTTGGGGACTGAAACAAAAATAGAGAAAATAGACCTCTAATTATGTTTCCCCATGATCTTTGGGGCAAAATTTTGAAGTGGGTTTAAATATTCTTTACTCCATGGCAGAAAACTCGAACCTGTTCCTCCCATGAATGATAAAGAAATCATAGAGGAACCTACTTATTTCGAACCCGACAACTCAGACGTAAAATTTAAACACCTTAATAAAGTGATTGAAAATTTGGGGGAAATTTGGCGAGAAGACTATCTCACCTTTATTTTAGGGGAAAAACTTCTATGGAGCTGGGTTTTTCCTGAAAATTATAATCCTTAAGGGCCTGGGACTTTGTGATTATTTTACAATGGGTAGTCCAAGGTTGCCAATGGCCACTTGGAAAATTTGTGACCATATATCCGGGTCAAATGGGGAAACATCAGGACATTGATTTTTTTAAACAAAGGTGTAGTGAAAAAAGGGGGAAATTTAAAAAACAAATTTCCTTGAATTACACAAATGTTGAAAAACAAAATTAATGATTCTCCAGAAAACACACAGACAAACTGTTCAGAAAAGAAAGCAAAAAGTGGGGGCGAGGAGAAAATTTAAATTAATGTTAAGTGATGAATATTCAAAAACCCGCAGCGAACCAAACCCCCGCCCCCCATGTGGGAAAATTTTTTTCCAGGGGGGGTTTTCACCCCCCTTTTCCCCCTTTTTTCCCTTTCAGGGCCCCGAGGGGCCCCCGCCCTCTCAGAAGGGGGAACGTCTGGTTTACTGTACAGCGAGTAATTGATGCAGATGCAGTACCCAGTATGCGAGTGGGCCCCAAACAACCGTGCCCTTGCAGTCCAGTGGTTTTTCGAGTGTATTTTAATAAGAGCAGTTTTTTCTCTTTCCTTAGCAGGACAATTAAAGGAAAAAACCCGCTCCCACTTTATTACCCTAGTAAAGGGTAGTGGGGCTTAAAAGTCTAAGCTTTTAAAACACAAGGGAAACAAACATTCGCTTTTTTTTTCATCGAAAGGGAAATTGGGGAAGGGAAGCAAAAATACTAGGTCAGCTTTTTTCCCTTTTTGCTGGGGGGGTGACGGGAGGGGTTTCTGTGGGGTCTTCAATTTACTTTTGACTCTACTGAGAGTGGGCCTTTTATGCCCGGGATAAAAAAAAAAGAACACTGATCTGTTTCGTTTGGGGTGAACAAAAGTGTCTCAAAAAACAACCCTAAAAAACCCCTTTAAGAGAAGTGTGAACCTTTTTCTTTAGGAAAAGAATTGTGAAAAATAAAGACCCAAAAAAGGGAACAAAGTGTACCAGCTTTTGGGAAACCAAAACATGGGAAAAACGTGGCATCCAAGGAAAACTTTAGCTTCAAACAAAAACACCCAAAAACTGCAAGGTGTGAAGAACACCAAACTCAAACTACAAAGCAGGGGGAAAAGGGAAATTTTTTGTAAATACGGGGAATGGGATTCTTTTAGTCGCAAGGATTTTGTAACAAACCCATAGTCGGCATTTAAGGGGGGGACTTCGAGTCCCTTCAAGAAAGTTTTCAGCCAAACAGTGAATGAAATATGCTACATAACACCCCCTAGGGGTAAATTTATAATCTTACAAATTTAACTCATTTTACAGCCCTTTTAGAGGGGACTTCGACAGCTTTTCCCAAAACCTCGCTGCGGGGGGGCCCGTGTAGACGAAATTTTCTGCTTTTTTCAGCTAAGTGTTCCCTATATTTAAAAATTTTAAAAAAACTTAACTGGTAATCCCATTTCTCAACAATACTGAAGGGTGATAAATTAGACACATGTGCAACTCTTGGGTATCTTTATTGAGGAAACGTTTCGCCACACAGTGGTTTCCTCAATAAAGATACCCAAGAGTTGCACATGTGTCTAATTTATCAACATGTCGGTTCTCTGAACCATTCATCTACAATACTGAAGGGTATTGTTACAGGTGACAGTATACTGATTGGTATTGTTACAGGTGGCAATATACTGAGGGGTATTGTTGCAGGTGGCAGTATGCTGATCGGTATTGTTGCAGGTGGCAATATACTTAAGGGTATTGTTGCAGGTGAAAGTATACTGATCAGTATTGTTACAGGTGGCAATATACTTAAGGGTATTGTTGCAGGTGAAAGTATACTGATCGGTATTGTTGCACGTGACAGTATACTGATCGGTATTGTTGCAGGTGACAGTATACTGATCGGAATTGTTGCAAGTGGCAATATACTGATCGGTATTGTTGCACGTGGCAGTATGCCGATCGGTATTGCTGCACGTGGCAGTATACTGATCGGTATTGTTGCACGTGTCAGTATACTGATCGGTATTGTTGCAGGCGGCTGTATACTGATCGGTATTGTTGCAGGTGGCAGCATACTGTTCGGTATTTTTTCACGTGGCAGTATACTGATCGGTATTGTTGCAGGTGGCAGTATACTGATCGATGTTGTTGCACGTGGCAGTATACTGATCGGTATTGTTGCAGGTGGCAATATACTGATCGGTATTGCTGCAGGTTTCAGTATACTGATCGGTATTGTTGCAGGTGGCAATATACATAAGGGTATATGTTGCAGGTGACAGTATAATGATCGGTATTGTTGCAGGTGGCAATGTACTGAGGGGTATTGTTGCAGGTTGAAGTATACTGATCGGTATTGTTGATGGTTGAAGTATACTGATCGGTATTGTTGCAGGTGGCAGTATACTGATCGGTATTGTTGTAGGTGACAGTATACTGATCGGTATTGAAGGATCCGCCAGAAGACGGCACAAATTATCTTTGCTGCTCATTATATCTAATAGAACGCTACACTCTCAACTATTAACATCAGTTAAGATGATTGAATTACGCAGGCAGTCCCTCCCAGTGAGGTTTAATTTAAATGTTTATTATCGTAAACAATCTGTAATATTTATATTTCCTAACGGGGCACAAGTTTTACCTGTATGGGTAACATAATGGATGAGAGGCCAAAAATATTGACTCTTCAGTATGACTCAAATTTTCTTGAATAGCTCAACACATCTCATGGTCAATTTGCAAGCCATGATTACATCAAACTTACACACGCCGACTTACACCGCTTTCTCTCTGTGTTTTATCCAGTCTTTACAAGCTTCCCATTTTTACACTAAATACATTATATATTATAGTATGAAGAAAGCCCTTTGTATGATTTAAAGTTTGTGAATCTTCTTCAAAGGTATTTTCAATTGTATCTGACAAGACCTACCACCAGAGGACTGCTTATTTTTTTTTTTTTTTTGTGAAGAACGAGTTTCTTCTAGGTAGTATGTTGGTAGACAGCAACCGCCCAGGGAGGTACTACCGTCCTGCCAAGTGAGTGTATAACGAAAACCTGTAATTGTTTTACATGATGGTAAGATTGCTGGTGTTCATTTTTCTGTCTCATAAATATGCAAGGTTTCAGGTACGTCTTGCTACTTCTACTTACACTTAGGTCACACTACACATACATGTACATGCATATATATACACACCTTTCTGAGTTTTCTTCTATTTTCTTACTAGTTCTTGTTCTTGTTTATTTCCTCTTATCTCCATGGGGAAGTGGAACAGAATTCTTCCTCCGTAAGTCATACGTGTTGTAAGAGGCGACTAAAATGCCGGGAGCAAGGGGCTAGTAACCTCTTCTCCTGTATATATTACTAAATGTAAAAGGAGAAATTTTCGTTTTTCCTTTTGGGTCACCCTGCCTCGGTGGGATACTGCCGGTTTGTTGAAGGAAAGAAAGAACGAGTTTCAGTAGGAACCTGGACGAAACGAATAATGGGACCATAGAGAGTAATATCTTAAAATACACATTCATTAAGCTTGAAGCTGCTCAGGTAATAAGCTTGAAGCTGCTCAGGTAATAAGCTTGAAGCTGCTCTGGTAATAAGCTTGAAGCTGCTCAGGTAACAGAACGGAAGGTCACCATATGCGACACTCAGAAATTATCAATGAAAAACAATTTCTCCTGCTTAAAAAAAAAAAAAAAAAAAAAAACGCCAAAATCAATCCATTTTTTTCCTAGTAATTCTGACCAGATTTTAAGAAAGTATGTCAATTAGATAATATGCAACTTAGTAAGTTTCATGTAGGCTTAGTGGACATGTACAAATTTTTAACATTGCCTTAAATTAGGAATTATCTGACTCTATATTTAATACACTTAGTGCATGTTAGATTGCTGGGAGAAATATCCTCGTGAAGAAAGAGAAACTCCTACAGTGGAGATTCAGGGAGGTTATACAGCCGAGAAAGAAGTTGTCTCTAACAAATTACGATAATTAAGAGATATTTAGGGTTACCCATAATTCTTCCATGGAGAGGCATTTAGGTTTAAAGAAGCTACTGTAAAGAATCATAAAACACTTGTGTTGATCAAGATATACACCAGACTGTGGCGGGAGTGTCAGCTGGTGGGGTAAACCACGACACTTATTAAACTCAATCCTTTATGTTTTATACTGGCTGATGGAGAAACTTATGTTGACCTAATTGTCTACGGTGTAAGAACTCTTCATTCATAAGGCCACATCAAATTACCTATTTATTTTTACCATTGTTGATAAAACTACTCTATATCCCGAAGTATTGCCTCAAGGAGAGAGTATTTAAATCAGGAAGAGGTAATTTTTTTTTTTTTTATTCGCCGGTATTCTCCCGGCCCGGGTCTTTTCCAAGTAGTGGTGACCCGGCCTTGGCTCCCTATCTGGGGAGTGTCTCGAGACCTAGGCCTCCCATGGGAGGAGGTACAAGTACCTCCTCATCTTTGGGACCAAGTGTCCCCAGGCCTAGCCATATTCCCCGCCCTCACGGGGCTCGTAGGAAGAAGCTAGGCCTCTGGTCTGCCATCTACCCCGCCTCAAAGGGGCTCGTGGGGATGGCAGTCTTATGAGCTGCAGATGGTAGCAAGCTCAGACCATAGGAAGAGGTAAATCTCCTCACCAGTTTAATAAAGGTGTGTACTGCTGCCTTCACTCACTGCTTGAGTGGTGTGTACTGCTGCCTTCACTCACTGCTTGAGTGGTGTGTACTGCTGCCTTCACTCACTGCTTGAGTGGTGTGTTCTGCTGCCTTCACTCACTGCTTGAGTGGTGTGTACTGCTGCCTTCACCCACTGCTTGAGTGGTGTGTTCTGCTGCCTTCACTCACTGCTTGAGTGATGTGTTCTGCTGCCTTCACTCACTGCTTGAGTGGTATGTACTGCTGCTTTCACTCACTGCTTGAGTGATGTGTTCTGCTGCCTTCACTCACTGCTTGAGTGGTGTGTTCTGCTGCCTTCACTCACTGCTTGAGTGATGTGTTCTGCTGCCTTCACTCACTGCTTGAGTGGTGTGTTCTGCTGCCTTCACTCACTGCTTGAGTGATGTGTTCTGCTGCCTTCACTCACTGCTTGAGTGGTGTGTTCTGCTGCCTTCACTCACTGCTTGAGTGGTGTGTACTGCTGCCTTCACTCACTGCTTGAGTGGTGTGTTCTGCTGCCTTCACTCACTGCTTGAGTGGTGTGTACTGCTGCCTTCACTCACTGCTTGAGTGGTGTGTACTGCTGCCTTCACTCACTGCTTGAGTGGTGTGTTCTGCTGCCTTCACTCACTGCTTGAGTGGTGTGTTCTGCTGCCTTCACTCACTGCTTGAGTGGTGTGTTCTGCTGCCTTCACTCACTGCTTGAGTGGTGTGTTCTGCTGCCTTCACTCACTGCTTGAGTGGTGTGTTCTGCTGCCTTCACTCACTGCTTGAGTGAATGCTTCATTCTGAAGTCACTTATTTAAAAATTACTGAGGCCCAATACTGTTAGGCATTCACTGTCATCATTACTGTTATGAGGTGCAGGAATAAAACCATAGGCCTGTCACTCTTCAAAAATAAGATTTAGAGAGAGAGAGAGAGAGAGAGAGAGAGAGAGAGAGAGAGAGAGAGAGAGAGAGAGAGAGAGAGAGAGAGAGAGAGAGAGAGAGAGAGAGAGAGAGAGAGAGAGAGGGAGGGAGGGAGGGAAGGAGGGAGAGAGAGAGAGAAGGAGGTAGGTAGGTAGGTAGGTAGGTAGGTAGGTAGGTAGGTAGATAGGTAGGTATGTAGGTAAGGAGGTAGGTAAGTGTGGAGAAAATGAGTGGAAACCTGAGGAGGGTAGAAACACGCAAGGTTAAGGATACCACTTGCTCTTAATTAATCTCTTCCTAATGCCCTCTTTCCAGTATCTGCATATTTTATTATAGGTTACATTGAGAAGTTAACTGATTTACAATTAAATTTGCCCTCTTCAATTAAAACCTGTTCACTTTAGTATCAAAGTTGTCAGAGTCAGAAATACACTTTAAGTCTGGAACCCGGTCCCAGTTTTTTCTAGACCTCATGATTCTCTCTTTTGAAAAATAGAATATTTGTGAAAACTTTAAAAAATTCATTAGCCCCTTATTTTATGGTCAGATTGGAATAACAATGCGTGCCATAAAGCTCTATAGACATCTTGGACTTACTGAAGGGAGCTCCCTGGTGTCCACGACCCACAGATTGGAATCAATGATTTAAAGTGAATACATGACGAACTAATGTCTTATTGTTACCTGGAGTATACCTGGAGAAGGTTTCGGGGGTCAACGCCCCCGCAGCCCTGCTGTGACCCGGCCCCCATGTTGGATCAGGACCTTTCAAAAAGGCTGTTACGTTGGCGCAGGAAAGAAGATGGTCAAACCCGCATAACCTTGAATTATCCAGCATTTAAATTTTAATTTGGGTTGTTTTGCAGGCACATGCAAGCATGGGTGTGGGGGAACTGTTGGTGGAGACTAAGGGTGGTAATTTTGGAGATGGGCTGCGTTGGATAACATAGATTACAACAGAGGAGATAAATGTTAAGCTGGGGTGGTGGTGGAATGATGGCTGGTGTGTCAATAAACCCCTGTATATCATTAGATTTTTCTCACAGAACTCTGAAGTTGATAATTTCTCTCTAAAACCCTTTAATGATTCCCCCCCACCCCACCCCACCCCACCACCCACCCCACACCACCCCCCCACACCACCACCACCCCCCCCCCACCCCACCACCCCCACCCCACCACCCCCACCACCACACCCCCATCACCACCACACCCCACCACCCACCACCCCCCCCCACACCACCACCCACCCCCACCCACCATCATAACACCCCACCACCACCCCACTACCACCCCCCACCACCCACCACCACCACCCCACCACCCCTACCACCCCACCCCATATACCACCACCCCCACCAAACCACCCCCACCCACCCTACCCCCACCCCCATCATCCCACCACCCCACCACCCCACCATCCCACCCCACCCCCACCCACCCCCCCACCATCACTTCCCACCACCACCAACACTACCACCACCCCCCCACACTACCCCACCACCACCCCCACTCCCACCACCCCCACCATCCCTACCCCCACCACCACCCCACCACTACCCCCACCACCCCATACCACCACCACCACCACATCACTCCACCCCACCACCCCCACCACCCCACCACCACCACCACAAACCCCCACAACCCCCATCATACCACCCCACCTCACCACCCACTACCACCACCCCCACCACCACTCCCCCACCCCCCACCACCCCCATCACTACCCCCCCCACCACACCCACCCCACCCCCCTTACCACCCCCACCCATACCCCCAACCATCATACCCCCCACACCATCCCACCACTACCCCCACCCCAAACCATCATACCCCCACCCCCATCACACCCCACCCCACCATCGCTACCACCACCACCACCACCACTACCACACCACCACCACCACCACCACCACCACTACCACCACCACCACCATCACTACCACCACCACCATCACCACCACTACCACCACCACCACCACCACTACCACCACCAACACCATCACTACTACCACCACCATCCCCACCACCACTACCACCACCACAACCATCACTACCACCACCACCATCACTACCACCACCACCACCATCACTACCACTACCACCACCACCACCACCACCACTACCACCACCACCACCATCACTACCACCACACCATCACCACCACCACTACCACCTCCACCACCACTACCACCACCACCACCATCACTACCACCACACCACCACCACTACCACCACCACCACCACCACCACCACCACCACACCACCATCACTACCACCACCACCACCATCACGACCACCACTACCACCACCACCACCACCACCACCACCACCAATACCACCACCACCATCACTACCACCACCCCACCACCACCACCACCACTACCACCACCACCACCATCACTAACACCACCACCACCACATACCACCACCACCACCACCACCACTACCACCACCACCACCATCACTACCACCACCACCATTACCACCACCACTACCACCACCACCACCACCACTACCACCACCACCACCATCACTACCACCACCACCATTACCACCACCACTACCACCACCACCACCACCACCACTACCACCAATGTTCACCGCATGACTCAAACCTGGTAACATCGTGACCTCAACCCAACTTGCCAATGTTCACCGCATGATTCAAGCCTGGTAACATCGTGACCTCAACCCAACTTGCCAATGTTCACTGCATGATTCAAGCCTGGTAACATCGTGACCTCAACCCAACTTGCCAATGTTCACCGCATGATTCAAGCCTGGTAACATCGTGACCTCAACCCAACTTGCCAATGTTCACCGCATGATTCAAGCCTGGTAACATCGTGACCTCAACACAAATTGCCAATGAGTCGTTAATCCTTTTGTTGTACTGGCCTCTCTTAACTTCCTTTGGTTCTACCTTCTCTGAGTACATAAGCCTGTGCCTGTCATTTCTTTCTTGGGGATGCTGTTGCAACCCCTGAATGGGTTGCAATGATTATTATGTATATATATAATTATTACCTTTTCATTTAATTTTATATTGCTTATATTTGCGATAATAGCTAAATCGTAAATGTATTGCTTTATATTGTTATTTGACGAAGTTTCCTTTGTTAGGTAGGATGTAACATATTATGTGCTCAGTTCAAGTCTTGTTTGACTAACTACTGTAATTATCGCTCTTTGCTCGTTATTCTGCCGGCTTCTGAGCTGCAGTTGTCCACGGAGCTATCACGTGATCGAGGGGGGGGGTGTCCTCACCTCACCTGAAGTATTCAGTCTGGTCTAGACTCTCTTGGTGGTTGGACAGATTGTCTGTCTCATTATTCTTGTTAGTTCTGTAGAACTCTGTTCACAGAACATTGTATAGACTTAGTGATTTTCGATGTTGTACTGAGGTTGTGTGTCGCATAGACACTCTAAACAACTCAGGTCCTGAGCTGTATCTTATGACCTACTAATTTGTACTGGTATCTGTGTATTATCGCAGTCGGGGATTTTCTTATGCTGAACTTAGATTCAGTAGTATGGGAGTTTGGTGACTTTTGTGGAGGATCTGCAGATGGTCCCTACTTAGTGTCGTTATATTATCTCCTTGTTCCTGATTCTGTGTCGCAGTTGCTTGTTGTATTGCTATTGGGCTTAGCATTCTTTTTATTGTTCAAGCAGACTGTTCTGACTGCCAGTTGGTTATGAAGTTAGTTTATGAGAGGACTTTGTCAGTCAATTGTTTAAGTCTAGTTGAGTCGTGAGACATAACGAACTACTTAGAGCACTTACACACATACATACTTGTACATATTTGTAATATCTTATTAAATGTTAATGTACCAGACGGTACTTAAGAATTATAAATGAGATATGTGCTTTCAGCACAATAATACTGTAAACGAGAGAAGTGATATTATTTTGATTACTGTGATTAATTTAATTTAATTTAATTTGATAATATACTTCTAGACTTAATAAATTTATTAAATTTTAATTTCTCTAGTTAGTAGCCTACCAGTTGTAATCCTGAAGCACTATTGAATCATACTGAATTTTAATGGATAATTGGACAAGGATACTGACTACTTGTTACGAAAACCCAGTAACAGGCTGGATGCTAGAAGGGCAGTCCTTTCAAGTATTCACTGGAGATCTCTAAGCTTTTAGAATCGCGTTTTTTGTAACAGATGCAAAACCTATTTAAATGCAATAACCACCTTCCTGCCACTGCTACCTGTCCACAGTACCGCCACTCATCTCTCCCCCTCTACCACAAATCTATAGCACCCCCCCCCCACTTCTAGTCACCATCACTCTTCAACCCTACAGTATACTTGACAAGTAGCCACAAACAGAACTTAACAGCGAGTACGAAATACAAATACGATCGCACTTATCACTGAAATCACTGTCACAAAATATCACTGGTGATAACTAAGTATTATGACACAATAGAGGAGAGGTAATCACGTGAACTTCCTACTGGACTCTTAATAAAACTAGGTAGCCTTAAGTATTACATAATACTAAAGAAGATAATAAATATTACAATAACAATCGTACATAGTGCGGTCATTTATAAATGAGTCAGTGAGCTCCCGCTAAGTCACCTTTCATGATAAATCAACCTCTCTCTCTCTCTCTCTCTCTCTCTCTCTCTCTCTCTCTCTCTCTCTCTCTCTCTCTCTCTCTCTCTCTCTCTCTCTCAAGCACGCACGCACAAGCACAAATGTCTCATGAATCTCGCCAGTCAGAAAACAAACAAATTACACGAGCTCTACTAAAAAAAAATCGTAGGGGTCTCTGGATAAGTCTCCGCTCATTAAGGAACGGCTTACGACCCAATTAGCAACACAAGAAAAATACTTCTGTAACTAGAAGCCGAGATTCTCCAGACTAAGAACCACTTATAAAGCCAGGACAAGATGATGCCAAGTCACTCTTCAGATTATAATGGAAGCAGCAGTGTACTGGGAAATGTTTGCTACGAGGGAGAGAAATCTGTTTCCATAGACGGGAAATATGCATGGAGGGAGAGAATGAGATGGAATCAGTGTGTCTGCGAGAATTGGAAAGTTACCTAGAATTTACCTGGAGGGTATTCTAGGGATCAACTCCCAAGCGACCCGGTCCACGACCAGGCCTCCCGATGGATCAGGCAGGGCCTTATTAACCTGGCTGTTACTGTTAGCCGCACGTAGTTGAACATACGAACCACAGCCCGGCTGATCCGGCACCGACTTTAGGTATCTATCCAGCGCCCTCTTGAAGGCAGCCAGGGCCCTATTGGTAATTCCCCTTATGCATAGAGGGAGGC
>NC_069445.1:39095417-39097917 GCF_026875155.1 Cherax quadricarinatus | reverse complement strand
TATATATATATATATATATATATATATAATATATATATATATATATATATATATATATATATATATATATATATATATATATTTATATATATATTTATACATATATATATATATACATATATATATATATATATATATATATATATTTTTAATATATATAGGGAAGTACCACCTCTATAGCTGGAATGGGGACCCTCATCCTCAGAGAAGACAATAAACGTACCTCAGAGAAAACTCAAGGTTCTCCCCGGAGCTGTTTAAATATTTTCTTCTCCTACCACCCCCTATATATGTTTTATTCTATGTGAACATTTATTAATAAACAAAATACATTTACAGAAAAAAACATAAACATGAATACAATGGCACAATGCATCAAAGATGATGAATTTCCTCCAGCTCCTCCGAGGCTGGACGTGAGCCAAGTATGCAGCAAGCATTTCCCCTCTGGATGGCGATGCTGAGGCGCTGGAACATGAAAGTGGCTGCCCTTGGGTCCCTGGTGGTGTCGATGAGTCTGGAACCCAATTCTTTAAGGAAACGTGTGGCATTTTTTCCCCATGATCCCAAGGTCTCTGATCCCACTGGGACAAATTGATACTGTTGGCTAATGTCCCTGTACTTGCTGATCTTGTACTCCTCCCTGTGGTCAGCAGCTCCTCCCTGTCGCCCCACACTGTGATGGATATAGGTGTCAGCCAGTGTGGACACACAGGTATAGTCCCATGCTAAGAGCTTGCCATTCTTCCAAGGATAGATGGTGATCCCGTCGGGGCGGTTTGCTGGGTTGTGGGTATTGTTTGCTGCAAGTGATCGTGGCTCCCTCTCGGCAGGGCATCCAGCTGTAGCAAGGGTTCTCTTAATGATGTCGTTGACCTCATTGTGTCTTGCATGCCAGCCCTTGGTTTTGGAACAGTTAAGACCATGTAGACCGTATTGGTCTACTTGCACTTCGCCACAAATACACATATATTCTGTGTGAATTGGGGCAGCAAGGCGCAGAGCCACTGCAATACGGAGGGTCTTAGGGTCGAGTCGCGTTCCCATTGCCGATATGGGAACTGTTTGGAGGAAGTCCCCGGAGTGAGGTGCACTCACAGCCTGGAGACGGGCAATCTCCCTATATATATATATATATATATATATATATATATATATATATATATATATATATATATATATATATATATATATATATATATATATATATATATATGTATATATATATACATATATATATATATATATATATATATATAATATATATATATATATATATATATATATATATATATATATATATATATATATATATATATATATATACATATATAAATATATATATATATATATATATATATATATATATATATATATATATATATATATATATATATATATATATATATATTATATATATATATATATATGTACATATATATATATATATATATATATATATATAAATATATATATATATATATATATATATATATATATTTATATATATATATATATTATATATTATATATATATATATATATATATATATATATATATATATATATATATATATATATATATATATATATATATATATATCAATAACAACACTGCGCTAGCCAAGGATTCGAACCCATGTTGTACTGGCCTGCCTCATGGTGAGCGAGAACCACATGACGCTTCAAAGCGTTATGTGGTTCTCGCTTACCGTGAGACAGGCCAGTACAACATGGGTTCGAATCCTTGGCTAGCGCAGTGTTGTTACTGATCAATACCACAGGAGCAGTAGAGATGTGAAGACGATGTAATCAGTCCATCACCCTTGGAGTCGTGTTGAGACTTAATTAAATACTGTCGGAAGGAGAGGTGCAGAGTAGTAGTAGTGAGAATGTAGCCACTGATATGTATACCATTTGATAATCACTCTGTCGGACACTGCAACACAAAGGCATCTTGGTACAGAAGAGAAAACACTTTGGACAACTTTTTCAAGTGAAAATTGTTTGATCTGAGAGGGACATGACCTCTCAGTGGCAACATTCACTACTACTACTCTGCACCTCTCCTTCCGACAGTATTTAATGTACTGGTGTGTGTTGCATCCAGGGTGTTAGTGGACTGGTGTGGGTTAAATCCTGGGTGTTAGTGGAATGGTGTGGGTTGCATCCTGGGTGTTAGTGGACTGGTGTGGGTCACATCCTGAGTGTTAGTGGACTGGTGTGGGTCACATCCTGGGTGTTAGTGGATTGGTGTGGGTCACATCCTGGGTGTTAGTGGACTGGTGTGGGTCACATCCTGGGTGTTAGTGGACTGGTGTGGGTCACATCCTGGGTTTTAGTGAACTGATGTGGGTCACATCCTGGGTGTTAGTGGACTGGTGTGGGTCACATCCTGGGTGTTAGTTGACTGGTGAGGGTCACATCCTGGGTGTTAATGGACTGGTGTGGGTCGCATCCTGGGTGTTAGTGGACTGGTGTGGGTTGCATCCTAGGTGTTA
>NC_069445.1:39059060-39094917 GCF_026875155.1 Cherax quadricarinatus | reverse complement strand
AACAATTAACTCGTGGCACTCGAGTATGCACAATGCTTATTCCTCTAAGAAAAAGGAGTAGATGTAAAATAGAAAGAGACAGGCGCTCCCTTTACAGGCGACGGAAAAGAATAACAGAGCGGCTAAAAGAGGTCAATATATCTGAAATGCGCAGGGAGACACTGGTCAGAGAAATAGCAAGCATCGAACTTAAGCTAAAAGAATCCTTTAGGAGTCAGGAATCGCGGGAAGAACTAAAAGCCATAAATGAAATCGAAAGAAACCCAAAGTATTTCTTCTCCTAGGCCAAATCAATATCGAGAACAACGTCCAGTATTGGGCCCCTACTTAAACAAGATGGGTCCTACACAGATGACAGCAAGGAAATGAGTGAGCTACTCAAGTCCCAATATGACTCAGTTTTTAGCAAGCCGCTAACCAGACTGAGAGTCGAAGATCAAAACGAATTTTTTATGAGAGAGCCACAAAATTTGATTAACACAAGCCTATCCGATGTTATCCTGACGCCAAATGACTTCGAACAGGCGATAAATGACATGCCCATGCACTCTGCCCCAGGGCCAGACTCATGGAACTCTGTGTTCATAAAGAACTGCAAGAAGCCCCTATCACGAGCCTTTCCATCCTATGGAGAGGGAGCATGGACTCGGGGGTCGTCCCACAGTTACTAAAAACAACAGACATAGCCCCACTCCACAAAGGGGGCAGTAAAGCAACAGCAAAGAACTACAGACCAATAGCACTAACATCTTTTGAAAGGGTCCTAAGAAGCAAGATCACCACCCATCTAGAAACCCATCAGTTACACAACCCAGGGCAACATGGGTTTAGAACAGGTCGCTCCTGTCTGTCTCAACTATTGGATCACTACGACAAGGTCCTAAATGCACTAGAAGACAAAAAAAATGCAGATGTAATATATACAGACTTTGCAAAAGCCTTCGACAAGTGTGACCATGGCGTAATAGCGCACAAAATGCGTGCTAAAGGAATAACAGGAAAAGTCGGTCGATGGATCTATAATTTTCCTCACTAACAGAACACAGAGAGTAGTCGTCAACAGAGTAAAGTCCGAGGCAGCTACGGTTTAAAGCTCTGTTCCACAAGGCACAGTACTCGCTCCCATCTTGTTCCTCATCCTCATATCCGACATAGACAAGGACGTCAGCCACAGCACCGTGTCTTCCTTTGCAGATGACACACGAATCTGCATGACAGTGTCTTCCATTGCAGACACTGCAAGGCTCCAGGCGGACATCAACCAAATCTTTCAGTGGGCTGCAGAAAACAATATGAAGTTCAACGATGAGAAAATTCAATTACTCAGATATGGTAAACATGAGGAAATTAAATCTTCATCAGAGTACAAAACAAATTCTGGCCACAAAATAGAGCGAAACACCAACGTCAAAGACCTGGGAGTGATCATGTCGGAGGATCTCACCTTCAAGGACCATAACATTGTATCAATCGCATCTGCTAGAAAAATGACAGGATGGATAATGAGAACCTTCAAAACTAGGGAGGCCAAGCCCATGATGACACTCTTCAGGTCACTTTTTCTATCTAGGCTGGAATATTGCTGCAAACTAACAGCACCTTTCAAGAAGTGAAAATTGCCGACCTAAAAATGTACAGAGAACTTTCAACGGCACGCATAACGGAGATCAAACACCTCAATTACTGGGAGCGCTTGAGGTTCCTAAACCTGTATTCCCTGTAACGCAGGAGGGAGAGATACATGATTATATACACCTGGAAAATCCTAGAGGGACTAGTACCGAACTTGCTCACGAAAATCACTCACTACGAAAGCAAAAGACTTGGCAGACGATGCACCATCCCCCAATGAAAAGCAGGGGTGTCACTAGCACGTTAAGAGACCATACAATAAGTGTCAGGGCCCGAGACTGTTCAACTGCCTCCCAGCACACATAAGGGGGATTACCAACAGACCCCTGGCAGTTTTCAAGCGGGCCCACTGGAAAAGAACCCTAAAGTCAGTTCCGATAAACCGGGGCTGTGCTGAAAGGGGGGGGTTTGCGTGCGCCAGCAGCAACCCCTGGTTGATCAGGCCTGACCCCCCCAGGGGGCCGGGTCACAGGGGGGACCGGGGGGGGCGTTGCCCCCCGGAAAACTCTCCCCGGTAAACTCCCAGGTAAACACTCTCATGCCCCCCCCCAAGGAGACAAGCCAGCTATTCCCCCACTAAACTTACACTAAACCCAAATTTTTAAAACCCCATAAATAAAAAGAACCTTACCCTTCGTACTTTTATTTTAAATTCCCCAATTCACGGGGGAAATTTCTAACGTTAGCCTCCTATATACTTTCGAAAAACCTGATCCCACCCTTCCTGTACAGTCCAGGTTACGACACATCGTACGAAAAAACTGTTATCGAAAAGAAGGGCGCCTTCTCACCTCACAACCCCCTTTCCCCCCTCATCCCCAAATTGGAATATTGTAGATATAATCCACCATGAGAAATCTAAAGTTTTTTGGGCTTCCTCTTCTAAACCCAAATTTTCAAAAACTTAAGACCAAAAAACATAAAGAACTGTCAACCCCCCCTCCCCAAAACCTATGTACCAACCTCCCAAACCCAACCGCTGCCCATCTTCAAACCCCTTGCCCCCCTCCACAAAAATCACACACCCCCCCCTTCTACTACCCTCCTTTTTTCTTAATACCCCCAAAACAACCCAAGATACAATCAAAAAAAAAAACCCAAAATTCACGCACCCTGGGCCCAAAAAATTTCAGCTTCCCAAAATTCTATACCAAATGTTTCCCCACGAGTAAAATGGGGAACAAACCCTAAACCCGGGGAAACACTTTAACCCCCAGAAAATCAAACCCCCAAAAAAGGCCAAAAAAAAATTTAAAATTTCCCCTAAATTTCAACGCTTCCAAAAACACTTCTTCAACCTCATAAAACCCTTTTCTTATTTCCCGCCATCACCCCCATGCAATACCCCCCATTTAAGAAACCACTTTTAAAGCCCCCCGTGTTGACCCATCAATCCCAACCCCCCCTGGCAAAAGGTAATAAAAAACATCTTTTTTTAACCAAGAAAAACTTGATCCCCCCCAAAAATTTTAAAACCCACTTTTTTTCCAAAATTCCCCAATTGCCGTCCTGAAATGGGGAAAACCCAGCCACTACATCCAAAACCTTATATAAAATTTAAAACTTTTTCTACAATAAACAATTGGGGGGAGAGGGGAGTTTTGGGGGCCCCTAAAAACCCCCAAAGGGACCCCCAACGATCCTTTCAAACAACCCTATCCGAGTTTTCCCCCAACGCAAACATCCTTGTCATCCGGTAATAATCCCACAAATTTTTTAGCGACCCACACATTTTTTAAAACAAATTAAAATCCCCTTACCCCCCCCTTTCCCAATTTGCCAAACCCCCCATGTCATTGACTTTTCATTGTTTACCTTCGTAATCGGGCCCCTTTTCAAACACTTGCAAACCTCTTCCAAAACTTTCAAAACCCAGAACAGTAAATTCATTACAAACCTTTTAATCCACCCCAAAGAAATCCCTCCATAAAACCCCCAGCCTGGCCCCGGGAGTGACGGTACGTTCCCCAGTTAAAAAAGGGGTCCTGAAAAAACCCAAAATAAAAATTGTGACATGGTAAAAAAACCCCTGCCTGGGGAACCTTTTACCCTTCGAAAAATTCCCCTCCCATTTAAAACCAACTTACTTAAACCCTCATTTTTGGCTCCCCTATACAGTGTATTTCCCCCAATCAACTATTTGGCCCCCAAAAACCCTTTGGGTTCCCCCCAAGTTTTACACAGAAATGCAAAACCTTTCCACCTATAAATAGGCTGCCTGCCACCCAAACCCCAGAAAAAGCTCCCCCCTTCCCCCCCTCCTTTTGACCCCCAAACAAAAGTTCTCAAATTTCCTTGTCCTTAAAATCTCCCAAACGGGGGATTTTCGTTTATGCCCCCCTCCCACTACACATTTCCCCTGTTACCAAAAATTTTTTTGCAAAAAAACCCTTATAGCCCGGGCACATAACAATGAAATTGCCCGTTTAACCCCCCGAAGGGGGGAGGGCCCCTTACCTTTGGGGACAAGCACCAAAACCTGCTGTAGTTGCTCGGGGAGGGGCGGGGAAACCCAAGATACAAATTTTTCAATTATAAGGTTATCAAACGGGCGAAGATTGGAAAACGGGTTGTTTTTTGTGTTCACAAACCCTGTGTTATTTTTAACGCACAGTTTAGCGTCTTTCCCCGGGGTGACCCCTTGGACGGTTTTTCAGTGTTTCCCGGGCAGTGAGCCCGAGGGGGGTTTGGGGGCCCCCGACTGGGGCTCTGACCCTCACAGCTCTGCACTCAGTTTTGGGTGGCTTTTGAGGCCCATGGGCCCGGGGACTCTGCTGCTGGCTCTGTCCCCACCCTACAGTAAACCCTGACAGATCCAGGAGGCGGCCTAAACGTTCCTTGGAAGGGCGGGGGGGATTTGGAGGACGACGTGGGGCGGGTGGGAGCCCCCCCCAAAAAGGCCCAAGGTTTGCGGGAGATTTCCGTGTAAAAATCTGCCACTAGGTCCGCCCGGCCCAGCCCCTCCCCAAAGAAGACTTGAAAACCCCCAGATGGCCATAGGGGTCGTGGAAGGAAGGGGAGGTGTGGGCCCTCAAGTGGAAAAGGAAATGGAGCCACCCCGGTCCCTAAAACCATTTTGCGTTTGGCTCCACAGTGGACGGGGACTGGTTAAACCCCACGGGGAAAAGGAGGATTTTCCCGCTCAGCTCAGGCACAAGAAAACCCGGGGCCTTAAAACAAATTAAAAGGTTCCCAACTAAGGTTTGTAAGGTATCTGGAAGGTCCCCCCCACCCAATTTTCCCGCGGGCGAGTTCACTCGGGGGAAACCGGGTTTGGTCATTCCTGGGGCCCGAAGACTCTTACGGGGGTTTAAAGGGCTGGTTGTGCCCCCTCCCGGGCATGGGGGAAACGGCTTGCTTCAGAGAAGGGTGTACAAGGGGGTGCTTTTCCCATTTCTCGGGTTGCCCCCCCCACGGGGACCCCTTTTTGGAAGTCCCCAATTGTCAAGGGGGAGCGACTCACTGCAACGGTGAACAAGGGGGCCCAAACCTTTCAGGTGCTGACCCACCCCCAAAGGGGTCCATTTCCCCACGCCCTGGCCTTGGGTCGGGGAAGATTAAAAGACCCAACCATACCTGCCCCCCAGTAAATGCTTCAACCCCGGGGTTAAATTTCCATTTTGGGCAGCCCCCCCTCCCACCCAGAGAAGAAGTGTGGTGGGGTGCAAAAGGCACAGGGACTCGAAAGGACGCATTGCAATCCTCAAACACCACCGGGCGAACCCCTTCGGCCAGCCCCCAAAGTGTCCCAATGCTCAAAGGGGCCCCCTCCCCGGGAAAAACCAGAGCTGCCCTGTGATGGTCCCAGCACGGGCGGGGTTTTTCGTCATCGGGAAGCCCCCAAACACCCCCGACGCCACCCACCCTTTGGAACTGCCCAGCAACAGTAAAGCAGGGGCTCCAATCAGGGTTTTCCCCGGGGATACCGCAGGAGGGCAAAAACCAAAGCGATTTTTCCCAGCCCCGGGGTCCCAACGGGGGCATCAAGGGCAGACACTGGTTTGCAGCAGAGGGGGTTAAAAACTGGGGGTTTTTCGGGAAAGGAGGGGAAAGGGGGCCAAAAAGGGAAAATCTTTGGGGAAAAAACAGCCACGGGCCAGGAAACCCCAACCTCCCCCCAGCAGGTCCCCTGGGCCCCAAAAATTCCTTCCCAATAGGGCCCAGCGGGCCTCTTCCCAAGGACAGGCCCCTCCTGTGGGGGCCAGCGACGGGGCAAAAGGGTTTCCCCCCGGGGGGGGACTTGGAACCCCATGGCCACTCGGGCCCCCCCCCGGGGCACCCAACTTTTTGCTGTTTGCGGGTGTCGACAGCCACCCAACTTCCCCGTGACCCAGCCCCCGCCTCACGGGTCGTCCAGCTCAATGCCTCCCAAAGTAAGGGTCGAACCCTTTTTCCAGATGACTGAAAAAAAACCATCGGGGTCATTCAGCGCCCCTTTTTGTCCCCTGTGCCGTGGGCAGAGGACAGGGGCCCCGGGGGGGCGCTCCTGTCGGGGTGGGGGGCCGTGGTCCTACGGACGGAAAGACTCAAGGGAAATTTTCAACCCATCATCCAGGAGCCCTTCCCAAGTCTGTGATGGAGGGGGCCCCCGGAGTCCCAAAACAACGGACGAAACCCCCAAAGGGGGCAGAGAGGGAAATTTCAGTGAGCCACCTCTGCGGCCCTTAAAGTTCCCCAGTGGAAAAATTTGTGGGCTGCGGGCAGAAAATTCATTTAGTGATTGAAGCTGAAAATTTCAGGATGAGGGTTGATGTTTTCCCTGTTTCAGGAGACACTCCCCGTTTTGTCACGTAAAATGCAGCCCGAAATTCCCGGGGTTTCTCTCCCTCCCTTTTCAGCCCCTGGAAGGGACTGGCGGGGGGCAGGGCGTTTTAACGTCAGGACCACTATCCCTCATTCAAATTCCATGACCCCATCGACTGTGGGGGGGCTAGAGGTTCAGGCTGCACCCTACACCTGGTGGATGGCCCTCTCGTGGTTTACAAAATTTTTCAGAAACCCCTCGGTACAAACCCCTTTACATCTCAGAGGTGGGAGCACTCGCCCCCCGGGGGGGGGGTCTTGTTGTGGCGGGGTGTCAATGCCCCCCACCCAATAATTTTTTCGTCTCTCCTACCCAACCCGCGGGAGGCAAACCCTTCGGCTGTGGTTTGGGGGGAGGTCCCCCGAGTCGCCCCCTCAATAATGGTGAGCCAACCCCCTCATATGGTGGCCCCTTGGGGTGTCACACTCCCTCTCTAGGGGGTTGCTCTCGGCGGGGAGGGTGGGGGGGTCCCCCCCCGTCTCACCCCGTGTCACTTTTTCCGTGGTCACTAAAGGGTTTGGGGGTTTTGGGCCAGCGGGCCCGGGTCCCCACACCTACCCCCAAAATTGGGAAACTAAAAAAAGGGGGGAAATGGCAGTGCTTCCAGGGGTTCCCTTGAGCGTTGGTGGGCTGAGGGCTCCCCCTTTCCCAAAAAACCCCAAATTGGGGGCGGCTCAAAGCTTGGGAGGGGCCTTCACATGTGCAGTGAGGAGCTAAAACCTAAATTACAGGCGGAGGGGCTTTTAAAGTGACTGGGTGGTTTTACAAAGAGGGCATCAGGGGAAAAGAACCACCGCATCAATGGTTGGTCAAAATGCACAGGGGTAATCCCCCGGTTGGGGAATCCATGCGTCTGCTCAGGAATGGGTTTTGGGATGCAAAGCCATGTCTCAACAGGGTCCCGGAGGTAAAGGGGTTTGATGGTGTGCCTCCTTCAGCCCACTCCTCCACCCTATCGGGAATTTGGGCCAAGGGTTTTTATTGGGCCTGGGCAACGCGCGTGGTGGGTCGGTTGGGACCCGACCCGCAAAGGAGGCAAAAGCGTCTGGTGGACCTATTCACCCCCCAGAGTGGCCAAGGCTCAAAATTTCCTCAGGATCCCGGGGCCTCCAAGCCACCCCCCTTCCTAGAAGGGGGATGGTGATCCCAAACACATCCAGGTGGGGTTTCAAGGATGAAAAACTTCACCGACCAGGGGCTCCAGGCCCCTTACAAACTCAATTGGGGGGACACTGCTCCGGGGCTGATGGTAATTCCCCATGGCATGATTTACTCGGGCTGGCCCTTCTGGACTTTGGGGCTGTCCTTTGGAGTCACAACCCGACTTGGGAGTGGCAAAATCCCTGTCGTTTGGGAAAGGGGGACATCATACCGATTCCTAAGCCCGGGGGTCCCGGCATTTTGGACCCCCTTTTCCCCCCCCCAATTTTTATTTCGAAGGTGTCTGAAAAAAATGGTGGGAGCGCCCGAGGTGGAAATTGGCCCTTCCCCTTTAAAAACCTTTTATGGCTTCACCAGAGGATGGGACTTTTCCCCAAAGCCTTTCCCCTCTACTGGGCCCGGGATTGGGTCGGACGCCCAACCCACATGTTGTCTTTCTTGACCTCAAAAAGCTTTTTAGCTTTGCCAGTGCACCCGCCCTCCTTCCTCTTGGCCCGCAGGGGGGTAAAAGGCAGGCTGCTTTCATGGTTCCCTTCCTATCTCCAGGCCCGGCGGGGCCCCGGGGGGGGGAAAGCTTCAGGGGCAAAGCCCCTTCTCTCAAAAACCCTGGGCAATGGCCCCTCCACAGGGCGGGGGGGGCTTAGTCCCACCCTGTTCAATGTTCTGATGCATCAGCTGTGTTTCCCGCCTTTCTCCCCGAGGGGAAAACCCCCCTCCTCAGCTATGCCGATTCCGGCCTTGGGCCCACCTGGAAACACTGCTTTTGCAGTGTGCCCCGGGGAACCCCCAATCTGCCCGGCTTCCCCCTGCCGTCACTAGTGACTCAAGGGTTTGGGAGCAAAAAAACCCAAAACCATATCCTTCGCAAACCCAAAGGGCCCCGGCAGAGGTGCGGGTCCCGGGGATCGCCCCGGAGTTGGGGTTTACGTTATTTGGGGAAACCTTTGGCATCTACTTTTAAAAGGGACCTAAACCTTTCCCAGAAAACATGTGCGGCCCCATTAAAAAAAGGGGGTTGCAGAGGGCAGATCATTGATGCCCAAAGGCCAACCCTAGGGTTGGGGGGCCCGGGCCCCGAGGTCATGAAAGGGTTTTTCTCATCCAGGCAAAACCGTTTTCCCTTTGTTAAAAAATGGGGCACTTGCTTGGTTACGCCAGACCCCCAAACATCAAATTCCCCCTGTGCATCCAGAACAAGCTGTAAAGGGGCCCTGGGCCCGGGGGGTCCTTTGGGCCCAATGCAGTGGCTTTGAAACCCTTTAGGTGCAGCTACACCTCTGGAAGACAGGTCCAAAATGGGAGCTGCCAGGAGGATTTTCAAAGGGATCTGACTCCCAGGGGTGAAAAAACTGATGAGAATTTTTTGGTCCCCCCAGGGGCAAAGGGCATTTTCCCTGCATCCCGGCCGCCGATGGATGTGGTTTGGTAGCAATGCCACACAGAAGCTCTTGCCCCTGAAAATTTTTCCAGGGGGGGGGCTGCGACAGAAGGGAGCGAACTACCCGGGGCCCCTCCTTGGGCACCCCGGCTGTTTGCGGGGGAGCTGGAAAAACCCACCAGACAAACAAGAGGCAATTTCACCCCGGGGCATTCTGGCCCCCACCCTTTCCCGGGGGAGCCCTTGTGGGTGCGGAAAAGGGCCCCGGGTTTTGTGCCAAATTACATGATGGGCTCCCGAGACCCCCGTGGCAGGCCGGGACAGCTGCTGGGATGTTCCACAGCAATCTGACAAAACAGGGTTTGGGGCCTCCCCGACCATTGCAAACCCTCCTCCAGCCGAACTCTTTTCCAAACCAACAAGTCTGCGCATTCTCTTGCAGACCCTCAGCATCCCCCCCTCCCTCCACGTTGATTTTCCCAAAGGGAGCAATCCAAGCCCCTTTTTTGCACAGAAGCCAAAGGACAACATACAATTAATCAAATCCATCCGGGGTGACCTGAGACTTCATGGGGCCCCGGGGGCGGGGTACCATCAACTGGATCCCGAGCCATGTGGGGGATCCCTGGCAATGATGCTGGGAGATGAAGCTGCTAGGACCCGCAACCCTCGAGGCACCCGCCACGTGCTGCGAACTCCATCAGCCCCACCGATTTTCGCCGGGTTTTGTGGTGCGGGGGAGGCGCCCCTTTCCCGACCCTGGGAAATCCCTGGGGCCTCTGTTAAAGTCGGGCGACCACAGGTGCCCCCTCCAAGTTTTTCGGACACATCCAGGGAAATGGGGTGCATATCCACCACCTCCCCTTAAAGGGTATCCCACCACCCGCGCGGATTGTTGAACGGGACCCGGGGAGGCTGTGCCCATTGTTACCCAAATTTGGTTTCCCCAGCCCCGGGGGCACCTCCTGTTAGACTGCCCGGGTACGAGCCCCTTCGCCGGGAGACCTTCCCAATGGAAAATTAAGGAAGGGGAAATTAGGCACGCACATCCGGGTCTTTGGCCCAAAATTGGAAACCTTCCCCTTTCCCGTCCCTTGCAGGGGATCCCGCCCCCCCCCCGGCTGGTTGCCCGCGAGGGCCCCGTTTAGGTCCTTGCACTCTCCCCACCCTGTTTGAAAAGGGGTTTTACGGGTTCGGCCTGGCCGGGGTGTACCCCCCCTCCAAGTGTTGCACTCTTTCCCACCCTGCCAAGCCGGGGACCAAATGGAAGGACCCGGGCCGGTTCTGGGTAAAAAATTTAAAAAGCCGCCCCTAACTTTCCCCCCTTTTCAATTAAAAACCCAAATAAAATTTCCCCCCCCCCCCCTCTGAAATAAAAAACCCCACTCTTAAAACCACAATAAAACCCGGGGGGCCCCCCCTAGAAATGGGCCGCCCCCCCATTAAACCCCCCCCGCCCCCATCACTTTTAAATTTGCACTTTCTTGTTGTCCTAAACACCCTTACTTGCTTGGGTGTTTTTTACCAATACCGGTAATAACCTTTTTAAAATTTCCCCCAACGCCTGCCCCGTAAAAAAAATTCCAAAGGTTAGACCCAATTTAATACCCCGGGGCCCTTTTCCCCTTTCATGTGAAAACCCCAATCTTTTTCCCCCCAAAAAACCCAAAACCTGCGCCCCCACCCTTTAAAAAACCTTTTTAATTGCAACTCTTATTGTTCTCACCGGGCCTAAAAACACCCCCAAAAATTCCCATTTCAACCCCTTAATCGATCCTCTAAATAATTCGCAAACCCATATTTTAAATTATTTATTCATTTACCCCCCCTCACATAGTACTTTCCTATCCTTTCTTTAGCCACAAAATCCCACCATGTTCAATGTCAATCCACCTCTTGAGCTTCCTTGTAAACTCTTTCCATAAAATAGAAAAACCCTCCAAACCTTATCACTCAACACACTAATGTTCAATTTCCTAAAGTCCTATATTTTTCCCTGCCATCTCCTCCCACCCTACTTCCACCACTACAGCGCTATGATCTGAATAGCCACCTCAACGGTATTAAAAGATTTAAAAGAAACCCCCTTGAGAAAGATACACTATCTAAACTCCCCTGGTACCCCCTCCTAACAAAAGTATGTTCTGTTTCCCACACCCCACCCTAAACGAAATCACGTAACCAACGCCCCTCATCAAATCCCTGAGTTACAGACATATGCCCTGCCCCTTTTGGTTCTACATCAGCCGCCCTATAACGCATTTCCCAGTCACCCCCCACTATTGCTACTACTGGAAGTGCATGCAAAAAATAGACAAGATCCCTCACTCAAAATCCTTCCTTACCTGCATGCTATGCTCTGCAGACGCATAAGCCCCTTACAAAGATACAATTACCCATCCATGACCCCTCCACAAAGCAACACTTTCCTCCCCCCCCCTCACTTCTCTGCAAAATAAACGGGCTCGTCTCCTTTATTAAAATACCCACATCACCTTTTAACGGTAGTTGGCAGGTCTTATTTTTTTAACCTGCACCTCTAACCCCACCCCCCCTTGAGTTTATTTTCCCTTAAAAACAAACATCCATTCTATATTTATTAAAAAAAACATGCACAACCATTCTGTCTTTTATTCGCTACATAATCCATTAAAACTTTTGACAGCATACACGAAGCCCTTTTTTAAATTTTTTCCCCCCTTGCCCTCTTCTCCTCACTCTTTTTCACACTAGAATTATTTTTCTGTATGTTATCTTACAATACCTTCTTTCCCCCCCCCCCTTCTTCCGATGTTTTTTATCAGACCTCCCCAATCGCCACCTTTTCCCTCCCCCTACCACCCCATCTGCTTCCACCCCCTCGCATGGCGCAGGAATCCCCCCAGCCTGACGTAGCTGCCCTTTTCCCCTTGTTACAATAAAGTCCCCCATAACAGGTCTGGGGAACCCCTCCAGTAAACCCCCCAAACCCCCCTTAAAATGATTTATTAATCCCACTGACGTCCAGTCACACATCATTCCCCAAATTCTCTATCGTTGACAAGTGGAAGAGATAACTCTCCAGCTACTTTGCCAGATGTAAATCCTCCCTGCGGTACAAGGTTTCAAAATTCCCCAATCTTCCCATTTCCAACACTTCCCCCCCGGGGTCCCATCCGCAGAAGTCACTGAGGGATTCCGGGGGGGAAAATGAGGGGAGGATCCCCCCCCCAGTCCAAAAAGCTTGCCCCCAAACCCATCTATCCACAAACGACCAGCCCTCCCTCAGGTGTTGATCCTCACCGCCCCCTAAACAGGGTGCACTTCTACCCACGGTTCGGCAGCGTTTTTTTCTTCTCACATCTGCGCATTGGTCATACTCACCACAAGGCGACACGTCGTTTTTGCCCGGGATATAAAACCTGCCTTTCCCTAAAATTCCTGAAGATAAACGTAAGACGGTATGGGATTTCTCATGTCTTTTAAGGTTAAAAAAACTTTGGCAAACCGCTGGGGGTGTACCCACATACCATGCTGGACAAAAGAATTGTCCCATATTTCCCTTCGAAGATTTTTGATATCACTTCATCCCCCCTAAAAGGGAACGTTAGAATTTAATCCGGTATAATGCCGGGGAAACATAATCATTCTACCTCAGCAGGTGTAAACATCAAACCCCCGTCTGGAAACAGAAACCCGATTCAAAAACGTTGCAGTAAACTTTTTTCACGAAGTTTTCTAGCCTCCATTTAAACCCCCACCCCCAAAATAATTCTCCATTTTTGAATTCCATACTCTCTCTGAGATCTTAGGTAAGAGAACCTCCTGAACTAGCGAAATCGTCCCCGGAGAAGCCCAAAACCAAAAGTATTAATCCGGGCCCATGACAAACCGCCAATGTTGACAGCAGTAAATTTTCATGAGGTGTCAACAGAGCGCGACAGCATCACCCACACCACTGCAGCCAGGCAACTGAGGAGCGTCTGTGCAGAAAGGTCCACACGGCCCGAGAGCAATGAGGACAATACTGCATATATAAATTAATAAATTAAAAATAGCCGGATCACCACTACTTGGAAAAGACCCGGGCCGGGAGAATACCGGCGAATAAAAAAAAAAAAAAGGTATGATAAGTGTCCTACCTATCTATATATTATATCTATATACATATATCCTTGATGGTTTTTCCTGTGTTATTAATTATTCCATGTACTGAAATATTTTAAAAAAAAATATATAAAAAAAAAAAAAAACCTATTTAGATCTTATACAACAACAAGTGTAAAAAATGTTTATAAGTGTGTATCTTGCTGAAGGCCCTTACCTTATAGTGGGGTCAATAAATTTTGTATGACTTGTATTAAATAGAATTATATATCAGTTACCTGTTTAAACACCAACTGGATCATCCAGTTTATAAACTGTGACAAACTAAGTAATGACTATACGTTTTCTCTTGCTTAACATGTAAACAAGTTCTTTATATAGTTGTCTCTTACAGATGCATAAGAGTTTGAGATTCGGGTGAATTTGAATTATTAATTATAATTTCTAGTTTAGGAAAGTTTGCACTATGTACATATTTTTGTCATCAAAATTTAAAAAAAAATGAAAGAAACTTCAAATTCCCGAATTTGATGTATATATACCTGAGTTTACCTGGAGTTTAAACCCGGAGAGATTCCGGGGTCAACGCCCCAACGGCCCAGTCTTGACCAGGCCTCCTGGTGGATCAGAGCCTGATCAACCAGGCTGTTTGCTGCTGGCTGCACGCAAACCAACGTACGAGCCCACAGCCCGGCTGATCAGGAACTGACTTAGGTGCTTGTCCAGTGCCAGCTTGAAGACTGCCAGGGGTCTGTTGGGAATCCCCCCTTATGTGTGCTGGGGGGGCGGGTTTAAAACAGCCCTGGGGCCCCTGACAAATTAATTTTTATGGCCCTTTCAACGTCCCTATTTGACACCCCTTTTTTTTCTTGGGGGAAGTTTGTTAAAACCCCGCCCCCTGCCAAGCCCCCTTTTTGGCTTTCGTACAAAGGTTTTTTGGGTTTTGCAATTTTTCGGTACTAGCCCCCCTCTAGGTTTTTTCCCCCGGGTTGGTATATAAACAGTATCCCCTCCCTCCGCGTTCCGGGAAAACGGTTTTTTGGGGAACCCCCAAGCGCCCCCATAATTTGGGGGAAAAAAAGTTCTCTGTACTTTTTCCCTAGGCCCCGGAAATTTCCCCACCTCCCCCTTAAAAGGGGCCCCTGTTGGGTGTGCACAATTTTCCCAAACCTAGATAGAACAATGCCCTGAAGAGGGGCCCACATGGGCTTGGCCCCCCCCTATTTTTTAAAAAAAGGGTTTCTAAATTATCCATTTTTTCCCTTTTTTCCCAAAGCAGATGCGATTGATACAGTTTTTAGGTTTTCCCCCGAAGGTGAGTTTCCCTCCGCCCAGGGAATAAACCCCCCAAGGGTTCTTTGCCCGTTGGTGGTTTCCCCTTCCAAATTTTGGGGGCCCAAAGAATTTTTTTTTTTTGTCCCCCTTAAAGGGAAGTTTTAAAATTTCCTCATTTTTTAACCCATTTTAAAAGGAAATTAAAATTTTCCTCACGTTGAACCCCCAAAATTTGTTTTCTGCCCCCCACTAAAAGTTTTGGGTTTTGTTTGTCCCCCCCGGGAAAGCCTTGAAAGGGTCCCCCCAAGGGAAAAGACACTTTTCCCCGCAAAATTTGGGGGTGCCCCATTTTTAAAAAGGGGGAAAGACCCCGGTTTGGGGCCCTTGCCCACCCCCTTGCCCCTATTTTCCGGAAAAGAGGGTTTAGGAAAAAAAAGGGAAAAGCGAGTACTGGGGCCTTGGGGAAAACCAAACCTTTTAAACCGTAACTCCCCCTCGGCCCCCTTTAACCCCTGTTGACAAAACTTTTCCTTCTGTTTTTTCCTTTTTTAAGTGGGGGAAAATTTAAAAGGGATCCTTTCAAACCGATTTTTTTCCTTTTTTATACCCCTTTACCCAACCCCTTTTTTTGGTGAGCTTTTTTTAAAAACCCCCCAATGGCCCCCACCCCTTGCCCCAAGGTTTTTTTTGGAAAAAGGCCCTTGAAATATATTACACCCTCCCATTCTTTTTTTTTCCCTTCTAGTCCCAATTTAGGACCTTTTTCCGTAGTGACCCCAATATTTTTAAGCCCAGACGGTTTTAGCCCCCACTATAATTTTTTAAATTTTTTTTGACTTTTTCTTTTAACCATTAATTTACAAAAAATTTCAAATATTAAACCAATCCCCCTGGGGGAAAGCTGGAAAATTTTTGGCTCCCCGCCCCTTCGTACAGAGGGGGAAGGGCCCTCCCCTTAAAAGGGAAATTTTGGAAAGAAACCCCAACCCAATAACGGGGCCCCCTCCCCTTTTCAGACGGGAACTTTTTTTGGCCAAAACCCTTCCCTTGGGGCATTTGAAAAGAAACTATGAAACCCCAAAAAATTACATTTTTTAAATTTTTAACGGGTTTCCCCTTCACCCCAAAAAAGCTGTAAATTTAAAAATTAAAAGCATAAATTGGGGCCCTGTTTGGGTTGCCCAAAAAAGCCAAACACAGGTTTTTTTTTTTAAATTTTTAAATTTTAAAATTTTAAATGCCCAAAATTATTTAAAAAGGGTAAAAAAATAAAAAAAAATGAAAAAGGCCCCAAAAAATCCCCTAAAAAATAAAAAACCCCAAAACAACCCGGGCAAACATCAGCCCCAGCCCCAAACTAAAAATTAAAATTTTTTTTAAAACCATATCAAAATTTTTTTAAAAAGGAAAAAAAATTTTAATTTAAAAAAGGGCCCAAAAAAATGGCTTTAAATAAAACCCAAAAAATTTTACAACCTCAACACAAAAAAAGGGAAAACCCAAAGGGCCTTAAAACAAATCACCCCGTAAAAAAAAACCCCGCAACAAGTACACCAGCCCACAATATCCCTTTAAATTAAGAAAACCGGGTGCCCCCCAACACGGGTGACCCTTCACCCCCCCCCCCCCCCCCATTCACACACACATTAAAAAACTAACCCCCTTTCCCCCAAACCCTAAAAATAAGCAGGACTTTTAATTATCCTCCAAAATTTTTTGGGTTTTTATACCTGCCCCCCCTTGAGGAAACCCAAATTTTTTACAACCAGAAAAAGGGGACAGGGACAACCAAAATTACAATTAAAAAACCCTTTAAAAAAGACTAAAAAATAAAAAGGTAATTACGTCCAAAACTGAAGCTGGGGCCCCCGTTTTAAAAAAAAAAGGGAAAAAAAAAACCCCCCAGTGCTTCAAAGGGGAAAAATGAAAGGAAAAAACCCCCCTTTAAGAAAATTTTAAAATTCAAATTTGCCAAACCAAATGGGAAAATGGAACCCTAAAAACTCCAAAACCCAAAAAAAAATACATGGTTTTTTATAATTTAAAAGGTTTTTTAAAAAAAATTAATAAAAATGTTTTTTTTATATTTAATCTGCCCCCCTTTAAAAACCTTTCCCCCCAAGGGAAAAAAAGCAAAACCTTTAAACTTGCACAAACCTCTTTTATCGGTCACAACCTAAAACCTTTTAATTTACACCCCAAACCCCATCACGCCCCTACCCAAAAGGGGGGAAGGGCCCCTTGGAAAACCCCTGAACCCCCCCCCCCCTTTTTAAACCCAACCCCACCCAACCCCCCGGGAGTTTTAAAACCCCTTTTAACGCCCAAAAAATTCCCCCATTTTAAATCCCCTAAAACCCTCAAAAAATACTCCCCCCCACCTTTTTTCCCCAAAAAAGTCCCCTTTTTATTTTCGACCAAAAATTTTGATTTAAAAAAGGCCCCGCCAAAGTTTCCCTTTTCCCATTTACAAACCCCATCCCCCCCTTTCCCCCCATACCCCCCTAAAACAATATTGTAGTCCACGATTGGGCATATGCAAAAAACCCCTTACCACCCTCTCACCACAAACCAAACCCCCTTTAAAAACCCCCAACCCCCGCAATACCCCGACACACCTTGACCCCCCACCCCCCCACCAAATACCTTTCCCAACCATAAAACCCGATCCCCCTCCAAACCCCTTCCCCCAAAAATAGACGACATGAAACGCAGTCTCCCTTTCCCCCCTCCGCCCTTCCCCCCCCCCCTCCCAAAACCCCCCCCTAACTCGGAGCACCCCCCCCGTTTGGGAAAAACCCCAAAGGGAAAGGGAAAAGGTAAAAATAACCTCCCGCCCTAGGTCCTAACTTTAAAACCCCTAAATCTTCGCCATAAAAAAAATCCCCTGCCCCAAAATAGGGTATCCCCCCTTTTTAAATGGCCCCCCCACCAAAAATATCCCCCCCCAACGAAAATTTAAAAACCCAAAATTTTCCCCAACCCCCTTTTTCTTTTTCCCCCCGGTTTTCCCCGGGGTAAAAATTTTAAAGGCCCCCGAAAAACTGTTTCACATTTCCCTTCTTTTCCCCCCCCCACCCCAAAACCCTTTTTCCTTTAAAGGGGGAGCAAAGTACCTTAAACAAGCTGACCCTCCCTCCCTCCCAACCCCGCCTCCCTCACTTCCCCTTAATAAACAAAACAATTTTTACACGCTTTCTTCCCAAATCCAACAAACCCAACCCTCCCCCTACCCTACCCCGGGAATGTCACTACCTCCCTTCGCAAAAACCCTTTTCACCCTGAAACCCCCCCAAAAAAATTTTAACAAACCCTTCAAGAATACCCCCGTGATCGCCGTTTTCCCGTTTTTAAAGGCACACAGCCGAAACAAACCAAGGAACCCCTTTTTTTAAAAGTAAAACATTTAAGACAAATGGCCCCGTTTTTCCAAGGGTTTTAAAAAGGTGAGGGCCCCAGCATTCCCCCAAACCCTCGCTGCCCCCTGTTCCACCAAACCATTCCCAATTGGGGGGGGGGGGGGGGGTAACCCTTCAGCACCCCGGGTTTAGCCCCCAAAAAATGAAAAACCCCAGAATTTTTAGACCCCCCCGGTTCCCCCCCCCGCCACAACATCAAAATCCCCAATCCAAAACCCCCTTTTTGCCCACCCCTCTTCCCCCGCCCCAAAGGGTCATTGGAAATTTTTTCCCGAATTTTTCCCCCCATCCCCGGCCCCCTCCCCAAAAAAAGTGGGGGAAACCCTTCCCCCCAAAAGTCCTAACCCCTGTCCCCACTTACCAAAATAGTGGTAAAAAAATCCCAACCCTAAACCCCACCCAAAACCCGGGCCCCGGGTTCCCGCTCACCCCCCCCTCCCCCCCGTCCCCCTTTGACGATCCTCCCCCCATTTCCTTAAAAAAGGGATCCGAAAAACATGCAAACAATAAATTTGGGGAAAAACCCGGGGCAATTTCCCGGGGCCCAAAAACCCCCCCCTCCATGTTGACTTTCCCCCCCCCCCACACACCCATTGGGTTTGGGAACCCCTTTTTCCCTTTTGCGGTTTTGGGGTAAAAAACCCTATCCAAACCCCCCCCCACTATTTTCCTTTCCCCCAAAACCCCCCGGCCCCCTAGGGGAAATTAAACCCCCAAAGCCTTTTCCTTTCTCCCTATCATAAAACCCCCCTTTGGCCCAAACCCAAAAGCCACCCAAAGCCCCTCCTTTTCCCCTTTCCCCTGGCCCCTCCAGGAAAACCCCCTTTAAAAATCCCTGGCCCCCTTTCCCCATTGACCTCCAGGTAAAACCCAAAATGAGACCAAAAAACGGGCCCCCCCCACAACCAAAATTTAAAAACCGAATTCCCCCAAAAATTTTTTGCAAATAAATTTTTTTAAACCCCGCCAAAAAAGCCCCAAAGAAATGGGGCCCGGTAATCCCCCAAGGGTACTCTTTCTTTTTAACCCCTTTGGGGCCAAAAAAACCCCCCAACCGCCGTTTGGCCCCCGAAAAATTCTTTTCCCCCTCTTACCTCCGTCCCCCTTTCATGGGGAAAATTCCCCTTAACCTTAAATAAAAACCCCCCAAGCAAAACCCCCCCTGCTGTACAAAAAAAAATTCGCTTGGGAAAACCAAACGATCCCCCCGGGGGATTTTAAAACCCTTTCCCCATGTCCCCTAAAGGGCCCTCCATATTTTTTTCCCCCCCTCCCCAAAGAACCCCCCCCCCAGTGGCCTTTCCCCATCACTCCTCCCCAGGTTTTTTTACGGGACATAAATCCCAAAACCTTTCCCAAAAAAAATCGCCATCCAAACCCCCCTACCTTTTTCCCCTTTTTCCCCCAAAACCAAAACCCCATCCCCATATGCCCCTCCCTCACCTTGGGTTCCCTTAAAACCCAAACCCCCTTTTAAAACCCCCCCCAGAAGATATGACTTGCCAAAAACCCTTTTTGTAAAATCCCTTCGCTTCGTACCTTTTTTGTCCCGCAGCACAAAAAGCGATGGCTTTTTCCCCCCCCAGAGTAAATTCCCTTCCCCTCCCCGCCTTTTACCCCCTACAGCTTTTCAAAACGTTCTTCCCTTTCAAATCCCGATTCCCCTCTTTCAACAGGTATAACCTCCACCGGGGACACCCCCGGCCCCCCCGGGCCCCCCCCCCCGTAAAAAATCCCCCCAATCCCAGAAATTTTAAGTAAAAAAATTTTTACAAACCAAACCGCAAATTTTATTAAAGGGGTTTGCCCCCCCCCCTCAAAATAAAAAATTGGGCCCTATTTAACCCTTAAGGGCCCCACCCACCCCCCCCAAACCCCCACCACATTCCCTTTCCCCCTGTCCCCCCTTTTTTCCCCGGGAAAAGAGCTTTTTTCCCCAAAAATATTGGGGAAATGCTTCCACCCCCCCCCAACCCCCCCCAAAACCCCTCTTGTTCAATTTTTTTAAAAACTCCCCTCCTACGACCAAAACATCCCCCTCCCCCCCTCCACCCATACCGGGGGGCCCATAAAACGGGAGACACCAATTTTTCAAATTTTTAAAAGACTCCCACCCAAAAAAACCCCGAAAATAAAAAAAAACCCCCGGGCCCCCAAAAAAGCCCCCCCCATAACCCCTTCCCTTTAAACCCATGTTTTCCCCCCCCTCCCACGAACCTCCCCCAAAAGCATCACGTAACTGAAAAAAATCTTTTAATCAGGCCCCCCCCAAAAACTGAGGAAAAATATCCCCGGGTCCTCTGGGTTTTCCCCCAATCTTCCCCCCCCTTAATTACACAATTCCCCAAACCCCCCCCACCCAAACGGCCCCCAGTTGGGTAACATTCCCTAGGAGTACACAGCTCCCCCCCGCAAAAAAAAACCCATCTTCACTTTTACTTTACTTTCCGGGGGCATACACACACAAAACCCAAATTTTCTCTCCCACCACCATCCTTCCACAAAAGTAAAACTCTCCCCCCCCCCCCCCCTCTTTCCCCATGCAATACAAATGGGCTCGCCTCCCTGGGTCAACTCACCCACCCCCCCCTTTTAAACCTTTAAAAACGGCCCAAAAACATAAACCCCGAATTTCCCCCGCACCACCCCAAATTTAAAGACCCCAACCCTTTAAAAAAGGGGCTCCCGCACAAAGCTACTCCCCCCCAACCCCCTTTTTCCTATTCCCCAAAAAAACCCGAAACAAATCCCGTTTTTAAAAAACCATCACAACAGACCAAATTTAAAATTTTTAAGGGTTAAAACACCTGAAGGGCCCGTTTTTTAAAAAATTTTCCTTTCCCCCCCCTCAAGCCCAAATTCCTTTCCCCTTTTTAAAAACCAAAACCCCCTGGGCCCGTGGGCCTTTTTCCACAGACTCCCCCCCCCCTTCCCAAAACCCTCCCCCCCCCTTTTGTTGTGGCCCCCCTCCAGAGTTTTACTCTGGGTAAAAAAAACCCCCCTTTTTTTTTTTTTTCCCCGGCCCCCTTTTCGCCGGCCCCTCCCCCGAAAAAATCGGCCCGAATCTTACCCCTTTTCTTTTCCCCCCTTTTTCCCTTGGGAGCCCCCCCCCTCAGTTTCCATATCCCCCCTCCCCGGGAGCCACACAAAAAGGAACCCCCTTTCCCCCTCCCACCACCACCCTTAAAAACCCCCTCCCCCTTTCCCCTTCCCCCTGGGGACCCGCAAATGTCCCCCCCCACAGGTTCCCCCCTAAAACCCCCCCCCCCCCCACAAAACCCCTTCCGCCCTGAAATTTTCCCAGGTTTTTTTTTTGTTCGCTGTAACTCCCCCCACCTCAGAAAACCCGTAACATAGCCCCGATCACCGTCTCCAAAACCCCCCCCTCCAAAAAGGCCCCCTTTACTGCTTTCCCCTCCCCGCAAACCCCCCTCACCTTTTAACAACCCGTTTCGTTGAAAGGGGCCAAAATGGATTCATGGATCCCCCCCCCCCCATTTCTTTTCCCATTCCACAAGGGGGAGCCCCCCCCCACCTCCCCTTTTACCCCACATGCGACCCCCCCCCTCCTTTCCTTGCCCCCCCTTCTTTCCCTTTTGGGGAAACGGGGGCCATGCGCAGGTGTCCCCCCAAACCCGGCCCCCCGGACCAACTTCCCCCCTTGCCCCAACTGCTGCCATATGGGCCTAAATTTGGCCCCCAACCGCCGGGGGACATAAAGTCCCCCTGTCCCCCCCAAAACCCCTAACCCCTTAACCCCGGGTTTTAAAACCCCCCCCGAGATAATTTTCCCAAAAGAGGGGATAGGGAAAAAGCCTTTTGCGTCCCCCTTTGGGTTAAAAAAAAACCCCCAGGAAAAAAAACCGTGTAAAACCCCCCTTTTAACCCCCATTTGCCCCGGGTTTGGGCCCCGTTGGGACAGTTCCATAACGTTTTGAAAACATTTTTGAAAACCCACCTCTTTCCCCTCAAAAGGCACGTTTTCGGAGCTTAAAAAACCCCGAATAAAGCGTTATACATCCTCAACTTGCCCCTCATGCCGGTGTTACGTAATGTGACATCTTGGTAATGATAAACCAAAGCCTCGTATACTTGGCAGTTAGCATTTCCACGAAATTCATATACACCGTTCAGTGCCACTCCAATAAACCTCGTCTCTGATGCCGTATGTCTCTCTATAATTTTGGGCAATAACACATCGACTGATGAGGCGTTAAAGCCCCAAATAAGTTCATCCCACATACCCTCTCCTGCGCACCCTGGCGCCATGTTGTTGACTGAGTACTCGCTGGAAAACAGTAGAGGGTGCAAAGCACGACCGCACTCTACCTCATCCAGGCAGCGAATGAGACACAGGTAGGGTAGGATTATGGACAGTGGAGCCCAGAGTGCACATGTTGGGGAAATTCCATCAAACATTGGTCTTCAGATGCAATGATAACTAAATAAATTGGCTAAGCTGTATGCTTTCAAAAGGGAGTAGATTACAACTTGGTTTGGCAGGTAGTATTTTGAGAACAATATGAAAAGAACTCACTGAATTTTATGGACTTAAGGCTCAGGAGATTGACACAAGTCATCCATCTATCACATTCTTCAGGGCAGGAGGAGCCACATGTCTATTGTGCATCCAACAAATAAGCAGACTCTTGGATGTCACTCCGCCCGGCTCGGCTGGTTAAAAATATTTTTGGGCAGTTTAAAATAAACCACCACCAATGTAGACCAAACGAAATGTAAACTTTGCCAGGGATATTGCACACCCTGCGTATATTACTGGATGTGATCAAATTAAGAATTTAGAAACATCACCAGAAATGTTCAAGAATGGCAAAGTATTTTATCCACAGTGGTATATTGCAGACCATTCTGGAGAAATACCCTGACTTTGCTAGCTGTAAATAAAGCATTACCACATGTGTGCATGTGTGTGGTGTGTGGTGTGTGTGTGTTTGTGTGTGTGTGTGTGTGTACTAAACCTATTTGTACTCACCTATTTGTGGTTGCGGGGGTCGAGTCTTAGCTCCTGGCCCCGCCTCTTCACCGGTTGCTACTGGGCCCTCTCTCTCCCCGCTCCATGAGCTTTCCTAAAACCCTCGTCTTAAAAACTGTGTATGGTTCCTGTGTGTTTGTGTGTGTGTGTGTGTGTGTGTGTGTGTGTGTGTGTGTGTGGTGTGTGTGTTTTGTGTGTATTCACCTAGTTGAGATTGCGGGGGTCGAGTCTAAGCTCCTGTGTGTGTGTGTGTGTGTGTGTGGGGTGTGTATGAGGTGTGTGTGTGTGTGTGTGTGTGTGTGTGGTGTGTGTGTGTGTGTGTGTGTGTGTGTGTGTATGAGTGGGTACTCACCTATTTGTGGTTGCGGGGGTCGAGTCTTAGCTCCTGTGTGTGTGTGTGTGTGTGTGTGTGTGTGTGTGTGTGTGTGTGTGTATTTCCCTATTTTTACTCGCCTATTTGTGGTTGCAGGGGTCGAGTCACAGCTCCTGGCCCCGCCTCTTCGCTGATTGCTACTAGGTCCTCTCTCCCCCTCCCCCATGAGCTCTATCATACCTCGCCTAAAAAACTATGTATGGTTCCTGCCTCCACCACATCACTTTCTAGGCTATTCCATGGCCTGACTACTCTATGACTGAAGAAATACTTCCTAACATCCCTTTGATTCATCTGAGTCTTAAACTTCCAATTGTGACCTCTTGTGTCTGTGTCCCATCTCTGGAAATCCCGTCTTTATCCACCTCGTCTATTCCGCGCAGTATTTTATATGTCGTTATCATGTCTCCTCTGACCCTCCTGGCCTCCAGTGTCGTCGGGCCCGATTTCCCTCAACCTTTCTTCATAGGAAAATCCCCGTAGCTCTGGGACTAGTCTTTTTGCAAACCTTTGCACTTTCTCTAATTTCTTGACGTGCTTGACTAGGTGTGGATTCCAAACGGGTTGCTGCATACCCCAGTATGGGCCTGACGTAGAGGGTGTACAGAGTCTTAAACGAATCCTTACTGAGGTATCGGAACGCTACCGTTAGGTTTGCCAGGCGCCTGTGTGTGTGTGTGTGTGTGTGTGTGTGTGTGTGTATGAGTGTGCACGTGTGTATGTAGAGTTTGTGTGTGTGTGTGTGTGTGTGTGTGTGTGGTGTGTTTTGTGTGTGTTGTGTGTGTGTGTGGTGTGTGTGTGTGTGTGTGTGTGGGGACTCAACAATCAATATTTGCACCAATAACTCATTACAGTTGTGACCGGGTGTGGAAGTGTGAATTGCTAATTACACTATAATTTGTTCATGATTGTAGCCATGTATAAACTTAAGTAACCATTCTTACAGTATTCATTACCTTTGTAACTTGTGAGTTCATTACCTTGTACCTAGTTCAGCCATCCAAACTTTGGGGGCCCAGTCCCTCATTCTCTGCTCAGACGTTGTGCTGAGCGGTTGTCAGCTGTTGCTCCTCCATCCCGACACCTGGTGGAGGAGTGTTTACAACATCAACAACAATGGCGACTGCGTTTCGCCGCCGTGTTAATACTATTTGTATTCAACTAACGCAGGGATCTATCACCGGCGAATCAGTAAATGTGTTACTGCCAGCAATCATTCGTGATACTTATGGCATTCAACGTGAATCCTTGTGTGGCGTCGCCTTGAATGGAACTACACGGATCTTCGTCAAGTTTTGTGACACTCAGATGTACGAGAAGATTGTGACCCAGTACCAGGATGTAAGCAAGCAAGTCACCCCAGCAGTTTCTGTCCAGTTTGCTTTGACGTTTCACGATACTATACGTGGGTACGGCGAGAAACGTGCCTTTTGAGGCCAATGAAGTTGATATACGTGACGTTTTTGAACGTTAGGGGAAAGGGATCCACCTGGTCACCATGGTAGGGGGTCTGACGGCCACTAAAATGTCCTTCAGGAGGGATCATTTACGTTGAAAATGTCCCTGCATCAGCCGATTCCTTCGTACGTTCAACTGGAGGAGTTTCGTTCCCAGGTGTACGTTACGTACCCTGGACAGAGAAGAACCTGCCGCCTCTGCGGCGCTCTGGATCACATAGCGGCTCAGTGTGTCCAGCGCCAGCCGCCATCGGGGCGTGGTCGTCGACCTGACGGTGAGGTACCCCGTCAGCCTCTGGAAGAGGAGGTTGTCGAGACCTTGCCGCGTATGACATCATGGAGTGCTGAGGTTGATAGGGCCATGCTACTAGAGTCATCTTGTGTGACTACCTGGGACTGCCTCCCTTGACGAGGTGGAACATGTGAACAGTGAAATCCCTCTAGCAAGAGAGGCAGGTGAGATGGAAGCCGACATTGTATCTGCATTAAGTGACAGATAAGATAAGATAAGATTTCGTTCGGATTTTTAACCCCGGAGGGTTAGCCACCCAGGATAACCCAAGAAAGTCAGTGCGTCATCGAGGACTGTCTAACTTATTTCCATTGGGGTCCTTAATCTTGTCCCCCAGGATGCGACCCACACCAGTCGACTAACACCCAGGTACCTATTTGCTGCTAGGTGAACAGGACAACAGGTGTACGGAAACGTGTCGAAATGTTTCCACCCGCCGGGAATCGAACCCGGGCCCTCCGTGTGTGAAGCGGGAGCTTTAGCCACCAGTCTGATTCTGTGTTGTGTTCTGATGGGGGGAAATTATGTGCAGATGATGCTGATCAGATAACTAAAGTGAGAGATTTGGAGAGTTCGAGTTTTCATACTGTTGAGGCAGAAATTCACAAGGAGAACACTCCAAGTACTGACATGTCTGAAGATGCTGTTTCTAGGAAGCGTGCGGCTACCCTGTCCGACTCCGATGATGTCTTGACCCCTGGACAACGTTCAGGGAAGAAGACGTGGTCGGAAATCAGGGGTGGGGGAGGTCGCGCGAGCAGGACAGCAGGTAATATCACGGGGATTGCAAAGGTGCGGGAAGTGCCTTGGGTGCTTCCCGGGCGCAAAGAAAAAAAGGGGTTGGTAGCCCCTAGAGGAAAGCCACCTTTAACACAGTTAGGTGTGTAACTATTAATGTTAATGGTTTGAAATCTGTCAGAAAAGTGTGTGCAGGTGCGTGAGTGGTTGAATCGTTTTACAGTGGATGTGTGTTTTTTGCAAGAACATAACCATAAAGTAGGAAGTTTGTTTGAGATGGATGGTTATGACATTTATGTGACTCACTCCAGGCGTCTGAAAGGTGGAGTGGCTGTGTTGATAAAAGCGACCAGCCCGTTTGTGCTGAGACATTGGGAGGAAGGGGGGGAGGGTCGGGGTGGTGAGAGTCGTGGGGGATTGGGGTAGAAGAGTTGTTTTGTAGGGTATATGGGCCGGCTGAACATGATGTTAATATTAAAAATACTTTTGTTAGAGATGTCTTGGTATATTATTTGAGGTCCCTGCCAGAAATTACAGTGGTAGGTGGTGACTGGAACTGTGTAGTGCGCCGTAAAGATGTTGAACCGAGGGGGGCGGGGTTCTGTTCGCTTGTTTTGGGTGACTTGTTGTCTGGTTTGGGGTTGGTTGATGTACGCGGAGGACGTGACTTTGGGATTGAGCATACTTTTTTTGCGTAGGGGCTATGCAGCGTGTTTAGATAGGGTGTATGTGTCTCGGCGGGTGGTCGTAATCAATGTGCGTGTATTGAATGTCTTTTTCTCCTACCACCGGGGAGTTTTTGTGGAGCTCGACTGGGGAGGTCTCCCGCATCGTTTTAAGGGATACGGAAACTGAAAAACACGAATGCTACAAAGTGCGGTGATAGGGAACTATTCGAGGACTTCTGGGCGTCTATGGGAGTTTGACTCCTGGGAGGGATGGGATTTAGTACGACAGTGGGATGAGGTTGTGAAGCCTCGAATTAAGGATTTTTATGTGAATCGGTGTAAGAGGCCACTCGCTTGGAGTATGGTTTTCAGAGGTACCTGGAGGGTCATCTACGACAAAGCTATGCACGGGGGAGGCATCTGGGTTTTTCCCAGTGGATGAGATCGATGCTATTAAAGAACAAAAACCAAGTATTGGAAAAAAGGTTTTCGATGGGGCGCGCATTTCGAGTGGGGTGGAGGAGGCTTTGTGGGGTGACAAGCCGTCTGCTTGTGTCTCACAAAGTCAGACACAAAGGCGAAAAAACGACTGAAATTGTGAGTTTAGTGGTGCAGGATGAAGTTGTTGGGGATTGTGAGGGGACAGGTCTTAACAACAAATGAGGGGATAAGTTTTTATCTCGATACTTGGAGTAAGATCCAGATGCAAAGTAAAAACGTGAGTGAGCATGCGATACAGGATTTGGGAAGAGGCGTACGGTGCGAGTTAAATGATTATGATCGCCTTCTCATGGGTGGGCCCCATATCTGAGGCAGAGGTGTGGGGGCACTACAAGGAATGAGTAAGGGAAGGCTTTCCCCGGCATTGATGGCATCCCTTGTGAATTTTATATCAAACACTGGGGGTAATACGGACTTTTTATGGTTCGTTTTTCTCAATGCGATGAAGGAGGGGGGGTGTTAGGTCTGTCTCAGCGTACAGCGGTGTTGGTCTTAGTTAGGAAATGTGATGTGCCATTAGCGATTAAGGGCTACCGTCCCCTATCGTTGATGTGTAGTGACTATAAAAAATATGCGAAAAATACTGATGAATAGAATTTTAAAAAAATGTTTTATAAGGTAATCCATAAGAGTCAGTTTGGTGTGCCAGGTAGGTCAAAGTATGATGGTCATGGAATATCAGGGAGTTTGTTGAGGAATGCGGGGTGAGGGGTGGGGGGGTGTTTGGCTTTAGACTGGCGAGCCGCTTTTGATAGTGTGGAAAGAGGTCTGTGGAAATTATGAGATGGCAGGGTTTTTTGGAAATGAGGTCATCATGTGGGCCTGTTCGTTGTACAATGGAGGGGTTTTAAAGTACAAATTAATGGCAAGTTAGGTGTTTTTGTACACATGAGCAGGGGCATTCGTCAGGGATTTCCCCATGTCTCAAATGTTTTTGCATGTATGCAGGACCCTTTTTACTGGGCTGTTTGTGGGCGGGGATAGAGACATCGTGGGGTCCGAGTAGTGGTCGACCAACCCTTGTGGGTTATTTGATGATATACTGTTATTACGTTCACGGGAGCAATTGGGTTTTGTTGGGAGACTTGTTGACATATTTGGCAAGCTAGGGGATGTGTGTTAATAGAGAAAAATCGAAAATTAGGAGTTGGGGGGGGTGTGGGATGGGGTGGATGCAGAGGGGTGGACTGTGGTTGATCGTATCACTATATGTGGTATTCATTATATGCGGGAGGTCGATCAGATGAGGGCGTGCAATTCGGGGAGGGTTTGTACATAGTGTCTTGGGCGCTTAAATAGTCTACAGCCACGACATTTAACCCTGCATCAGAGGGCGGGTGGTCATTAATGTCCTGCTTTATAGCAAAGTATGGCACGTTGCTGCACTGTAAACCTCTGTTTGCAGGGGGACGTCAAAAGTCTTTTGCATAGAATTTATCGATTTTTGTGGGGTTCAAGATGCGATTGGCTCACAGAGCGGTGGTGGAGACACCACTGCATCAGGGAGGGTTGGGTCTCATTCCTCTAGAGGCTCGTGTCATGGCATGTTACGTGAAGCGTCGTTTTCTTCCCACGGGTGGGATGCATGGCGGGTTTTAAACGAATTGTATCACGACCTGCGCAGGGGGTGGAGAGGGAGGAATTTAATTTGGTGCGACGCAATGCTTCGCGTATTATTGAACATAGGGACGTGCGCTATGTAAAAAATTTTGTACCTTAGAAAGGGCGGGGTAGGGAGGGAGTCGTGGGGCAGTTGAGGAATGTAAACCATGTATGCGTGGGGTGATATATGGAGGCGAGTTCAACAGTTGCGTCTGCCTGCTCAAGTACGGGAAGTGGTTTTTAAAAATTTTTTCATGGAATCTTGCCGTCTGGGGTGGTGTTGTATAATAGGCTTTAGAGGAAGACTGGGGTTGTCCAGTGTGCGGGAAAGGAGGAATCTGCTTTTCATGTTTTGTATTTCTGTGAGACTTTACATATGGTACAGAGTGGTTCAGTAGGGTTTTTTCGTTTTGGTAGGGGGGAAGGTTTGTCGGTCTCCGGGCGTTGAGTTTTGATGTAGGTGGGGTTGACTTGCGTGTACAACGTGCGGTGTCGTATGTTGTGGCCGATTATATTTTCGTGTCATGGGCTATGAGGCACGTTGATGATAACAGTAGAATTAGGGTGTTAGCAGGGACGATTTATAGGACAAAATGTCGAAATAGGTTGGTATATGAGGGGAGATGGGAGAGAGACTTCCCGCCTGAATATAAAGCCTTGGAGTTACGAGATTTGAGATAGTTGTGAGTGTTCAGTGGGTAATCTAACGGGCTGGTCAGCTGTGTCTAATTGTGGATCGACACCATGCCTAACCCTTCTAGGGTAGGGTAGGTGCCTGAGCCCGAGCCTATAGCTCATAAGACTGTCATTCCCATTAGCCCCCTTGGGGCGGGGATGACAGACCAGAGAGGCCTAGCTTGTGGCTAGGCCTGGGGACAGTTGGTCCCAAAGATGAGGAGGTACTTGTGCCTCCTCCCATGGGAGACTTAGGTCTCAGACACTCCCTAGAGAGGGAGCCAAGGCCGGGCCACCACTTGGAAAAGGCCCGGGCCGGGAGAATACCCGCTAATCTTTAATAATAATAATAAGTCTAATTGTGTTTGTCAAGTGCGTGAATGTTTTGTGTTCTCAGAGTTTGTGCGCGTCTCCTATGTAACGGTGATGACGAAATATCTTACGTGCTTTGTATATACAACTTTTAGGAATGTTTCTCGTCTTTTATGCCTCAATTACAAGTCATTGGTGTACTTTTTGTATATGGTGTGCTTCCTAGCACAGTTGAAACGTTTTTCTTATTTCCGTTTATTTCCTTTATGCCGTGTATATATATGTATATATGCAAGTTTTCGTTTTCCTGTAAGCTGTGATGGAGCTTGAACTATATGTGGAGGTAGTATTTTTCAATGTGTGCATCTTGTCAGTGTATAAGTTCACTTATAGCTGGTGGCATTTGTGTTTTATTGAGATGTCAAATATCACAGTGTATTTTCGTTTTGTTATATTAGATATTGTCATTGTAGTGAATGGTAGCGTCATCCTGATCCACCTTTGAACTGTAGTGCCTATTCTTAGTCGATGATAATAACCCCGTGGTAGTCGCCCAAATTAACGTATTGTTGTGCTCTTTCAGGCACCTGAGTTCTTAGATTAAGTCTTGGATACGTTGTGTGTTGGCAGGCGGAAGCCACGCCTAGTAATATGCCAGATGAAGCATCCCGTTGTATAATACGTTGTGTGTTGGCAGGTGGAAGCCATGCCTAGTAATATGCCAGATGAAGTATCACGTTGTATAATACGTTGTGTGTTGGCAGGCGGAAGCCACGCCTAGTAATATGCCAGATGAAGTATCCCGTTGTATAATACGTTGTGTGTTGGCAGGCGGAAGCCACGCCTAGTAATATGCCAGATGAAGTATCACGTTGTATAATACGTTGTGTGTTGGCAGGCGGAAGCCACGCCTAGTAATATGCCAGATGAAGTATCACGTTGTATAATACGTGATTGCTTGTGTATGTGTGTAATTCTGTGTGCTTGTTTTTGTCACATTGTTTATTTGTATAGTGTTTATTTTCCTGTGTTTTTTAAAATTTTTTATTTATTTATATAAGAATCTAGTTAGTGCCTTTTATCTCGTTGACTTATTATTTTTTGCACCCATAACTATTTTGTACCTGGTTTTCAATAAAAAAAAAAAAAATCTTATTGTAATAGGGGTTAATTTTTGGGGAAAGCATGTACTTGTTTTAACTGAGATTGTGATGTAGGTCATTCTCTGATTATATACTGGAAGGTTGTGAACTTTTGTCATATGTCAGTCACAGTATGTTAACTATACAAATCTGAAAGGTTTATATAATTTTATTTTTTTAAAATAGTTTATATAGTTATAGTTTATATTGTTTATATTATAGTAGTTTTGTTATATGGAAAATTTGGTGAATGTATATGAGTAACCTCTTTTATGTCCATTACAATTGTTGTTAAAACTTGTTAGTGTTGTTGTAAAGGGCTGAGGATCCTACTGTACCCATTTATATCTTTATTTAATATTAAGCTGTAAAGTTTTTTAAATAAAAATATAAAAAAAATAAATCATTACAGTTGTGACCGGGGGTGGAAGTGTGAATTGCTCATTACTCTAAAATTTGTTCATGATTGCAGCCATGTATAAACGTAAGTAACCTTCTTACATATTCTTACCTTTGAAAACTTGATTTTCATTCCCTTGTACCTATTTCACCCATAAAATTTTTTGGGGCCCGGCCCCGGGCCCCCATTGTGTCCTCTTAATTGTAAATCCTTTGAAACTTGTCAGTTGTGTAGACCTACCGGGAGTTCATTACCCTTTGAATTCGGAGTTCATTATTTTTTAAAATTCTTTTCCCTCTGTAACTTGTCATATCAAAAACTTTGGGTCCAGTCCCTGGACCCATTATGAAACCTCTAATATTTGACTCCCCCCAAAGTGGGATGGGGTGCATAAAAAACATTTTTAAACAAAACAAGTTTCTTGAACTACCAGGGACGTTAAGACGAAAAAAATTAATATTACGTCTTAAACCATTTTATAACAAAAAAGGGTTTGTAAAAAATCATTTCATTAATTTCCCTTTAAAATAAAAAATGAAAGGGAAAATTTTAAAAAAAATAAAACAACTTATAAACCTTAAAAAAATAATCATTTCTTATGCAAATTTTTTAAGTAAAATCAAAAAGAAAATTTTTCTTAAAAACCCAAAAAAATATATATTTTTTTTTATTACTTTTTACATTTTAAAATAAATTTTTAAAGATTTTTATGTAAAGTAAAGGATATAAAATAAAAACATAATTTTTTAGATACCCCCCAAAATATTTTCATATCACAAAAATTTACATTCTTTGTTTTCATTCAAAAAATCCGTAAATTACATTTAAAATTTTGTATAATAAATGATATATTGCCATTTTCTCATCGCTCTTGGGGGGCCCGGGGACCTCCTGCGCAAACGCATTCAGTTCCCCGACAGCAGTATGTGAGGTGGTGTTTGTGCGCCTCTGCGTCGACGGATCGTACCCTGCTAACCCTTCTAGGGTAGGGGGGGGTGCCGAGCCCACCTTTAGCTCATTTTAAAATGTCTTCCCTTTGCCCCCCTTTGGGCGGGGGGTGGTTGACCAGAGAGGCCTACTTGTGGCTAGGCCCGGGGGGACAGTTGGCCCAAAAATGAGGAGGTTTTCTTGTCCCCCCCCTGGGACCTATTTTCCCAAAACCCTAAAGGGGGGGCCAAAACCCCCCCTTGGAAAAAAGGGGGGGGGAATTTCCGGGGTTTTTTTTTTAAAATTTCCCCAAAACTCCTTTTGGGTGAGTTTAAAACCCCCCCCAGGAAAAACCGCGGGTTTAACTTTCAAATGGGGCAATAACAAACACTTTAACCCAGGGGAAAATTACTACTAAAATCATCAGGAACCGTATGCATTCAATGGAGGTTGTACGGGGTAGCATTGAAAGGGGGCCATGATTTTTTGTGAAAATGCTCTCGCGACGGTTTTGATCTTTGGGCAAAAGTTTTAGGACGTAAGTTTGATGCAAACCAGCTGTGCGTGTGAGGATGATCATGTATCCAGACATTTACTTTGGGTTAAAATGCGAATTCCCCCTTTGAGGCGGTGGACGATATCAGAAAAATTTTTTTTTTTTTTTTTAGGAATACGGAACTGTTCATTTGGCCCCGCATGGTAAGTGGGGTCGTGCCTACACAGGTAGCCCAGGGGACTTTTTTAAACCCAAAAAAAGACAATGCGACACCCCAACCGTCTTTGTGTACCTAAAAAGGGAAATTTAGGACCAGGGCATGGTGTCAACGCGGGGCAAAGGCGTACTGCTATGTGGGGAATATGATCAAAACGGGGGGTGTGGGAAGCGGCAACGAGCCCTCGCCCAGGGGCGGAGACATCCGCTTCTACACCGGGGGAAGCAGGCATTGATCAACGACGTGAAGGAGGGCGTGGTCGTCTATGGAGCGAGATAGTGGATGAGGCATATAAGGCTGGGGGAGAGGGTGAGGCCCTTGACCAGTTACCTGGTCCAGACACACTTCCAGTGGATCGGGTTGAGCAAAAAGTACAGGAGGAAGTTTTGGAACTTGAGGAGGAATTACCCGAGGTTCTGAAGTCCTTGTCACCGCCTGAGGAGGTGGCTGCTCCTGGCAGGGTGGTAGAAGACGAGGTGAAGGCTGTGGGGCATCAACAACAGAACTGGAGTGACAGCGTGACTGAGGTGTCACCGAGATCTTTGCCACTGTGTACAGTGGAGGTAGAGGTACATTGTGAGGCATCCCCAGACCAAGCCATGAAGGATGCGCCTGTCACAAGAAAGAGCCGCTGCATCGGATTCAGATATCCTAACGCCAGCGCAGCGGACTGGGAAGCAAATATGGGCTGAAGGTGAAGGTAGTGGTGGCCATGACAGGAGGCACCGAAAGAAGGGGGGGGGAGAGAGGGAAGTGTGCAGGTGACAAGTGGTCCCACACGTTCTGGTGGCCATCGGAAGTGAAGAGAGGAGGCAGGGGTGGAAACTTTAACAGGCCTCCGGTGTATGACAGTAAACGTTAATGGTTTGTGTAATAGTGTAAAGAGAGAATGGTTTCGAATGTTTCTGAATAAATTTAGAGTGGATGTTGTGTTCCTACAGGAGCACAATTTTAAGGAGGGTAGGGTGTTGGAGATGGAGGGGTTTCAGGTGGTAACCCTGCCATTTGCCCGTTTGAAAGGGGGGGTGGGTATATTAATTAGGGAGGCGAGCCCGTTTGTTTTGCAGAGAAGTGAGGGGGGGAGGGGGAAGGGTGTTGCACGTAGATGGTTTGTGGATGGGAAAACATGTTGCTTTTATTAGCGTATATGCGCCTGCAGAGAATAACGTACAGGTGAAGCAGGAGTTTGTGTGCGAGGACCTTGTGTTTTTTTTCCGTGCATTACCGGAGGTGGCAATAGTAGGAGGTGATTGGAACTGCGTCATTAGGAGGGCTGATGTGGAACCCAAAGGGGCAGGTTGTGTGTCGGTGGCCCTACGAGATTTATTGAGGGATATTAGGTTAAGAGACGCATTCGAGGGGGGGGGGCGTGGGAGACAGAGCATACATTTGTTAGGAGAGGGTATGCAGCGAGGTTAGATAGAGTGCATCTTTCTAACAGGGTTGTAGTGAGAGCTTTCAAAACTGTTGAAGTAGCATGGTCAGATCATAGAGCAGTGTTGGTGGAGGTTGGGGGGGGAGGCGCTTGCAGAAATATGCAGGAGTTACTGGAAATTAAACATAAGTGCATTGAGTGATGAGGAGGGGTTAGAGGGATTTTCTGTCCTATGGAAGGAGCTTAGCGAGGAGGCACAAGGAGTGGAAGATGTCGTACAATGGTGGGATTGTGTTGCCAAGGAAAGGATTAGGAAATATGTGGGGGTGGGCAAACGTATAAATGATTTTAAATATGGGCTTTCAAATTATCTAGAGGACAGGTTAAGGGGCTGTTATGGGAAGGGGGCTGTGGGGGGCAACTATCCTATGGATGAAATTGTCGAGGTCAAGGGGAGACTGAGGGAGTTAAAAAATGAGAGGTTTCAAGCGGTAAGGGTGCAGGCAGGGGTAAAGGAGGTGCTTTGGGGAGACAAACCATCGGCGTGTGTGTTGCGACGTCAAAAACAAAGACAGCAGGTTACAGCTATTCCGAGATTAGAGGTACACGAGATGGCGGTGGGGTTATTAGAATGGGTCAGGAGATACTAACTACAAAAGGAATGTTTTGCGTATGCAGATAAATGGTATGAAGGGTATTGGACAAGTGGGAAGGTGGGAAATGTGGATTTAGAGAAGGTGTGTGAGTATGTGAAGTGTAATTTAGGGAATAGTGATAGAAAGGCTTTAGGGGGGGTAATAACAGAGGAGGAAATAGAGTTGGCTTTAAGGGGAATGAGGAAAGGCAAAGCACCGGGAATAGACGGTCTCCCGGCTGAATTTTATCTCCAACATTGGGAGGTGATAAGGGGTTTCATGGGTAGGTTATTTAATCAGATGAAGGAGAAGGGTGTGATGGGGGACAAGCAAGCAACAGCAGTTGTAGTGTTGGTCCAGAAGGGTAAGGGGCAGCACACCCTCAAGGAGTACCATGCCATATCTCTGTTATGTGCTGATTATAAGTTGTTCGCTAAAGTCTTGGGTAATCGGTTCAAATGTGTGGTAGGGAGAGTGGTTTCGAAAACGCAGTATGGTTTGCCTGGAAGGTCGATGATTGAGGGTCATGGAATACTGAGAAGTTTTGTGGAGTCAAAAGGGGGGGGGAGGGAGGGCGGCATTGTTGGCTTTAGACTGGCAGGGGGCCTATGACAGGGTGGAAAGAGGAGCATTGGGAGCTATACTTAGGAGGCAGGGTTATGGGGAAGAAATAGTTAATTGGGTAACCACGTTGTACAATGGAGCCAAGATGAGGGTACAGATTAATGGATGCTTGGGGGAGGAGATTGTAATGGGTAGGGGACTTAGGCAGGGGTGTCCCATGTCACAAATGTTTGCGTGCATTCAGGACCCCTTCTATAGAATGGTTGAACGTTGTGTATGTGACACGAGTGGAGGTATGGGGGGGGTAGGGAAAGTGTGGCCGGGAATAATAGGATACGTAGACGATACAACAGTCCTGGTTCGGGAGGGGATGGCGTTGGGCGTTTTGGATGATGTTGTGCAACAGTTCGGAAATGCAACAGGGATGCAGGTAAATAGAGAGAAGTCAATGATCATGGGGTTGGGTGATTGGGTGGGGAGGGGGGGGAGATGTACGTTGTGAGAAAACAAACGGTGTCTTTAAAAATTTGTGGTATCACCTATAAGGATGGGTTTGGGACGCTGCTCGAGAGGAAAACTCGAATAGATTAATGGAAAGGATTCAGGGGCGTCTGGGTGCATTGCGACCATCATCTGACTCTCGTGCAACGAGTGATTGTTTATAAATGTATTATTGTATAGTAAGGTTTGGCACGTAGCAGCCGTGTTCCATTAACAGGGACGGCGATTGTGGGA